>CM042160.1:58289902-58328311 GCA_023376005.1 Doryteuthis pealeii | reverse complement strand
AAAGAGAGAAGATAATATACGACTGAATGAAACGAAATTTCGATGTTGAACGAAGTGGTATGAATGAATGTTAGTAGTAAAATTGTTGTTGTGTTGAGGCAATGAAATCGTTCGTTCGGACATCTGTTTCTTGGTCGTGTTCTATCTGACGGCAAGATGAATTCCGTGTGACTATCTGGTGTGGAGATGGTAACTGTCTGACACCAAGACGACCTCTGTGTAATGGTTGATTTCTTCTCTGTCTTTTAAAATCACCAGGTGGATCAAAAAGTAATTAATTTTTTGAGCGCGAATGCGCGGACGTAGTAGAGAACAATGCTAACCTAGCCAATCAATTCTGATTTTTATGTAAACATTTGTTTTAATCACTTTTCCTTAAGTTTAGGAAAAGGATTGTGTTCGTGTGTTTGTTTTAATCTCTTTTCCTTAAGTTTGGGAAAAGGACTATGCTGTGTGTTTGTTTTAATTTCTTTTCCTTAAGTTTGGGAAAAGAAATGTGTACGCGTGTTTATTCTTATTTTGATATAAAATATAGAATTGTATTCGATAAAGGAAACGAAAACATGGCGACTAGACAAAGAAGATAGAAAGGAGAAATGGAAGCAAGTAAGTCACATAGTCTTAACTCTATCTGTCTGTCTGTCTCTCTCTATCATTGAGTTATAATATTATCATCATGTTAAAAAAGAACAGTTTTCTCGTTTATTCCTACCATAAAATAAACTGAACCCTCATTTTATGTCCGTGTTTTTGCAATAAATGTTTTATTTGTCTTGCACCCGTTATTTTACAATACTGAATATATTTTCTTTATTTATTTTAATATTCACTTCAATGTGTATATTCTAAAAGTTTTTATTTTGTGAGAATGGTTAGTTTTAAAGTGGGGGTTCGTTTTTACACTTCAACTTTTTACTTGTAAATTCCTACCATAAAATGCCCAAGCCTAATTTTATGGTAGGAATTTACGAGTAAAAAGTTGAAGATTACCTTTTGTTGTTATTTCTTTTCATTTTAGTTTTGGTACTCTAAAATAAAACGTCAGATTTTAATCATCGTCAACGAAAAAACAAAATTACGATCATAAAAGGAGGATCCAATTTATGCCTAAATTGTAAAACGAGCCTTTAAAACTAACCATTCTCACAAAATAAAAACTTTTAGAATATACACATTGAAGTGAATATTAAAATAAATAAAGAAAATATATTTAGTATTGTAAAATAACGGGTGCAAGAAAAATAAAACATTTATTGCAAAAATACGGACATAAAATGAGGGTTCAGTTTATTTTATGGTAGGAATAAACGAGAAAACTGTTCTTTTTTACCATTATCATTATATTTTGGTAATTTTGGTAGGATTTATATGTAATGAAATTGCAAATCATCGTTTTAGGCTTAATTAGCCCCTCTTGAATTCCACGGGTCCTGCTAGTAAATAAAATAACACAAATGTGCAAAACTGAACAGGAGTAAATACATCAATGATTGTAAATCTTTTATATGGGGGGAGGGGAGAAATGGGGGTGGGGAGGAGAAGGAACTGCAAATCCTGATACCATTCACTTTTTTTTCTCAGGCGGTTAATTATAGTGTAGCGTTCTTTGTTGATAGTGGCTCCCTCTTTAGGGCTTAGTGAGTTTGATTACTGACAACTGTCTTGGTTAGATTAATTGTCATAACATTTCATCCTTGTAGGACAATGGACTGATTATAGGTTTCATTTAGTAATTAGAGGTTCGTGTCGGAAGTCATTTTGGAGTGGCGGGGATTTTTGGTATAACTGGGATTGGTAGGAACTATTTTTTTTCTTCTTAATCACATTTTGATTCGTTCTTGACTAGTTCCTGTTGAAAGAAAAAAATATGGAATACAAATTAAAATAAATACAGTTGACATATATATATATATATATATATATATATATATATATATATATATATGTTATATATAAACTTTGTTCTTGTGAACATTGTTTTTTTGTTATTTTGAAGCATTGGAAGAGCAAAAAAAAAAAAAGAGCAAAAACAAAAAGACCGAACAAAAAACAGAAGTTTTAATATTCAACTGTTGTTCTGTCCCTGGTTCGATTAATTATACACACACACACCACACACACACACACACACACATACACACACATATATATATATATATATATATATACATATATATATATATATATATATATATATATATATATAATATATATATATGTTATGGGTCCAAGGGGAGAAAATAAAATATTTTATAAAAAAGGTTTGCAAAATGGATTATGTTTTTTTTTTTAAATTTAATTATTATTATTTCATATTTGTGACACATGTTTCAGATATTCTGATATCTTCTCCAGCCATTAATTAATATGGTTAATTAAGGCCTGACGAAGATAGCAAAAGATCTGAAACACGTGTCGCAAATGTAAAATAATAATAAAATTTTTAAAAAATCATAATCCATTTTGTGGACCTTCTTTTTTTTAAACATATATATATATATATATATATATATATATATATAACTGTTTATACAAAGGTTTTAGTGGGAAAGGTATAAATTCAACTATTCTTCCTGCAGCTATGGGTAAATAGTAGGACAGACTGGGCTCCTTAACCTTGTTTGGCAACCAGTAGAAGAAAAACTCTGAATTCAAACCTGGTCACTACTAGAATAGACTCAGGACTATTTAGTGATCTATTTCAATTTAATTTTTTTTTAAAGAATCATACGTGAAACTCCTTACAATTAAAAAAAAAATCTTTATACCCGCCCCCTGTAAACCTTTTTTTTTTTTTTTCAAATTTGCACTTAGATACGAAAATATTAATAATTTATTCTTTAGAATTCAAAAACAAGCAAGTCTTACGCAATAGTTTCCCTCCCCAATCCAATAAGCCTGGTGGTATTGTCGCGGGGCCGATAAGGATGTCGACCCCACAGACTTTTGAATAAGTGAAACGACTGGAGGCAATGAAAGAGACAAAGGCAGAGGATTTAGATGGCAGGAAGTAACCAGGTGGTCAATTTATTCACGAGAATTGACAAAGGTAAATCGGCAAGTTGAGTTTTCGTCGCTCGAGGTTGGTCGCTCAACGTTCGGTCAGTCTTTTGTTAATCTGGGTGGATAGGTCGTCGGTTGTCGGATAGACAGCTGGAATCCGGAATCGGGATACAGTGCGTCTACAGGTTTCGGTTGACGTCGTGGTCGGTCGGTAACGGTCTCGGCTTGCGGTTGTATCGGCTGCGAGCCCCGGTCGTAGTCCCGTCGAGGACTGTTCGGGTACGAGCGTGAAACGTAACAGCGACGGACCGTTCGCTTAGCACGTGCGTTGCCTGGGTCTGATTGGCCGCGGTTATGCGGGATTTCAGACTAGGCTGGTACGTGTGCGCAAATGCCTCGAGTAGCTAGGTGTTTGCTCGGCGGAAGATCGAGTCGGATCTACCAAGCTAGGACCTAGCGTACTGTCGGCGAGGGACGCCTATCTGGTCGTAAGATCCAGATCTTCTAGGGATTTCGCCCTAGGATCGCATTCGTGGTTAAGGAAAGACTGAGGTGAAAAGGGCCGACTGGTTAGCTCTGAAAAGAGCTGGGTTTGTTTAGCCTTGAAAAAGGCTGATATTGCTGGACTGGAAATGTTGGTGTCATCACAGCAAAGAACGAGGCTGGTCGTCTAGCGTCAAAGAAAGGCAGGTCGTTCCAGCAGCGTAGAGAGGCAGGGCGGTCAGGAATCAGGAAAGGCCATTTGTTCAGAATAGGAATCAGGATCGTTAACTGTCGGTGGCTGGCTGGAACTGTCCTCGTCATCGCAAACGACTTTCTTAAATACCCGAAATTTGCCGGAAATATCAAATGACGTCAGGGAAAAGTTCGTTAGAAATGATGATGACATAGTTTTGGCTACGTGACCCAATACACGTGAAAGCTTAAAGGGTTAAAGCTGGGCAAAAACTGGATATATCTGGTCAGAAATGGAAAGGGGTTTGCTTACGTGCGAAAATGCACACGCGTGCTCTGATTACGTGCGTTCGTTCAGAGAAAGGGGTCAAGGCTGTTTTGGCCCCGACAGTATATCATATACTACTAGAGGCACCTTGGGTAGTGGTAATGATGCTAAGGGCCCGAAACCACGTTCAACCCTATAGTCATCATCTGATGAAGGCTCTATTGGAATGAATACCACTTAAACACACACCTTATACCATACACCATCTCTAACTGTTTAAAAAGTTTAGAATTGAAATTAGACCCCCCCACACACAATCAAGCCTGCTACCCCCTTCCCCAAAAAACAAATTACACACCAATACCTACCCCCCTCAATACCTTACATATAAAAAAAATCAAAAATTCAATTTACCTACGACTCGCCACAACTTCAGAATTATCCAATTTACTTTTAGTTAAAATTGTAAATCCCGTAGTAATCTTCCAGAGTAAATAATTTTCTAAACTACTTCCAAATAGAAATCCATCAACTACAATTTTTTTTTTCACATCTAGCTTAACCGGCAATTTAACAAATACTATAAATCTCCCGAGTTCAATATCACTTATAATGCCAATTCTAACACGACTGGTAAGTCATTTATATTTTTTAAACATTACTCTAGTCTAAACATCTACACTCACAGTTATTCATGCTTAAAAAAAAACACCAGTATTTTTATTTTTTTAATCTTATATATATATATATATATATATATATATATATATATATATATATATATATATATCCTGAAGAAATATCAGATCTGAAACACGTGTCGCAAATGTGAGATAAAAATAAAAATAATTTTTAAAAACTTAATCTCTTTTGCGGACCATCTTTTTTTATAAAATGTTTAATTTTCTCCCGTTGGACCCATAACAACACTTTATACATACATACATACATACACACACACACACACACACACACACACATATATATATATATATATATATATATATATATATATATATATGAAAGTAAGTAAACAATGTGTTTATTTTTGATATGGCCTTTTTAGCCGACAATTTTTGGAGGATATGTGCTTAATTAACTAATTAATTTTCAAAATTAGGTATGACTTCAATTAAGCACATATCCTCCAATATATATATATATATATATATATATATATATATATATATATATACACACTGGGGTGATTCTAACTAAAGATTTGCAGTATTTTGGTAACATGATGCACAATTCGGCAGCTCCGGATGCTTTTGCCGAGGACGTGAAGGTGACGAACAAACATTGGAGAGTATTGGGCGAGCCTGATATTCTCTGAGAGTTACTCGCCGGATTAGCTTCTATGGCCTGGAGCACGGTCTCGGAATTTACGGATTGATGATTTTAACTGCCGCAAACAACGCTGGGTGCTTTTACCGATGTTATCAAATGTATTCTAATAATAACCGTGAAACTGTACAAAGAAGAAACAAATAACAATGTAAGATTCAATGTTATTATTGAAAAAACAAACTCCGACACGCTGTGTTGGACATAATATTTTATATATTAGACAGCACAGAAATAAGAAAAAATACAGATACAATGAAATACATGTACATGAACATACATTAAGGCATACAGGTATGATAAGAATGTACACAATAGTAAAGATACAGGACTAAGGATAGTCGTAGTAAAATTCACTTACTAGTGATGGGGGGGGGCAGAAGCCCCCACCGAGAAAGGGGTAGACAGTGTGTAGCCCATGTGAGTTCATTCGAGAAGAAGCACCAAAGAGGCAGAAGAGTTTGAACCTGGCGCTTAAATACCAAACCTCCCTGGTGGTCAAACGGAAACCCAGCGGGAAGATAACTCTTCCAGGCAAAGGGAAGATAATCCTAACGACAACAAATACATTTCCAAGAAACAAAAACAAGAAAGAAATTGACACAAATTCTTTCCGTGTCGCCGATTTAAACCATCAGCGTAAAACTAAATTGTTGTTGTTTGCATCCTTCCGTCTACTAAGACGATGGCGTAGTGTCCACTTTTTTCCCCTGTAACTGCGTGAGTGGCTGAACAGACCAATTGTTTTAAAATGAAAACTAAGATTAATGAAAACTAAATTAGGATTTGTTTATAAGCTCTCTGTGCCCATTTCCGCTTAGGATTCTATAGACCGCAGTAATTTGTGGGGATTGAAATAAAATTAGAATAAAAAATAACGAACTCCCATGAGCCTTCAGACTGGAAGAACCCTCTGAGCATGTGCAGGAAAAAGGACCCACTTCCGACCACCAAGATAATCTCTTGGCCATTCGAACCAGGGCCTTAACTGGGACCAGACACTATTACTGGACAGGAATAAATTTCATCTCTACGTGGTAGCTACAATCTATGAATAAAGCCTGAATCCTAAAACTACCTTTTGTCTTTGTCTCTTCCTTTTTCATTCCTTTTCAGCGCGACCATATAAAAATTGATGGAGCTAAAAGGAAAACCTGTGAACACGTACCAGAAATAACCCCAGACCTTTAAACTTAAACATAAAACACCCTGTTCAGAATTTTCCAAGTCCAGAGCCCCATTCTTATAAGGATTTATCAAAAGATGGCTAAAAATGGCCTTTTCATTTAAAAAAAAGTAAAAAGTAAAGTCATCAGGGTAGCCTAAAGTCGGTATCAGCCAAACAGCGAGGGAGTCTATCCCCTTTCCTCTAACGCTAGACCAAGGAGATTGTTGTTGCGCCTGAGGTGGAGCGCCATACCTACCAACTGCTCCTTACCTTACCACACAGATCCCTGTGCTACTCATACGCTGAGTTGGCGAGGGCCGGTATCGAACTAGGAACCTTGTGATTTCTAGCCGAACGCTCTTCATTTAAAGTTACCCATTATTTTCCTTAGATCAAAGATTTCTAAATGTTTAATATTACATTTAAACAAAGGCTATCGTTTGGGGTGGATTAGGAAAATAAATGTGACTTCTGGCCGGGTGGAATGAGGCGGTATAGGACATTTAATACTTGTCACCCCACAAATTAATGGTCAGCACAAAATGGAATTAATAAAAAAAAAAAAAAAACAACTAAATTACTGTAAGACTAGATGATGTGGTGGTAGTTAAATTGATAAACCGCAAATAACAATATAAAAATAAGGTATAGCTAACAGGTCAATTTATCCATCGTTACAAGGGTTACAGGACCTTGCCTGATTGTTGAGGTTGTTGCAAACCGAGTGCAATTTCTTGATCAGTTTGATACTGTACTGTGAACAATTACAATTTCACCTTTCGCGCTGCAAATATTTTTGGCTGCGTCCGCAGTGTTATGTCTCAGTTCGGGCTGTTACATAATTAATATGTAGCCTATTAATTATGTATGGTAAGTGTAGCTTACCGTACATTCAAATTAATGATTTAATGGATATATATATAATATATATATATATATGTGTGTGTGTGTGTGTGTGTGTGTGTGTGTGTGCGTGTGTGTGTGTGTGGTGCAATGTTTATTTTGCCGGCCAATAATATTTAAATAATTCCATATTTTTAGAGAATTCTTAAATACGTCAGATGAAACAAACAAACAATGAACATAAACGCAAACCAAGAGTCCGCCATTTTGAATCTTCGAAAGATCAATACATTGAAAAAACAAACAAAAACCCCCCCCCTAAAAAAAAAACAACTAAAAATCAAAAAAACAAAAACAAAACAATGCATCTTTCGACTATTAAAATTCCTCGTCTGAATATTCTATGTTCTCGTCTGCTTTTTATTTAACGGGTCTGATTGTAATTCAGTTTTGTACTGGACGAACTATTTTCCTCGCCAATGTTGTTATTTATCTAATTTGAAAAAAATATTAATTAATAACAATATAGACTAAAAAACTAGCCCATTCAATGAACTAACAAAAATATGTGCCCTCCGCCGGGCACAAGTATTTAAGTTTTAATTTAACTAAATATAATATTAAATTAGAAAGACTAACGAAAGTAAATAAGAACGCATATAAAAAGATTACACTTATTTTAATTATAGTTTAATTGGTTTCTGCATAAAATACATAGGATTGCTTTTAAGATGTTTGAAAATTAAACAATACTATTAGGGATCAATAACACCAAATAATTATTTATTAAACCTTGTGTAAGGGCAGTCTCCCTTTTCTGAGGGTTTTGGTAAATCTCCTGTGTCTGGAGACCCTAGTGTGGTCATGTGACACAGGAACCCAAGGAGGGAACCCTCTTCTTCTGATGCCACTGAACAAGCCTGGACGTGCTTGTCACTTCTCCCCAGCAGACACCTATGGTGCATGCCAGACGCCACAGACACGACACTGCTCACAGTAAGTGGTTTCCACCTATTTACTAAATGAACATTACTGTGTATGTTGGGACTCTTGTGACATTTTATAGTCTGGGGAACTTCGTTCCTCTATACATGTTATATTAAAGCTTTATAAACCTAACTAACGTGTTTGTCGTTTTTCCTAACCGAAGTGTTCAACATTGGGTATTTATCCTTTAGGTAACCCAATGTTTTATAAGAACCCGAGTTAATACTCGGTGAACCTCTTATACTTGTTTTGTTAAAATCATTACGCAAATGAACCACACCATATATGATGTAAACCATTATTTCTTAATTATATATACCACGCATTGCAGGATTTTGAACGCATTAATAACATGGGCTGTTTTGAGGCAAATCTAACTCAGATTTTCATAGAGACCTCGTTAATAAATAAGATTTATTCTGTGTATTAATGATTTTAGCTATAAATATACATTAATAAAATTGGGCAATTCCTGAGGTTATTATGACGTGAGCAGTGACGTGGTTTCGATTACTGACAGACACCGAATCTCCATTATAATAAGATATGATGTTATATGTTCAATTCGATCGAGCATTCCAATGATTTTATTAACATATCCCAGAAATTTTCCAATTTTTTTAAAAGACGTCTCAATACTCATTGTACCAGCATTAGGAAGAACAAAGTGTTTTTGATTTTTACAGGTCTTTATTGGTCTTCTGTACCCTTGAGTCTTTGATACAGTCGACGTCAATTTTGAAATTTAAAAATACTAATTTCCACTAATTTCTTGCAGTATTTAATTCTTAAAAGAAGGATCTCAAATTTATTTTGTATAACATTCCTGGGTCCTATATAAAATAATATTGTTTGGGGTAAATTGTGAATTCAGGGGCGTAATTTTTTACCATAGTCTACGGGACAGATGTTAGTGGAATATGAAATGAAGTCCAATGTATATATTTCTAATTTCTCAACTGGGATTAATACTTTTAATAAAAATGAAACTTTAAGGAAAATATAACTTAATACGTTAATTCCTTTAGATGTTTTTTTTTTTTTAAATTAAAGGACAGCATTAATTGATGTATAGATTTAAAGTTGCTGCGTAGTGATTCAATTATTTTTCTTAACCCAGTACTGCAAAAGTGAACTGTTTTATTTTTTTTATTACTCTGAAATAGAAATATCGTTAAATACTCGGCAAAATTACCAGCGAATATTAATTTTCAGTTTATTTTAGTATAGGACTTCATAAGTTTATTATCTCAATTCCCTTAAAATAACAATGCTGAGGCCAAAAAAGTGTATAACTGAATCACTACGCAACAACTTTAAATCTATACAACATCAATTAAATGAAATAAACATTGTACTGTATCTGATGATGAGGCTCCAATTCTGGACATCTGTGGAGCGTGGAGTACCCCTTCATTGCAATTACTCCCAGGTCCACTCTGACTGGTCCCGTAAACTGGTTTGATCGTTTGGACTCTACTCACGTACCGTCTCTTGGCAAGCAATAGCCTGGCGGAACCCATCCTTCTCCAGGTTTACAACTGCTTTGAGTCCAGTCTACCCTACTATTTACCTATAGAGGGAGAATAGTTGGATTCATACCTTTTCTAATGGTATTAGCGCTATGTGAAATGCGAACAGTTCAGGATTTGAATTCGGGTATTCGAGTCCATTTCATACAATGATGACCATTACACTATGAGCTCCTCCTATGTGTCTGACGACAGCCAATGAAAAACAAGGGTATGTTCATGTTCATATAAGTTCTACTGATGGAACACGATGGACACGATAAAAAAAGATCCATTAACACATAAAATAATCGAAATTTTAAAAAATAAATGAAATAGGCTCTAAATATATTTGGCTTGATTTATTTGCAACCCCCCCCCCCAAAAAAAAAAAAACAGCCAAAAAATATATTATGGAAAAGTAAAAAAAATAAAAAATAAAAAATAAACGATAAAATGGTTTCGGGATGTTTTAGCGAAATTTCAACTCCATGACAAACCTGTAAATAAGATTTTTGGATGTTTGTTTATTTAGAAACGTTGCTGAATAAAGTATATATTAAATTTTTACTTGAAGGCACTTACAACGCATGTATCGCATAAAATTCGATACTTTTTCTTATAGAAAATGAACTTGACAAGTGTAATCCCAGCAAAGGATGGCTCGATGTGTAGAATACCGTACAGACTGTTTCGACTTTATTAAGTCTCATCAGCGGTATATACTAACGATTTCCCTCCGACAGAAATCGAAACCGGGACTTCAGCAGACACAGTGCTGTCGGAGGGAAATCGTTAGTATATACCGCTGATGAGACTTAATAAAGTCGAAACAGTCTGTACGGTATTCTACACATCGAGCCATCCTTTGCTGGGATTACACTTGTCAAGTTCATTTTCTATAAGAAAAAGTATCGAATTTTATGCGATACATGCGTTGTAAGTGCCTTCAAGTAAAAATTTAATAAACCTGTAAATGTTTCAATAAAATTTCTAAATACCCTACATTAATTTATCTGAATTTTGTATTATTATTATTATTATTATTATTATTATTATTATACGATAACCATTACGCAATGAGCGCCTCCTATGTGTCTAATGCGTTTGTTAAAAATAATTCGTATTCGATAGGACCGTGTGCAAAAACAAAACAAAACGAAACAAAACAAAACTCTTAATAAATAACTTCACAAAAAATATAAATATGAACAGATGAAGAGTGTGATTCTTTAACCTCTAGGCATAAAATAACCCTAGACGGGTTGACATGTTAAAGTCATCAAACAATCATACAAAGAAATGTTTACTTTAGGTGTTACCAATTGGTTGAAGCTGTTCAACGATATTGAATGAAAGTGTCCCTCAGCTACGGGTTAAATAGTACGACTACTTCGTATTATTTGGATTTTTCGGATTATTGTCCTCATCTTTATTGTCATATACACAACATTTCGGCTGATATGCCCTCCGGCCTTCTTCAGGTGTTTCTTGTCGAACTCAGGAACATTCTCTTCGAACTCAAGAACCTTCTTGTCAAACTTGTGAGCCTTTATGTCGTAATCGGGAGCCTTCACGGAACTTCGAACCGAACCCTTTATTCAATCCACGGGGGTAGACTTTTCTCATTCCATTAACACTGACCGGATAAAAGTGTTAAGCTGTGCTAAGTATTCTAAGTTATCATCACCCTTGGCCAGGATTGAACCTGCAACCAAGAGATGGTTGTCACTTAGAACTGTATTAACTCAACCCTTATGTCCTTTGCGCTATGTGTCCGACTGCCTCATCGCCAAAATTCAAACAAATAGTACAGCGACTGTTCCTCTAAAAAATGATGTCTTTGGCATTAAATAACCCACGAAATGTAATATGCCATTAAACAAATAAATCAAGAAGTGAAAAAAAAAACAACAAAAAACAAAAACAAAAAAAAAGAAAGAAAGAAAATGCTAACAGTTGGCTAGACGGGCGGTTGGAGAGGCCCTCTCCGATCAATCGGCTGGTCATGTCAAGCCCTAGCACCTATACATTGTCGTTATGGTAAGCCCAAATAATTTTTATCATATATGTGCTAGAAGTTGGTGGTTGAGTGTATAAGTGTCCTGGGTTTGACGTTAAACTCTATCTGATGGGGAAGTTCCAATTCTGGAGCTCTGGGGAATGTGGAGTACCCTTTCATCACCATTGCTCCCAGGTCCACTCTGACCCGGAGTGGTAGTACTTATCAGGGTTCCATCTATAGGTTAAATAGAAAAATAAGTTTGCAAAAATGTGTGTTTAAAGGAAATTGAGTTTCCCATGAAGAATGACTAAAACAAAATGTCTTCGGCATAAAATGTATTGGAAATTTTATTTTTTCCAAGAAACGTATGTATGGGAAAAAATATAGGGGGTGGGGAATAAAGATTTAACTCAGCAAGTGTTGAGGGGGGGCAAAAAGAAGCGAGTCCAATGCCTTCTCGCAGGCTAAACTTTCTCTTTGCAAACACCGACTTCTTCTTCTTCTTCTTCTTCTTCTTCTTCTTCTTCTTCTTCTTCTTCTTCTTCTTCGTCGTCGTCGTCGAATTCTCTAGCAGCTACCGTAGCAACACTCGTTTCTGCACTCCCCGCTTCTGGGTGTTTCTTTCTATTTATACACAGGTCTGCTTCTATCATCCGGGCGTCTGTGCTTCACATACAGGACTGTCAACTCAATCCCAGTTGCCGGAATGCCCGCAGCTATCATCCGGGCATCTAGCGTTCACATACGGGACAATGGCATCTCGATTTCGGTGCCCGTGCCAAAGTGTCGCCTTTTCGCATTCTGAAGGACGTGGGTTCGATCCTAGGTCAGTCCTACACGCCAGGCAAAACTTAACCCGCTTCCTTCGAGAATACGGCAAGTTTTCATGCCCGCCACTCAACTTGTGTTCTCTGTCACAGTATGATATTTAGCATGCCCTTGTTTTACATTACCTGTAAATTATCCTTCATCCTTTTTTTTATATATATTTTATTTTAAACTGTTATTTGGCGCCTAAATTTGTATCAATTTAGCTGACGTCTGCATGAGAATTACTGCAATTATTTTGTATTGTATATCTTTCATTTTTTGCCTCCTTTCGGAGACATTTGTGAATAAATTCTTTCTTACTTTCAAGCAAGATCATTTGTAGTTTCATTTTTCCCTACACATTTTCATTTAACGGCGTTAGTTAAATTTTAAAGGTCGGAATTCTTCTGAAAACGGTAAAAATTTCCGACAAATGACCCAATGGGTTGACATGCCGTAAAACCCAAACAACCAACCAACCAACCAACCAACCAATAGTTGAATCGCTCTCTTGGGAATAGAGTAAAACATATGTCTTTGGCAATAAAATAACCCAATGGGTCGACATGCCGTAAAAACCCAACCATCCAACCAACCAACCAACCAACCAACAGTTGAAACGATTTGTATTATTTAGATAATTCAGATTATTGTCCTCATCTTTATTGTTATCTGTACAACGTCCAAATAATACAAATTATCAAGCCTCATCTAAAAAAAAATCACAGAAATAGTTGAATCGCTGTCTTGGGAATGGAAAAAAAACAAAACGTCTTCGGCATAAAATGACCCAACAGGGTTGACATGCCGTAAAACCCAACCAACCAACCAATAGTTGAATCGCTGTCTTGAAAACGGAGTAAAACAAAAGTTTATAGAAGCTGTAATAATAACTGACGATATTCCATGACTTGGTTTGTTTAAGATTGGGTTTTTCAACTTCCTTAAGTTGAATAAAGTATAAAACGATTGGCGCAACTGACATAATGGCTATAATTGTTGCGTTGATGACAAATTTTGTTCTAACCAATTACTGCAATCCATCATTTGAGTTGACTGAAGCTTACGACTGGTCCATTTTGGAACAAAACAACACAATGATAACTATTTGTGTCAATGGCGTACACGTTTTCTTGTTTTTCTTTTTCTTTTTTTCTTCTTTTTTTTTTTTTAAACAAAACATCCCCAACGCCAGAGAAAACTCTGATTGTTCAGATGATACTGATTGCTGTCAGAACGCGGTTGATTCTTTACTGAGAAAACATATAAAATATCGCGACTGTTCTTTTACCGGTGTTTACAGAGTGACACCTCGTCAAACAATTAGAAAGCCAACGTTTTTATGACACCGGGAACTTAGATATTTCGGGGGGTAAAAACAAAAAACAAAAAACAAAAAAACTTCTACATGTGCAACAAGAAAAAAAAGTTTGTGCGATAGCAGTTCTTTCCAAATTGACTACATAACACCTTTTTCCCTTCAGACATTAAAAATCCCAAGATGTCTCGAAATCGGTACCAGTTCACGGTCTACGATTATATCATTTTCGCTGCCATGTTGATAATTTCGGTAACCATTGGGATTTACTACGCGTTCTTCGGTTCCCGGCAAAAGACAACGAAAGAATTTCTTATGGGAGATCGGAATATGAAGCTGTTTCCGATCGCAATTTCCATCATGGCGTCTTTTATTTCTGCGATTTTAATCTTGGGAACTCCCGCCGAAATGTACATGGCGGGAACTCTGTATTTCATTTACATTATAGGAGCTTGTATCGGCTGCATCTTGGCTTCAGTATGTTTCGTCCCTTTGATGTATCCATTAAAACTGACAAGTTCATACGAAGTAAGTTAAACAAATATCAACCATTCTATTTTGTTTGTTTTGTTTTGTTTTGTTTTACGGCATATCAACCTCAGTGGGTCATTTAATGCCGACAGAGTTTTGAAATGAATTAATTCTTAATGGATACTCATTTTTTTTATAAACACGTTTTGTTTCTAGTATTATCTGCGTTATTCGGACTATTGTCCCCATCTTTATTGTTATTTGTACAACGTTTCGGCCGATATATCCTCCGGCCTTCTTCAGGTATTTCTTGTCGGACTCGGGAACCTTCTCGGACTCGGGAACCTTCTCGGACTCTGGAACCTTCTTTTCGAACTCGGGAACTTTCTTGTCGTAAAGAAGGTTCCCGAGTCCGAGAAGGTTCCCGTGTCCGACAAGAAATACCTGAAGAAGGCCGGAGGGCATATCGGCCGAAACGTTGTACAAATAACAATGAAGATGGGGACAATAGTCCGAATAATGCAGATAATACTAATCTTCAAGCCTCATCTCAAACATTCAGAGAAACGTTTTGTTTCTATTTAACCCATAGATGGGACCCTAACTAGTACTACCACTCCGGTGGACATGAAGATCATTTATAATTCCAAGAGATCACATATTTCTAAAGACTTGTTTATTTGTTTGTTTTGTTTTGTTTTAAGACATATCAACCTCAGCGGGTCATTTAATACCGACAAAGGGTTGGGACAATTATATAGGTGTAAGGGCTTGACATGGCCAGTCGATGGATGGGGCCTCTCCGACCGCCCGTCTAGCCTAAGTAAGGATCTAAGTAGAGTGTTGAATGTCATGAACTGCTCAGCCATCAGAGTTCCATCCTTAAGCATCACGGGTCGCCACCCACGGCCAACAGGTGGTCCCATTGGAGGAGTCTTACCCCTCTGCAGAGGTGCAGTCGGTGTATTCTAAAGCGCCACCGACAGGACTGATTTTATTTTGTTGTTTGTGAAAAAATATTTACACGATGTGCTAAATGTTTTGTCATTTTTAAAATTTCACCAAGTCGGATTTCAAATGGGTTATTTCGATAAAAAATGTTTTTTTATTTACGTTTAGAAATGTCACTCGATTTGTTTATTTAAACTTTGACAATATTGAATATTTATTAAATCTTATTACTATTCACTTAAATATTTTTCTTAGAAATTGGTAAACTTGTATTGTTACTCATGAATGAGTGATTTATTTTAATACTAGAAACGACTACCCGGCATCACCTGGGTAGAGGGGGACCTTTTTAAAAAGTTACTCTCGCAGATCCAGTATTACTGAATCGTGAGTTGGTTCCACACAGGATGTCCCATTAAAATCCCCCATGTAAAAAAAGACCTTGCGTTGATCCAGCCACTCCGAAAAGAAAAGTTAATGTCTACTATTTAGCATATTAAATGAAAAAAAAAAATTCCATGTTTCTATCATTTAAATTTTATTTTTTAATCATCTTCACGAATATAAATCAAATCTTCATTATTTTTACTCAAAAAGCAAGATCTGGTGATAGTGAATGTGTATGTATATTTACTTTGTCGTTAATTGTTTTATTTTCGTAGTTTCATTTATACAACTACCCTTTATATATGTATAGATTTCAACCCGTCCAGGGTTATTTCATGCTTAGAGGTTAGGGAATCGCGTTCTTTATACGTTCATATTTACATTTTTATGTGTGACTGTTTCTTAAGGGTTGTTTGTTTTGCACACATTATCATTAAATATTCTAATCTAATACAAATAATTTGAGTACAGTTATATGGTTTCAAGTATTTCTATCTGATACTAATAATTATATGGTTTAAAGTAATTATTTCTATTTAATAATTATCATTTGTTTGCACACACTTGTATGGTATATGGCTTCAAGTATTACTATTTAATAATAATAATTATATGGTTTCAAGTATTACTATTTAATAATAATAATTATATGGTTTCAAGTATTACTATTTAATAATAATAATTTCAAGTATTACTATTTAATAATAATAATTATATGGCTTCAAGTATTACTATTTAATAATAATAATTATATGGTTTCAAGTATTACTATTTAATAATAATAATTATATGTTTCAAGTATTACTATTTAATAATAATAATTATATGGCTTCAAGTATTACTATTTAATAATAATAATATAGTTAATAATAATAATTATATGGCTTCAAGTATTACTATTTAATAATAATAATTATATGGTTTCAAGTAATCATTTCTATTTAATGATAATCATTTGTTTGCACATAGTTATATAGTATTAAACAACTAATACTGATAATCCTTAGAGAACAATTATAGCTTTAGTAACTATTGTTGGTTGGTTTAGTCATTTTGATAAACAAAGGATTACATGTTGCTTACGATAACTGCTCTTGCTTAAGTGGTCACCCAATTAAATATTGAACAGGCTCATTGCTGCTTAACTTCAGTAGATCTCACGGGAGCCGGTGCTTTCAGTGTGACTTGACCGTAAATAACTAAACTTAATAAAAAAAAAAAAAATAATTAGAGAAACAACCCCCCAACAACAGAAAAAAATTCAAAAAATATATATATATATATATATAGATAGATAGATAAAAGGTGGCTTACCGGTGAAATGGCAATCGTTGGCGTGCACAGAATCCAGGGGTTAAGTCCGCGATAAAACAAATACAAAGTGCTCAATACAAAGTAGAGCAAATTTATTAAAGAAAAGGATGCAATAGAAACCTACTCGAGTTTCACCATAAGGATCTTCAGGGTTAAATCAGGATTTTGAAGATCTCTTCCTAGTTCGATAAACTCAGCGTATAGTATCTGTGCGGTAAAGTAAGGAGCTGATGGTAGGTGTGGCGTGTGTTTAGCGCTAGTGATAGATTCCCTGCTGACTGGCTGTACCGACTTTAGGCCGCCCCGACGACTTTACTTACTTATCTAAGTTGAAAATGGAAGCGAATCCGACGGTATGTTGAAAAGATAAATAAAGGAAAGAAAGTGTTGAATTGATAAAATAGAATTATTTTATTTTATTTAACTGACACGTGTTTCGGCCAGGAGTTTATCTATGTATACATGTATTCTATCTATTATTATTTTAAATACAAAATTGAAATAAAATAACAATAATAGAAAAAATATAGAAATGTTTAGTACACAAAGAAATAGCGACCTTCGTCAGAGTAATCCTTATTGTTTTGAATGAAATCGGTTGAAATATGGAGTATATATATATATATATATATATATATATATATATATATATATATATATATCTTTAAAAGGAAGGAAAAACTCAACACCGTTATTCCATAATAAATCTATTTCGACCAAAATTGGGGCCTTTATTGACAAGAGGATTAAAAGAAAATTCTATGAAAAATCAATTAATTGTCCGATTTTCACAAAAATTTCCATAACTATTTACCTTTGGATGTAAATATGTCTGAAATATATTTTCCTAGAATATATTAGGGGAAATATTTTTTTTACGAGGTCTATTTTATTTTAGGTGATATGAAAAAAATGAACTGGAAAAAAACGATTTTTACTTTTTTTCTATAAAGATAAGAGTCTGAATAACTATATCAAAAGATTTGTATAATATTCAAGGCAGTAGTTTTTGTAGAAAAAAAATCATGAATTCTGAAATAAAAAGTGCTAAAATATGCCATAATATTATTATTTGAAAACTTTTTTTCCCTTTTTAATTGATATGTACTATATTCTATTAAAGTGTCAAGAAAATTTTTTTTTTAAAGAAATTAATTTTTAATAGATTTTAAATCTTTTGTGTGCTTGAATAATTTTTAAAATGTTTAATGTTTAAAAATCTTTTTTTGTGTGTACAAATCGAATTTTTCACTAATATTTAAATATAATATAACACTGAATTTTTGAATTCAGGCGAACTAAAAATTTGTCCGATCCACGATATATTAATATTTTAAAGAGAATTTAAGAGTTTTTTTTTGTTTGTTGAATAATAATATTTGATTCTTATAATATACGGAAGAGCAAAACTGACAACATTTGTAATACTTATTGTCTTTTTCTTTGCTTTAGTTACACTATAAGTTCAACTAAAAAAATGTTCCGGGGTTATTCTGAAACTACCACAAAAAAATCTTTCAAAAATCGTTGAAAACCAATAATCGGTTATTGAATATACACAAGAAAACAATTATGTCGAATATAGCCACCTATACATTTAAATGTATAATTGTCAAAGAAAGATAATATGTAAATTTATAGTCCCTGTTTCTACAGAAAAATCACCGTGTTGCATGTAAAACGGACTATTTTATTTTTTATTTTATTAACGGTGAGTAATTTTTCCCAATCGGATAATTTGATCTTTGAATTAACTGTTTTTCTTTGTAACAACTCTGTATGATCGTTACTTTTTTTTAGCGGGATTTTTAAAAAACAAAGTTAAAAAATATTTACTTTCTTTTATTCAATATGGCCCTAACTGATCACGTGACCTGATTTTGGAGATACCTAGTAATCAGGATTTTAAAAAAATGTTTCTTCTTTTGAAAAAAAATTGAAGATAATATTAACATTTATTCAAGTTTCATTGTGCTAAATATAGTGGGGGTAAATTTTACACAGTAGATAAGAAGTCCCTCCCTAGTCTAAAAGAAAGCAAGTTTAGCAGGATACGGCCGCAACTATGGTAGCCGATAAGTGACAATTTACTAACCCAAATTGATAATACAAAAATAAGATACCAAAAATCAGGGAGTTATCTGATTTTGATAAAATGTTCAGTTTTGACTTATTAATCAACGAATTTTATAATGCATCTGTTATTTTATTTAAAAAATGCAGATGTTTTTCAGGTTACTTGTGCCTCACCTTTTGGGGATTAATAAAACTCAGGCTATTTATTTATCTTTATATTAAAATTAACAGATGTCAAAATTAATTCATTTTGAATTTCTATGAGTGTTTTAATTAAAAATAGTAATAAAGAAATGAACTTACCTTTCTTTTAAATTTCTGAATCGTTTCAATCAAACTTATTCGATGGAAATGAATTGAAATTCTTTAAAATAAATATTGCTGTCAGAGCCATCCATAGTAGCGTCAAGAACAACAATTTTTGGCTGACTGTTCAAATAGGTCGGAAAATTAAAACTGAAAGTTTTTTGGTGGTCCCCAATGGCAGTTTAACTACAGTTTATGAATTAACATTTTGCGAATTGGGTTACGGTTTTAGGGGATTAAGGTTGTTTTTAATTACGTATTGCTTAAAAAAAAATCAACAAAAGACCCAAATTAACCCAAATTACTATACATTTAATATTGAAAAATATATTTTTTTTAACTGATTTTAATTGAAATTATACATTGCAATACTAACACTAACAACTGTCTCAATAATAGATTCAACAATTAATTTCAATGGTTAATTAAATGTATAGTAATTTGGGTTTTTTGTTGTTTATTCTTGTTAAAGCAATACGTAATTAAAAACAACCTTAATCCCCTAAAACCGTAACCCAATTTGCAAAATGTTAATTCATAAACTGTAGTTAAACTGTCATTGGGGACCACCAAAATACTTTCCGTTTTACTTTTCCGACCTATTTGAACAGTCAGCCCAATTTTTATACCGAATTAATAGAGAAAATTCATTTAAAATATAATGCCCATAATTTTACGTTTTAAAATTCATATTTTTAGATTCTAAAAATAAATATCTATTTAATAACAAGCTTACTTTAGTACGCTGATGTAATAATTAATGGAGAACTCTCAATCTAAAAGTTTAGCTGCCACCTTTTTAAACAGAACAAATGTCGATATATAATTGTTTCACTGATGATCTAAAAGAAAATTATATTTCATATATAACAGAGTAATTAAATCTCAAATTTTCTTTTAGTTTTTTTTACATGTAATTTTCAGATTTTCGGTACTTATTTTCTTCGAAAATATTTCCTTTATTTTTTTTTTCTATTCACACCTTCAGTTTTTTGGGGTGTGCTGTTTCTATGATTCGTTCAAGACAGCACGCATCATCGTTGTGTAATTCCCATCAAGTTGTTTCTCTAAGTCATTCCAAAGTTAAAGAGCCTAGTCCGTCCTACTATTTACCGATAGTTGGAAGGAGAATAGTTGGATTCATACCTTTTTCAAGGGTTATTAGTGCCATATGAAATACAACCAGTCTCGTACAGGATTTAAACTCTAATCGCCGTGTCCATTTCCTTCGACGACAACCATAACACTACGGGCACTTCCTATGCTAGCTGTTTCAGTTGGCTACCTGTAAACTTCCGTACATGGCACCATTCTGGGTCGTCGAATTTTTGTTACTATGTACCGGTCTCGCGGGTTATACTTATATCTGTAAGATTTAAAAGGTATTATTGTTAAGTTTTTAAGGGACATTCTTTGGCCTTAAAGCAGAAGCGTTATCCAGTGGAATTGGATCCTTGATAACGAGTCCCTCGATAATGAATCCTTTCGTAACTCTGGTAAAGAGTTCTCAGTTCCTGGTATAGAGTCCTTCGATAATGAATCATTTGGTTACTCTGGTAATCGTATAAGTCCGTCCTCAAGGAGTGCAGTTAGAATTATGTCCAATGTGGGGTGTTAAAGTATTCTATCAGCAACGAAGTATTGCTAGTGATTGGCTGCAAGAATAATTCACGTGACCTTGGCTAGTCTATAACTCTAGGTGAGGAATTAGAGCACACCTTATATCCACAATAAACTCCAACAATCTTATTATAATGGAGATTGTGTGTTTTTCTGTCTGTAACCGAAACTATATTCCTACTCAAGTCATAATTCTCTTAGTTATTGACATCACATTCTCCACGATTTTATTTTTATCTAAACCTCAATTATTAATAAAATTGTCTTACATTATTAATACTGTTAACTATGTCTCCATACTGAGAACATGCAATTACATTTATATATACAACAAAATAGCGGTTTACAGTGTGAACGGGAAGGCTAATTTGCATATTAATATTAAAAAATCGAATTTAATAAATATGTGCTTAGTATTATTGATTTCTAACTGTTTGGTTTTATTTTAATGAATATAAGCAAAAATCTCTTCAATAAATCTTAAATGAAATCCATTAACAAGAAAAAATAACTGTCATTTTATTCTTTACTTCCTCTTATAACTAAATACTTAAATTAGAAAAAATAACAATGAAAGACGAGAGTGAATGAAGAGTAAGTTTCAGTTGTTCCATTTTTTATTATACTCCCTCTGTTTCAAATCTTTTTATCTGCATTCTTATTTAGTTTTATTAGCCTTTCTAATTTAATACAATATTTTATTACATTAAAACTTGAATACTTGCACCTGGAGGGTGCATATATTTGCTAGTTATAATAAAGTTGGAAGTGACCTTCCAACGTTGGGTACATATAAGTACAAGAAATATTCCGACAAATTCATAAAAATAATAACATACTTTATTCCGTGAGTAACGGAGAAACACATACAAGACAAGAATACATATACAAATTACGAATGATACAGCGATACATAGTTAACAAGTATACAAACGTACATAAAGAAAGTGATAAAGAGTTCCTGAAGAAATGTTACTTACTTATAGTAGACTATGGTGGTGGTGGTGGGGGGGGGGGAGAAACCACATAAGGGTAGAAACACGAGCGTCTAGCCCATGTGAAGTGTTTGCTGGTCCAGCGAGAAAAGAATTCAAAATTCCCGGTTTACTGACTAGATACTCTGGCCCCCTATCGGCAGAAACCTGCAGCAAGCGAAGATAACTCTTCTAGACCCCACATCGATCCAAACAGGGACAGACAATCATTACATATCCCTCAGAATAGAGGTATACAAGATCGCCCACATCTAGTCTAGGCTTGATAGCAAGTTTACATTTTTTAGGTCTTCGCCTTTTCGCTGTGAGCGTGATTTTCTTTTGCGAGATTCATGCTGATCAAGTATCAATCTCTCATCGTCCACGGAGATCATTGGATCATTTCCTATAGCTCCAACCTAAAAAAGGAGAACCCCTCTGAATGAATTTTATTTGTTAATTAATCTACCCATTATTTTCCCATTGAACTAACCCTAACCCCTAACCCTAACCCCTAACCCTAACACCGTCTTTTTTCCCTTGTAGATCAATAAATAAATAAATAATCTCTCCGAATGTTTGAGATGAGGCTTGAAGATTAGTATTATCTGCCTTATTCGGACTATTGTCCCCATCTTCATTGTTATTTGAAACGTTGTACAAATAACAATGAAGATGGGGACAATAGTCCGAATAACGCAGATAATACTAATAAATAATTTATCATTCAATCAAAGTGGTTCCCCTTTGTTTTGGGTTGGAGTAATAGGTAATAACCGATCGTTGTTTGTAAATTGGTCTCTTCGAAGCCATATTTTTCGAGACGGCAGACCACTTTTGTGCACGCGAGAATTTAGTCTATTGACGGTTAGCGCTAACGTTAACTGAGATATGTGACCGCCCATCCCCACCTATAAGATCCTGGTGAAGGAGCTCTAACTCTAGTTCTTGTACTCGTCGCTCAGCAACGGGCCTTTTGTGTTTTTTTTGTCGGTGCTGTTCCAAAATTCAAAGTATTTTTGTTTTTTTATTTCAGTATTTGGAGAGACGTTTTCAAGCCAGATCCGTGAAACTGATTGCAACGGGAATGTGTATTGTTCAACAGGTCGCCATCTTTTTCTAAAAATACATTTTATATTCAAGTTAGCGAATCATTGCTTTAGTGAGTGATGGAGTGAGTGAAATTGTCATTAAATGATGATTTTATGAATTTGTTGCATATAAATGAACCTGTCTAAATAATGATATGATTACATTGGTGTTCACAAATTGTGTAAGTAAAAGTAAATTCGTCGAGATGACCTAAAGTCGGTATCAGTCAGACAGCGTGGGAGTCTATCTCCTTTTCATTAGCACTAACCAAGGAGATTATTCAAAGCGTAAGGAAGTGCGTGGTGTAATGGTTAACGTCTTCGGAAATGGACTCGTCGCCCCGAGTTCAAATCCTGGACGTGGTAATTGCATTTCACTTTGCGCTAATACCCTTGGGAAAGGTATGAATCCTACTCTCCCTCCAGCTATAGGTAAATAGTAGGGCAGACTGGGCTCTTTAACCATGGTTAGGCAACCGGTCTAGGAGAAGGAAAACTCTGAATTCAAACCTGATAAACCCCGCTTAAGAAATTGACCTTGTGTCGCATCCTGCTCGTGCGGAGGGGTTGGTAAATATATATAATGATTATTCACTGCAACTATCGCCCAAGTATGTAAATTTTCCCAAATACACAAACAAGTACGTATGTTATACGCTAACTAGTAGAAGTATCCAGTTCATGACCGGACTAAAAAGATTTTAGGAACACCAGAGAGTGAGAGAGAAAGTGGGAAGAGAGGATTAAGAGCGGGAGTAAGAGGAAAATAGTTTAGCAAATTAAAAAAAAAATCACTAAGAATTCTTATTGATATATAAGTCGTCGGCGCGGCCTAATGTCGGTATCAGCCAGACAGCGAGGGAGTCTATCCCCTGTTCACTAGCGCTAGACCAAGGAGATTATTTTAGCATCTGAGGTGGAGCGCCACGCCTACCACCAGCTCCTCGCTTTACCGCACAGATCCCTGTGCTACTCATACGCTGAGTTGGCGAGGGCTGGTATCGAACCAAGAACCTTGTGATTCCTAGCCGAACACTCTACCGACTGAGCTAAACTCCCACTCCTTTCATATCGGGTATATAATTGTGAGAAGAGAGTGAAGAGAGAATGAGAGAGGATGGGCTCTTACTTTTCTGCTTGTTCTTCTCATTCTGACCATCTTCCTATAGGATGACTTCTGAGCTGGGTCGTCTGTGTTCATTTCTTGTTTGTAATAAATAAGCAAGACGTTTGTTTTTTTTAGACGTCTATTCTTTATTACAAAACCTCACAGCCCAAAAGGGTTTTGTTATTTTCTTGTACATATAAAAATATGTTGAATGGAAATAATGAATGCAAATCAAAGTTATTGTAAAATTTAACAAGAAAGATTTATTTTAAGACCCGAGTTAGAAAATGCTTCGGAACTCGCAGGCGATAAAAACATGAACTGCCCGAACGCTAGGCGTTCTACATTCCAAAATATAAACAATGATCTAAGGGAAGCAACTGTTGGAGTCTATTTCATTAGTTGTCTCTAACAGGTTTCTAACCGCGAGGTAAAAGGCTGGCATCTTTAAGAAACAAATGATCCTAACGTCTGCTTTCCTCAGCTAACGGCCAATATCTGATTAACTAACTTAATTTCTGTTCTCATGCCTTTCCATTGGCGGAAGTTGGGGATGGGTGGGTCAAGTAAAGGTCATTACCTGTCAACAATATTACCCCTCTAATTTTGAATCTTCAACGAACTTCAATTCAAAATTATTCATAGGCTACCCACGGATTATACAATATTCATTTATTTTAGGATTTGATTTTTTGTTTACATTTAAAAGATTATTTAAAAAAGTGTAACATAAACTCTTGTTTCGAACGCGTACTGGACTGCAGCATCGTAATAAGCGAGTTCGAACTCCAGTCGCACTATTACGTTCACCTTCTGGCTAATACTCTTGGGAAAGGTATGAATCGGCCCATCTCCCAGTTATAATTTATACAGTGCCTTTACTATTCTTCTACAATGAGGGTTTTGGTATCAAATAACCCACGAAAGTTGATATACCATAAAACAAAGAAACTGAACCAAAATTAAAGATCAAAAGGCTTTAAAAGTTACCGCGATTTTTTGTTTTAGTTTTTGTGGCGGTATTCACCCTGGGTCGGTTGAGCTGGCTCCAACCAATGAATTCACCTATAATGAATTCACGGAAGGGGTGACAAGGGAATGGGAAATTCAAGAGCGGTCTCCAAACCCCGCATACATATCCCGGTCAGGGGAAGGAGAAGCTCTTGTTTGCCACAGATTTTTCTACAGACACAGTGACAAGTACGCCAAAAGTCATTGATTCCTGATGATGACGGAGACACCTTTTTGATTTTTGTCAGATCTCCTTTGGTCGGGTTGTAGCCCTAATACTACTGGGTGGCAGACCTGTCTACCTTGGGTGACCCTACAAGGAACTTGAGTCCCTGACAACATGGCCAGACACTATCAGGTTTACACGGCCCTGACTCAGGAGTTGGACTTTATAAATAATGTGCCAGATGGCTGTTGAGCAAAGTGCTTCCTCCTCCTTTTTAAAGGTCTTGTTTTTCGTTCTGTAGGGGGTCTGGCCACCCTTCTCACCAGACAAAATCTGTAGGGTTACCGGTTTAGTCACCGATGATCCGACTATGAAACAGGCAGGACTGGGTTACATAGTACTAGTAGCACATTGAGCAACCTGGCACAGGAAACTTTTCTATCAATTTAAACAATGAGTACACATCGATTTGTTTATTTATTAAATATACTATAAAATTAAAAATACAACAAAAAACACTATCCGGGCGGTGTAAAAATTAATTTTTGAAAGATATTGCCTAAGGAAGGGGGTTGAAAATTCAATGTTAGAGGTTTTGTGTCATATATAAGTAATAATATCAAATTTATTAAAGGTGTAAAAAAATGAAATGGAAGTTTAGTTCTGTCCCCCTCAAATAAAATGTTGTGTGCATCTATTAATTATTAATTAAATAATTATTTTGAATATTTTACACATAAATTTTACACAAAATCGTTGCTATTTATTTTTTTGTAAACTTTTTAGTTGTTAACCTCTTGTTACTGAAAAAATGGCGAGAGTAAAAATAATTTTTAAAACTGATTACAGGGCTGTTCTTTATTCTATGTATTGATAATTTTGCGTATTGTGACTTAGTTTTAGTTACAGACAAATGGAGACTGAATCTGTCCGCCCCCCCCCGAATAAAATGGTGCGTGCATCCATTAATTATTAATTACATATATATTCTGAACATTTTACACGAAATCATGGATATTTATTTATGTTTAAAATTTTTGCTTAATTTCTTGTTACTGAAAAAGGGCAAGTGTAAAAAGTAATTTTTAAAACTGATTACAGGGTTGTTCTTTATTCTATGTATTGACAATTTTCGGTATTGTGACATAAGCAGTGACGTAATTTCGGTTACAGACATATAGAGACCAAACCTCTATTATTAATACAATTGGTTTCTAGATACGTCATCGAATTGTTAAACACTTTTATCTTCTATTCATTCATTCATTCAATGTCATTGTATTTAGGAATTTCGAAAATTTGAATAAAGACTTTGCCATTCCAGACACAAAAAAAATAACTATATACTCGTGTATAGGTCAAACATTAAAGTTCATCATGTATTCGTTTTTTGGGGTTTTTTTTTGTTATTTACTAAACTTTGTTTAGTCTGTCACACATGCCTCCCGGGGCTTAGTGTACTAAGTGGTCACCCATCTAAGTACTGAACAGGCTGATCACTGCCTTAACTTGTTATATACCAAGACTTGCATCTAAGTACTAAACATGTTCAGCGTTGTTTTAATTCGTACAGTCCCTGAAACGTACCCTCTAAGTCTAGAAAGGAACAAGTCATTGTGTTCCGATTATGCATTGGTCATACAAAACTAACGCACTCCTATATACTCAAGCAAGAACAACAACTACAATATGAAACATGTCAAACACCTTTGACTGTTAAACACTTATTCATGGAATGCAGTTTTTTTTGCTCCCATCAGAAACTGTTATTTTAAAGCAAACAATATGAAAGATCTGTTTGAAAATGTCAACATGGAGGATATTCTCTCCGTTTTAGGGAAATAAAATTATGCCATAAAATATAGACATGAAACTAATCAATACCATACAACATAATCCCCAACAATGCTAACACATTGTTAAAACCAATTACTAAAAAGTATAAATATAAATACACGATATGTATTACTTCCTAACCGTTAGGCATGACATAACCCCAGACGGGCTGATATGCCGTTAAAATCAATAAACAAACCAACCAACCTTTTTACCGGTGTTTTCTGGTAAACCATTCACTTTCTTTTAGAAGATCGGTGTCACTCAAACCGATCTTGTCTGCCTCCATCATAGCAGTGCGATAATCCATTAATTAGACGAGCAAAAATATGCGCCCTCCGCATTAATATACTAAAATATTATATTAAATTAGAAACACTAACGAAGCTAAATAAGAACGCATATAAAAAGATTATGCTTATTCTAATTTAATTTAATTTTAATTGATTTCTAAATAAAATTTTACATAAGATTGCTTTTAATACATTTGAAAATAAAACAATGATATAAGCAATCAATAACGCCAAGTAATTATTTATTAAACCCGGTTTTGTTAAAACCAGTATGCAAATTATACACACCATATATTATGCAAACCTTTATTTCTTAGTGATATATAACACACATTGCAGGATTTTAATTGCATCAGTAACATGAGCTGTTTTGAGAAAAATCTAACTCAGCTAGACTTTAATAGAGACATTGTTAATAAATAAAAAGCCTTTTTAAGATTAAATAATAATTATTTAATAGTCAGTAAGAAAATAATTTAAATATTAAAGGGAATTGTGTCGTCGGTGGGGAAAGTTTCAGTTACAGACAGTCACATAAGCTCCATTATAATATGTTACAATATTATGGCCCATCCTGTAGGCTTTAAGCAAGAGCGCTTGTCCAGTGGAATTGGATCATTAGTAATCCTCTGATAAAGAATCCTTTGGTTCTTCTGGTAAAGAGTCCTGAGTATTGTAAGCCCCTCCCCAATGAGTGCTAGTAGAACTATGGCCAATATCAGTGTTTAAGTAGTGTATCAACCACGCAATATGACTAGTGATTGGCGAAGGAATAAGCCACTGACTACAGTTAGTCTATAAATCCAAGTGGGGGAATTGGAGCACACCTTATATACAAAAATAATGGTGTAATGGTTAGCAAGGTAGATTTGCAGACCATTGTTAGTGAGTTCGATTCTCATTGGGCGCCCCCTACTTCTGGCCTCGTG
The DNA here is from genome assembly GCA_023376005.1 of Doryteuthis pealeii. NCBI lineage: Eukaryota > Metazoa > Mollusca > Cephalopoda > Myopsida > Loliginidae > Doryteuthis > Doryteuthis pealeii. The sequence goes on along the minus strand of CM042160.1, from coordinate 58,299,843 downwards.
CCGCATCTAAGCTAAGCTTAGTAAATAACTATATACAAAAATAATGGTGTAATGGTTAGCAAGGTAGATTTGCAGACCATTGTTAGTGAGTTCAATTCTCACTGGGTGCCCCATACTTCTGGCCTTGTGCCATATCTAAGCTAAGCTTAGTAAATAACTATATACAAAAATAGTTGCAACATAATAAGATTGGGGTGAGCTTTTAAAAATAATTTGAACAATCAGTGGGTTCTGCTTTTGCATCATTTCTTTTTAAATAATAAATAATTATTTGTTGATGATTATAATAATAATAATAATAATAGTAATATAATAATAATAATAATAATAATAATAATGAATTTCAGGTTCTTTACATGGGAATTGCGTCGTATGCGCCGTCTACAGCCCTCAGCGCAGGTAAGTGGAATGTTTATATCCTGTTTTTATTAGCTGTGTCGAGTGAGATGGAATAAACATGAAACTGTTTATATAATTGAAATAATTGCTCACACACACAACACACACGCGCGCGCGCACATATGTGTATGTGGTAAGGATAAAGGAAAGATGGACAAAAATAATAACTCAAACAAGTAGATGTAGGAGAGGTATATTTCGTTCCGCGTTAAGTGGGAATGTATGTACTATGCTTTAATAAACTGACTGATGAATATCAGTCAGTTTATTAAAGCATAGTACATACATTTGTATTTATAGAAGAGAAAGTGGGTGGATAGGGGAGAGTTTGGTGATGAATTCGGGAGGAAGGGAATTGTTTGTGAGGATATGGTTGGTCAGAGGACATCTATCATGGAAAGTGGTGGGGGAAAGATCAAAAGATTGGAATTTGTTTGGGGTGATAAGATGAGGAGGTTGCTACTTTCTTTTCTATTAATACAAATGTATGTACTATGCTTTAATAAACTGACTGATGAATTTCCTGCTTAACGGATTTACTCCAACCATTCTATCTTCATATATATATATAATATATATATATGAGAGGTATCCAAAACTTGGTATTGTTTGTTTGTTTGTTTGTTTTGTTTTACGGCATATCAACCCCAGTGGGTCATTTAATGCCGATAAAGTTTTGAAATAAATCAATTCTTAATGGATAATACAATTTTTTTTATAAATACATTTTTCTATTTAACCCATAGATGGGACCCTAACAGGTACTACCACTCTGGGTCAGAGTGGACCAGGGAGCAATGGTGATAAAGGGGTGCTCCACATTCCCCAAACCTCCAGAACTGGAACCTCACCATCAGATAGAGTTTAACGTCATTCCCATGACATGTAGACCCACAGCCATCGCCTTCTAGCACCCATATGATAAAAAGGGGTTGGGGCTTGCCATAAGGGCAATAGGGTTGGGAAAATCATATAGGTGCTAGGGCTTGACGTGACCAGCCGATTGATCCGACCGACAGTCTAACCCAAGATAGGGCCAAAGTGGAATATTGCATGTCATGAACTGCTCATCCACCTGGGCCCTATCCTTAAGCATCACGGGTCGCCACCCACGCCCAACAGGTGGCCCCATTGGGGGAGTCTTACCCCTCTGCAGAGGTGCAGTCGGTGCATTCTAACGCCCGAGCCGACAGGGCGGACAAAACTTGGTAGTAAGGGATGATTCTATATGTAATTTCTAAGATGCACTGTATTATTATTGTATGATCCAGTATGTATAAATACTGTGAATCTTTAAATCACTAAAGAGAGCTCAATGTATAATAAACTTTTTAGATTATATACAGAGCAATATTTATCTTAGAAAGGAAGGAAAAACTCAACACCGTAATTCCATAATAAATTTATTTCGACCAAAATTGGGGCCTTTATAAATCTAAGCTGATTTAATATAGCTCCCCAAAATTTCGTCTCATCAGATGGCAGATCAAGATTATATATATATATATATATATATATATATATATAATATATATATATACCTCGTTGTTGACAGATTAAAACAATTTTCGGACCATATGACCTTTAGGCACCCCTTTTCACCCTTGTTTCATAAGGACACTTTTTTCATTTACACTGTCAACATCCGGTTGTTTGTTAACAGATGATTTTTAGATTTTTTAATTATATATATATATATATATATATATATATATATATATATATATATATATCAGAGATTAAATATAATGAAGTTAATAATCCGTAACTACAATTTCATGCATAATTGCAATCTTCAGACGGTCAAAAATGTTAAAATCTATAAAAAAACAAAAAAACTAAAAAAAAAAACAAAAAAAAAAACGGTGGCTTGTTCATTAAATCTGCTCTGCTATTTTAGCATTGACCACCTTCATATGCTAATACTTTTCAAATTCATTCTCCATATATATATATATATATATATATATATATATATATATATATATATATAAATTGAGAGAGAGATAGCTAGTGAGATAGCTAGAGAGAGAGAGAGAGAGAGAGAGAGAGAGAGAGAGAGAGAGAGAGAGAGAGAGAGAGCATGTGAAGGTCATTATTTTTTGGAAGTCATCTTTTTACCGTTCTATTAAAGGGCACTTTTTCTTCTGTTTTTTTTAATTAATTATTTTACAATAACACGCACATAACAATTACGACCACCTGAAAAGTCGCCATTTTAACAAAGAGATGAAAATGTTAATTAATCTGCAATTAATTATCAGTTGAAATGTTTTATGGCAAAATAAGTCATTAACAATAAAAGTTGAAGACCAATTGTAAATTATCATTTGTTCAGCTAAATCTGTTCACATTGCATTGTTGAGATATTTCAACTTAAAAAAGAAGAAAACGCCCCCCCCCCAAAAAAAAGAAAAAGAAAAAAGAAGCAAAATTCTCTTTATCTCTATCTATCTATCTATACATATATATAAAGGGCAGTTGTGTGTGTGTGTGTCCGGAAGAAACTACGATAATAAAACAATTAAAGTAAATATAGGTACACATTCACTATCACCAGATCTTGTTTTTTGGGTAAAAATAATGAAGATTTGATTTATATTCGTGAAGATAATTAAAAAATAAAATTCAAATGTTAATATAGAATTTTTTTTGGCGCGGGGGGGGGGATTTAATATTAGTAGACATAAATAAACACACACACACACACACACACACACACACACACACACATATATATATATATATATATATATATATATATATATATATATATATTCACTATCACCAGATGTTTCTTTTTTAGCAAAATAGTGAAGATTTGATTTATATTCGTGAAAATAATTAAAAAATACAATTTAAATTATAACAGCACGGATTTTTTTGGCATTTAATTAAAAAAAAAAAATGGGCGACATTAATTTTCCTTTTCAGAATGTCTCTGCACTTTTTCTGATCCCCCACCAGGTTGGATCAACCCAATGCCTTTTTTACGCAGGAATTTTAATGGGGCATCCTGCGATTCAGTAATAATGGATCTGCGAGACTAACTGTTTTTTTACCCCACCCTCTACCCAGGCGATGCCGAGTAGCCACTTCTAGTCTATATATAAAAGAAAGATCATGACTGTATGTTTGTAAAACGACACATGGTCAATTTCTTAAGCAGGCTTAAACAGGTTTTAATTCGGAGTTTTCCTTCTCCTAGATTGGTTGTCTAACCAAGATTAAAGCCCAATCTGCACTACTATTAACCCATAACTAGAGGGAGAATAGTTGGATGAACACCTTTCGCTATGTGAAATGCAAACAGTTTCGTACATGTTTTGAACTCGGGACGCCGAGCCCATTTCCTACGACGATAACCATTATGCAACGAGTGCCTCCTGTTTGTGTATTATTCCTTGTATCTAACAATCGTAAAATTTCTAATCTTTTTCTTTTTTTTCCTTTCAGTGAGTGAATTACCTGAAGGGGCCACAATCCTTATTGTTGGAGTGGTGGCCACAATATATACGTGTTTGGTAGGCAAGAAAGATTTTTTTTATATGATAAAAAGCTAAATCACTTCTACACCAAAGATTTAGATGGTTTGGGTTATTCGGACTATTGTCCTCATCTTTATTATTATCTACACGATGTTTCGGCCGATGTACTCTCCGGCCTTCTTCAGCTGTTTATTGTCGAACTCGGGAACCTTCTCGCACTCGGGAACCTTCTCTTCGAACTCAGGAATCTTCTTGTCGGATTCAGCAGCCTTCATGTCGTAATCTGGAGCCTTCACGGAACTTCAAATCGAACCCTTTATTCAATCCACCAGGGTAGACTGTTCTCATTCAGTTAACCATGACCGGGTACAAGTGTTAAGCTATGTTAAGTTTTCTATGTTATTATCACCCTTGGCCAGGACTGAACCTGCAACGCCGAAACGTTGTATAGAAAGCCATAAAGATGAGAACAATAGTCTGAATAATCCAAAATATCCAAATTATCAAGCTTCATCTAAAAAATTCAGAGAAATAAACCAAAGATATCAAGATTTTATTATTTTTCGTTATCATCAAGTCATGCTGAACTCCATCTCTCTCCCTCTCCCATCTCTCTCGCAATTCGTCCTCATCATCCATTGCTCTACACGGCATCCAGTGTCCGTACAGAGCGGATATATGTAAGTTTTTGCTGGTCGGCCAACACTGTTGTGTCCATGTGTAGTAGTTCCCTAGAGAACGTCGCTTATGAGTTCGTACTTGCTTCATTACCCAGCAAGTCTTGTTCGACTTAGTTAGATGGTTTGTGAGATAGGAGGTAAGTGACCGTACACCGTAAGCAAAAATAGAATTGCGTATGAGTGCACTTATTTTTAGACTGCTGCATATTCATTTTTTTGCTATAGAATTTCAGATTTTGGTAATGAATAATACCTTATGATATCCGTTTTGATTACAAGAAATCATAAAATCCTGTAATCTTTGGTTTAGAATCAAATTAACTTTTGATAAAAAAAAGATTTATGGGTGATACAGGTGATATGTACAGGGTGTCCGAAAGTCTCGTCACCCCTCCATGTTGTTTTAACTTGCATTATATTTTGCTTTGATAATATAATATACAGGTTGGCCCGAAAGTCTCACCACTCTTATATATTGTTTTAATTTTCATAATTTTTTTTGTTGTTTTAACTTAACATAATATATAAGTTATATAATTATTCAACTTTTGAAAAAATTTTAAAAATAAAATTATTTTCTTGAATTTCGTGTTGTATTTTGTAATTATTTTACCTCTAAGTAAAAGTTCTTGCTTATTGGTATAAATAATTTTCACTAATTTCACTTGGTTTGGTTTTGTTCGGTTTGGTTTGTTTAATAGTTTGGTTTGGGACGGTGACAAAATTTTCGAACCAATCTGTACATGTACCCCCCCCACCCAAAGAAAAACCCCAACAACATTTGCATAAATCCGATAACTAACAAGAACAAACCATATTTAAATACACAATTATCTCGTCCGCCAATGAAACTGATTTTAACTAATGTTTGAATTTTCGCGCCTTTTATCACGAGTTGATTTTATCTTGACTTAATATTTAAAGTCTTTACAGTTTTTATTCAACCAATGATTTTCTGGTTTATTATTTTGAAATTCCTTTTGTTTTTTTTAATTGTTTTTTTTTAGGGTGGAATAAAGGCCGTGGTTTGGAGTGATGTCTTTCAAGCTGGTGTGATGATTGCTGGACTTTTGTCAATTGTCATCCAAGTAAGTGGATCACGTGACATTTTAGAGAGCAGAGAAGAAATTCCGTTACTATAGTTACACAAGGTATTTTAGAAATTGAAATATGTCCGTAATTTTTTAAAGGGTAAATAATGACAATACACAACTTAATTACTCAATCTTTTTTCCTCTCCCCTCTCTCTCACACATATTCTCTTTCTCTCTCTCTCTCTTTCTTTCTATAACTTTCTATAACTTTTCATCTCCCAGCGAAACTGACGTCTTTTTCTTTCTTTCTTTTCTTTCTTCTTCTTTTCTGTGATACTATGGTTGAAGACGAACATGGTCAGAATAAATAAATAAATAAATAAATAAGAAAAGAGTAGGTTAAGGCCGGCATAAGTAAAAGGGTTGGGTGGCTGACCTTTTTACGAATCAAAAGATTAGGTCGTAAAGTTTAAAGAGACCTATATGCCACCATGAAATGGGACCACTTGGTGATAATATCTTAGGCACCCAGGTATTAAAAGCAAAAAGGATTTTTTTAGGAGAAATTCTCTTTTGAAAAATTAATGATCAACATATCCTAGACGGAGTGTCTGGAAAATATTTGAGTGCTTTAATTTTAAGGGTTAAGGGCGACTCGAAGTCTGCGATTTATTTTAAGTTCTGGCCATTTGTGTGGTCCGGAGAAGATGGTTTGGGTAGGGGAATTTGACATAAATACAACTAAACTCGAGCCCTAAGTCAGTTAGAACCCGGGGACCGAAGGGTAAGTTCGCCGTTGAAGTGTCAAGTTTGCCGGTAGTAGAGAGTAGCAGCCAGCGAGTATCAACACACCCTTCTTCCATGTGTCTTGTTTACACTTGTTGTTGTTGTTGTTGTTTTGTTTTCAATCCTTGTGAAGCCTGTATTTCTGACTCGTGCTTAAATTCGGCCGGCACATAATTCACAACGTTGGGATCTAGACAAGTACATCTAAAGAGCAGAGTGCAGAGCAGGTCGTCTCACACTGGTTGCCGTGGCCAGGAAACGAAAAAGAAAGAAAGAAAGAGAAACGAGAGAGAAAGAGAGAGAGACAAACGGACGAATTAAGAAAAATCAGAGAAAGGAAAAAGAAAAGAAAAATAATCAACACAACTAGAAAAGGAAAGAAAGAAAGAAAGAAACGGAAAACGAACAGACATAACCCAGACACGTGGAGAAGAAAAGAAAACACAAAAGATACGAGGAAAGAAAGGGACTGAACAAATTTGTTTTTGTTTTTGAACTTCGAAAAAAAAAAAAAAAAAACCCTGAAAGGAACACTCGGAACGTTTAAAAAAAAGGAAAATATAGAAAGAGAAACAGATAAGCAAGGAAATTGAAATCGATATCTATCAGGTAGGCTGAAAATTTATTTCGTTTTTCTTTTGCTGTTTGTTGATATTGTTTTGATTGTCGTGTTATCTTACTGGCATATTAGTAAATCATGAATAGAATAGATGAAGAAGAAATACAACATATAGAAGATTTTGTCCGTGATTTGTTCTTAAAAACAGAAAATCTTAAATGGTTAACAAAAACTGTTATGGATAAATATGTATCATATTCCCAGAAAGATAGCCTGGATGGTTTTCAGAGGTACATTTTTCCGGATATTATTAGGAAAGTACGTTACGAAATCACTATCGAAAAGGAATTGGTAAAAACTAGGACAGATTCTCGTCAAAAACTGGAGAATAGTATAGATAAAAAAGAAAGGCAGCATATGGAAAATTTTGTTCGTGATTTATTCTCGAAAAATAACAATTTTGATTTGTTAAACAAAAGAAATGTTACAGAGATGTATTTGCTGCATTCCCAAAAAGATAAACTAAACCCAATCCAGAGATATTTTTTTTCTTGTATTATTGTGAAGGTATATTATGAAACTGCTACTAAAGAAGAATCAGTAGAAGCAAGTAAAAAACAGACTATCAACCCATCAGCCGCTCAAGAAGAGAAATCAGGGCCCCAGAAGGATGGCAAAAGCAATTCTCTTGGTGAATTACCGGAGAGCTCCAAAAAGATGCAGCCTGAACCTCTATTATCTGAGACAGGTTACCGTCCAAAAGTGGGTAAAACTTCACTTGATACAAATGACACAGTGACCATAGTACCGAAAGGGAAGGAGACTGTTGAGGTTACCGACGAAAAATTAAAGTCTTCTGAAATTGATGTTAGTAAAAAGAAATCGGCAGAAGCAAATAAAAAACAGACTATCAACCCACCAGCCGTACAAGAAGATAACAAAAGCAACTCATCTAGTGAATTACCAGTGGGCACTCAAGAGATGCAACCCGAATCTCTGTTATCAAGGGCAGATTCTTGTCAAAAAGTGGAGGATAATACTTCACTTGATGCTAGGGTCATAGTGGCTATGGAACCAAGAGTGGAAGGGGATGTCGAAACAAAACAGAAACTGTTCAAGAATGTTAAGTCTACAATTAAAGATTTCAAAGGCATGAAATGGTCATTACCTTCACCGCGTCCGACGAAACGGATACTGTCAGAGATTTTGTTAAATAAGCACCAGGACAGAGTCAAGAAGACTAATCATTGTAGGGGAAACAGACCCAATCACCTTGCCGGTATTACGAAAATTTCCAAACACCCTTTTGCGAACAATTTACGAAAGCTGACAAATGACAAAGAGTTTAAAGAGGAATTACCGGTTAAGACAACCCCTCTCAATGACCAGTCAGCCGTGAAAAAACAACAAAAGATAGTTACTAAAAGACTCAGACCCCTGAGGAGATGCAACCCGTGCCTGAAGACAGTAGTGAGTGTAGCATACTTAGTAAAAGTTATTTAACGGATAATGATCGAAGGCCAGCCCCTTATTCGTCTCCTGCCTGTGAAAAGTTACCCGATAAAGAGGACAGTCTTATTCCATTAAAAGAAAACTCTGACTCGACTCCTACCCAGTGCTGTCTTGCATCAAAAAGACTAGCAGAATCCGATAGCAAAAGCATGGGGAAACTTACACCGCCAATGAAGATAAAAAGAATAATCAGTAGTGATCCTTGCATCAAGAATAGTTCAATCCATATGCAGTTATTTCGTAACCAAACCGTTGATAATCCTCCACATGTAGTGAGTGCGACAGAAAAAAGAAGGTTAGTTATCAAGTCCGATTCAGAGACATGGAGTCAAATCAAATTTATTGAGTTATCCAACAAATTATCTGGGGACGGTAGTTCAACACCTTTCGTGGTGAAGAAGTACTCTCAACAAAAGAACATGAGACTTAAGTATGTGAACTTTATAAAAGCAGATGGAAGTAAAAAGAGAAAAACAGGGAAAACATTTCGAATCTCAGTTTCTGAAATGGTGATCTGGAAAAATAGGGACTCTGATTCAGAGACTGAGAGTTCGCTAGTGATAAAGGAAAAGAAAAGAAAAAGAAAATGCAAAAAGAAGACTAGCAGGTATAAATTAAAATCAATATCTATCAATTCCTGCTGCTTACCCAAAGAGAAGCAGCAAAGTGTAAGAAGGACACAGTGGGGGCATGTATCCCCAAGAGCCCCAGTTATGCCACCAGGGGCCACCGAAGTTTCTAAGAACCATAATGCCACAGGCCATAAAGGTGTCCAATAGATTTGAGCGGCGGTGTTGGAGAAAGGGCTGGTCCTATTACAGGTATCTAGGGGAAGGTTGACGATAACCATAAGAGTAGAGCTCCCTCTAATTATTATTAGGTCATCACAATAGGTAGCGTCATAGTAGTAGTTATAATTATATTAGTAATTGCAATTCAGCGAAAACCATGATTTAGGAAAAGGAAGGAAATATGCCAGTGGGAGGACGCGATAGCAAGACATATCGGCAAATACGGTAGGGACCAAAGAAAGAAAAAAAAATAGAAAAAAAATAGATAGATAGAAGAAATAAGAGAAACATGGCCGTCACGATAATGAACCACTGGACACTTCATTCAGGATCCAAGGAGCTGTTGTAACTTGGTATCTTAAAGACAAATGCAAAAAAAAAAAAAAAAAAAAAAAAAAAAAAAAAAAAGGATAAGAAAAAGAAATCTGCAACCTGAATGTTCAGTGCAGAGAACGATGTAAGGTGAATCCCTTAGAAAGAAAAGGAAGGGAAGAAAAACCAAATGGTTGAGGGAGGTAGCAGTGAAATCTGGACTTGTTGGACTTTCCTAATTAAGGTGAACATTGTATGTGTGATGAAGGGGCGAAACCCACCCCAGGGCAACTCTGGCCATTGAACTGTGCTGTTTTTGTTTTTGTTTTTGTTGATTGCAAAATTGGGGCATAAAGGCCCAGAGAATCAAGAGACTGATG
>CM042160.1:58219902-58284902 GCA_023376005.1 Doryteuthis pealeii | reverse complement strand
CTTTAAGTGAAGGTACCACTGTATTAAAAAATATATACGTCTGCTTCTGAATAATTATGATATTTTGGACTGTTGTCCTCATCTTTATTGTGTATAAACACAACGTTCAGACTACTGTAACATCGGGCTTTATTTTAGGTGTTTTTTTTAATCTATTATTCTAATTACCTTAATATTATACACTATAAAGATGAGGACAACAGTCCGAAATATCATGATTATTTATATCAAGGTTCATCTCATAAATACACTGACAAATATACGTCTGTTTCTATTTCAACCATTTTTATGTATTTTATTAATTTAATAAATATATTATTAATTAATTATTATGAATAATATCAGCAACAAAAACGCCCCCCGCCCCCCAGGCAGTGTAAAATTTAATTTTTGAAAGATATTTCCTGAGAGAGTGTGGGAGTTAAGAATTCAATGTCAGAGGGTTTGTATCATCAGTAAGTAAAATCATCAAATTTCTTAAAGTGGTAAAAAAATAAAAATAAATAAAACAATTTGAAATGAAAACTGTCCCCCTCAAATAAAATGTTGCGTGCATCTATTAAATTATTAATTAAATAATTATTTTGAATATTTTGCATATAAATTTTACACAAAATCGTTGGTAACTTTTTTGTTAACTTTTTGTTACTGAAAAAAGGGTGAGAGTAAAAAAAACTTTAACCCCCCCAAAAAAAAAATTATTTTTTAAATTGCTTTCTCAAATTTTGCGTGTATATAACACAGGGTTGTTCTTTATTCTATGTATTAACGATTTCGACTATAAATCAAATACTCATTAATAGACTAAAGCCATCATTGATAATATTTGTGACGTAAGCTGTGACGTAATTTTGGTTTGTATACACCCAATCTTCATTATTAATAGATTATCACTATTAATATTAATAATCAATATCATTTATTTTCAGTGCTATTCTACTCAATATTGTTGTTGTGTCAATGATTATCTTCTTGACGTGTTTGGCTGGAATTACCGTATTCGCCTATTACGCAACCAAAGGATGTGATCCATTGACTTCAAAACAGATTAAAAACGCCAATCAAGTAATTCTATTATTCTATTATTCTTCGATTCTGTTATTCTATTATTCTATTTTCTTTTATTCTTTCTTATTCTATTTTTATTCTTGTGCTTTAAAAAAAAACAAAAAGCAACAAAAAAAAAAAAAAAAAAAAACAACAAAAAACAATGTTTAATCAATTATACTTTTATTCTATTTTTCAATTCTATTATTCTTTTATTCTATTATTTTCATAATTTTTTCTTTTACTTTCAAAAAACAAACAAACAAAAAAAAAACCCCGAAAATATTTCATCATAAATTATTACTCTATTATTCTTTTATTTTATTATTCTTTTATTCTATTCTATTCTTTTATTCTTTCATACTATTTCTTTTATTGCGCTTCCAAAAAAAAAAAAAAAAAAACACGAAAATATTTAAGTAATTTTGCAATTACATTGCACAAACAAACAAAAAAAAACCCCAAAAAACAAAACAAGGCAAAAAAATGAGGAAAATATTTGTAAAAAAAATGAAATAAAATGAATAAATATTTTAGAATAAATGAATATCAATAAATGAAAAAATTATAATAAATCAAATTTGAAAAAGACAAAAGAAAAAAAAAAAAAAAAAGATGAAAATATTTAAGTAATTTCACAATAACCTCGTGTAATAACATTGTACTAGACAATAGAAATCGCTAACGGTTTAACTTTAACCAATTCTACTGAGGGTAGTTGTATTGCTGATATATTCGCCTGGACGATTCCAATATGAGGGGTGGCAGATTATACCATACATTTTACTTATTGTATAATGTATATTTCATTACACTAGTTTCTATTTTTACTACCGTTATCATCTTGCAACACCATCTGGTTAAAAATGAGGCCGTCAAAAATCATCCAAGATGAAATACAAAAAATGTAAATCCTGATTATCTGGTGTTGCTTATCCGCCTTATTTCTTATGAGTGTCGTCACCTCAGCTAAATAATGGACCATTCCGTTTTTATTATAAAGAAAGAAAGGATAAAAAGATATGCTAGACAGAAAAATTTAATAAGAAAGAAAGAAAGAAAGAGAGTTGGGGAAAATATAAGGAGAGGGCGAGTGCGCAAAAGCGATAACGCTAATCTGTTTCAATCGAACATAATGAAAAGATAAAGAAGGAACGAAAGAGAAGAAAAAAGAGTAAGAGAGAGTTAAATCAAGATTATTATATTTTTTACAGTGAAGGAAAACTGTATTCAAACCTGCTTAAAAATTGACCTTGTTTCGCATCCTACTCATGGTGGAGGGGTTGGGTAAATACATACAAAAATAATGGAGAGAGAGAGAGAGAGAGAGAGAGAGAGAGAGAGAGAGAGAGAGAGAGAGAGAGAGAGTTGACTTTTTTTATTCTCGTTTAAAGAACTCACAGTTACTTTTTTTTATAAAGCTGGTTTATATAAAGGCTAAACCATAAAAATACCTCCTCGAATTCTTATAATGGTAATAGGAAGAATAAGAAAAGGTTCCATTGTTATAACTATTTCTGGTCTTCTACCAAGATTAATAATAAAAGAAACGTTTCTGTTAATCACAGATTATACCATTCTTTGTGATGGAAGTTCTTGGATATCCTGGTTTGCCTGGACTTTTTATAGCCGGACTTTTTAGCGGGGCCCTCAGGTTCGTTACAATTTTTTATCTCTTAAAAAAATACAATGCATTAACTCATACTACATCTGTCCCATAATAGTTCTTTCATTTACATATAAATTTCATACACTAAGTGTACCAACTATTATGGGACAGAAGTAGTAAAGCATACAACCTCTGTCCCATAATGTTTGTTACATTTAGTGTATGAAATTTATATGCAAATGTAACAACTATTATGGAACAGGGGTTGTATATTTTACTACTTCTGTCCCATAATAGTTGATACATTTAATGTATGAAATTTATATGCAAATGTACCAACTGTTATGGGACAGAGGTTGTATGTTTTAACACTTCAGTCCCATAATAGTTGGTACATTTAATGTATGAAATTTATATGCAAATGTAACAACTATTATGGGACAGAGGTTGTATGTTTTACTACTTCTGTCCCATAATAGTTGGTACATTTAGTGTATGAAATCTCTATGCAAATGTAACAATTAGTTAAGGACATACAACCTCTGTCCCGTAATAGTTGGTACATTTGCATATAAATTTCATACACTAAGTGTACCAACTATTATGGGACAGAAGATTTATTGATTGTTTTTAACATGTCAACCCGTCTTGGAGGTTAGAGAATCGCATTCATTGTGCATTTATATTTACAATTTTTAGTGTAGTTGTTCATTGAGTTTCTTTTGCACTTGGTCCTATCAAGTACGAATAATTCTTAAGCAGACCATTTTGTCCTGTAGATGGGACCCTAACCGATACTACCACTCCGGGTCAGATTGAACCTTTGCCAATAGATGTAGTTTAATGTCATACCCAGGATACCCCATTGGGCGTGTCTTATCCATTTGTAGAGGATACAGTTAGCATATTCTAAGCCTTGCCGACATGGAGGGTCTTTGTTGTTCTTTTTTTTTCTCGAATTTTGTGTGCTCAGGTGTACGTTAGGTATTTACCCAACCCGTTCGCCACGTGTAAGATGTGACACAAGGTTACAAGTATGGGGCATCCAGTGAAGATAATGAACAGATTAGCTGAGGTTTCGGGGATTAAGGATTAAAGGATTTAATAAGAAACCCAGGAGATTTAATTTCTAAGTTTTAAAAAATGACATTCATTAAATTTTCCATCTGTACTCACTCCGTAACCCCCCCCCCCCGAAATGTAGTTATTACTTCAAAAATTGAAAAAAATTCCTGACAAGACACCTAAGAATATACTGAGACTAGTTATGGCCAAAATCTCGGTACAGTCCCGGAATATGAAGAGAGGACACAACTCAATCAGTCCTGTAACTGCCGCTGGTCTGCGTGAAAAGAAAACGCTAACGTCTTGATACTGATGTCATCAATATTATTTGATAAACACCGGGAAACCTGTACGAAGAAGAAATAGATAACATTAAATAAAAGATAACAACCAATACGTTTCAATAGAAATGGAAACACCAGAAAGAAATGGACACCTATTGTCTAATACAAGTTCTTAACGTATCGCCTCTTTGACCAGCAGTAGTAATCTAACCGTTTGATTGGTATATGGGCTCTGATTCCTTTATCCATTACCGTTTAATCTTAATTCAGTAGTGAATGTAAGGATCAGCAGCAACTGATAAAATGGGATTTATAAAAATTATTTACTTTCGATATATTTGTTAAATCTGTTTTTGCACTTATCACAAGTGGACAGCCATTATTGGCCTGTGAAATGGTTTAAATTTTTGGGGGCCACCCTATATTTGTTTTCTTTTTCTTTCTTTTCTTATTTTTTTGTAAACAAAATAAAAATTAAGATTGGAATGATTGGATCAAAATGATTCCTGTCTTAAAGAATATCTTTTTATCCATTTCCAGTTCCGTGTCTTCCTCTTTGAATGGTCTCGCAGCAATAACCTGGGATGCTTTTCTTAAAATTCCATGTCGAAACTTATCCGAGGCCCAAAAAGCTCTCGTTACAAAAATTCTTGGTAAGTATGGCGCCTTTTATCAATTTCTATTTAGACCAGAATTTCCCAAAACTTTTTTTACCTGATGCCCCCTCCCCTTATAACCAAATTTAATTTCCATTCATCCCCAAATCAATGAATTGAACTAGCAAACTGGATATTATTATTACAAGCAAAAACATGCACACTCCGGATGTAAGTATTTAATTTTTAATGTAATCAAATATTAGATTGGATTAAAAACACTGACGAAACTAAATATGAACACATACAAAAAGAATATCATTATTCTTGTTCTATTTTAATTGATTTCTATATAAAATTATGCATAGGATTGTTTTAAATACATTTGAGAATAAAAAAGACTAATATTAGAAATTAATAACACCGAGTGATAATTTATTAAATCCGGTTTTGTTAAAACATGTATGAAAATTATCCACACCTTATACTATGTATGGAGGCGTGTGGTCTAATGGTTAGAGTCGTGGGCAATGGACTCGTCAACGCGTTCAATTCCTGGACGAAGCTGTTGGAATTTCCCATGGCGCTAATACCCTTGGGAAAGGTATGAATCCAATTCTCCCTCCAGCTATGGGTAAATAGCAGGGCAGACTGGACTCTTTAACCATGGCTAGGTAACCAGTCTAGGAGAAAGAAAACTCTGAATTCAAACCTGCTAAACTCCGCTTAAGAAATTGACCTTGTGTCGCATCCTGCTCGTTTGGAGGGGCTGGTAAATATATATACTATGTAAACCTTTATTTCTTCGTGATATATAAGACACATTGCAGGATCCTAAACTCGTTAATGAAATGGGTTATTTTGAGGTAGACTTTAATAGAGGCATCGTTAATAGATAATATGTTGTATAAGTAGAGTGAGCTGTCCCTGTGTCTAAGCTGAACAGGGTGATCTCCCCTTAATCATATACAATATAAATAGAAATAAAATGGTAGTAGCCATTTGCAATTCTATTCTTGACGTCTGAACAACACGAACCACGTCTTTCGTACTTTATATGGCGTTGCGAGGAGGTTTTTGACTTCGAGCTTCAAAAAGTTGATAAAAAAACACAAATAACCATAGACAAACAATACCTGGAACTTTTGAGACGAGTTGTGGAACTACAACAGGCAAACATCGTACCCATGAAAAAAGGCCAAATGGGCAGCTAAACCCGTCCCATGTTAGGAAACCGGAGAGACTGCTAGTGTAAAATAATTTTATGATTCTGGGTCAATTCCTTTTTGGCTGGGCTGGGAAATTTTCAGAAGCTCCTCGTATATTGATAGAAGATTATTCCTTTTAGATAACCGTTTTAACTCTTTGCCTACTTTAGGCTGCTCGCAGCGGCTCTACCACCACTGCGATCTTACCGTGAGCCGCCGACAGCCGCTCTCGCACATGTCACTTGTCTATACTGAAAAATCACGACGCGAACACTCCTGTCATCTTTTTTTATTTGAACAGAATGAGTTCTGAGGCGAATAGATAGTGAACTTTGAAATATCCCATCATACAGGTAAAAATCACTTAGTTAACTCTTTGCCTACTTTAAGCCACTCACAGTGGCTCTCCCACCATTGCGATCCTACCATAAGATGCTAGCAGCAGCTCTCATTATAATTGAGCAGAAGGACTCAGATTACAATAAGAATAGGACGAATAGATAGTGAACTTTGAAATATCCCATCATACAGGTAGACACACTGAAAAATCACTACGTGAACATTCCCCGGCCATCTTTTGTTTTAACGTCCTATACCGCCTCATTCCACCTAGCTGGAAGTCACATTCATTTTCCTAATCCGCCCCAAACGTTAGCCTTTATTTAAATCTTATATTAAACATATTTAGAAGTCTTTGATTTAAGGGAAATAAAAGGTAACTTTAGATGCAAAGGTCGGTTTTAAACATTTTTTTATATATACTTATAGGAATGGTCTGGACTTAGAAAATTCTCAACAGAGTTAAAGAATTTATAAGAATTCACGAGGAATTGATTCATAGCCAACAGCATTAAGTTATCCAAAAGAGGGTAACCCAAAAACAGAATATTTGGTAACAAAAAGACAAGCCAGTTCATACAATATGACATTTAATTACACAACATACAAAAAGGGGACATAGTTCCCGTCCCACACCATAAAACAGACATCACTGTTCCAAGGAACATGAACAAAGCTTAAACAACAAAGGGATGGAAACCACGAACTATTTTTCAGGAGGTCTGGGAACAAAAACAGCCACCCCTATGCGTAGCTGCCGAGGAGGCAAAAAGACACACGTCTGTCGCTTCCAACGTCACTTGACCAAAACGGACACGTGATGCCCCCCCCCCTCTCAATGTAAAAAGGGAAACAATTCTATTTGTCTCCCAACATATCTATAAATCTATCCTTTATGTTTTGGGCAAATCAACATCTGTCCCTATTTATTTTCTACAATTAAGAATTGAATGAAAATCTTTGTTTTATTAAATGAACCCAAAAACTCTTCATTCGATTTTTCCTCAGTTCTCATATTTGGCGCAGCCGGAGTCGGAGTTGGGTTTATTGCCCGTCGATTGGGTGGAACAGTTCTCCAAGTAAGAAAAAAAAAGTTTTATTGTAGAACAAATTCACTGATTTATTTGTAATGTTGAGGATGAAGCATCTTCGGTTGATAAAATTTTGACTTTTATAGTCTTCTATTTTATTTTGGTTAAAATTGCAAATCGTCGTCAAAATTAAAACGGAAAAATTTAGCTTGGGCATGGATTTTAATGAATTCGATTACTACCAAGGACACGATTTATGTTATTTTTGACTTAAATTTTAACCGTTAGTTGTGTTTTTAACCGTTTTTTATTGGACGTTATTTTCCTACAGAGAGCCGCAAGAGAACTAATTTTTAAGGGAGATAAATATTTTCCGAGAATTTATTAACATAAAAAACATGGATTATTACACTTTTGGTTATCCATACTTAAGAAAAGCACGCCTGTAATATTGAAATAGAAAGTAGTTTTTTGTTTGTACATGTTTATTAATTCTGACTAGTTTTATTATTCATCTGTTTTATTTTATCTATTTTTTCCTTAAACACAACTAACGGTTAAAATTAAGTTAAAAATAACATAAATCGTGTCCTTAGTAATGATTAAATTCATTAAAATCTATACCCAAGCCAAATTTTTCCATTTTAATTTTGACGACGATTAACAGAAATAATAGTATACAAGGTAGTAACGATACTAATATGACTGTAGTTATGAAGGAAAGGAGACAAGGCAATTATAGAGTATATAATTGGGTTAATAGTTTATTGTGCAATGTTAAATGTGTTAGTATACAAATGGTGTTTAAATGTCTGTAAGATATACAACATGTGTTTGAAATGTATGCGAGAGTTCGTTAAACGGTAAGAGTTGGTAAATGGTTGCCAGAGACGTTCGCTCGGCGGAGATATTAGGTATGTAGAGGTTTAAGAAACTTAACTCGTGTCGTGTTGTCTCTGCAGTTGGTTCTGTGGTTGTTCCTTTAGTTCGTCTGGTCTTACCCTTTAGGTGCCAAGACAGTATTTGTTGACCTTATTCGGCCATTACTTGAAATATTCTCCCAGTGCCAGCTAGTTCTGTTCCCTTTGCTTGTCGGCTCTGTTCTGTCTAAATTTAGGGATCTGCCCCTGGCGTCTGAATCCAGGAACTAATTGGGGCAGATAACCCAATTTCTTATACGATTTGCAATTTTAACCTTTATTTTTTTATATTTATAAAATTTATTATTTCTAAAACTGATACAGAAACAATAACAAAGAATGATTTTTCGAACACGAGACCATCGAAGAAGTTTGGTTATTTAATCCAATAATTTTGTTTATTATAGATGGGGTCTGTTCAAAGTAACAGCTACAGTATTCATCAGACGCTTAAATAATAACCCACCTTATAATCCACTATTATTTCAAATCAGGTGTTTAAATAATTTCCCATCTTATATTACGGTATTCTTTCCAATCAGACAGTTAAATAATTTCCTCTCTTCTAATCTTGTAATTCTTTACAATCAGGTAATTAAATAATTACCCACCTTTTATTCTAGTATTCTTTCCAATCAGAAATCAGAAATAATTTCCTTCTTATAATCTGGTATGTTTTTTTTCGAATGGACTGCTAGAGTATTCATCAGGTGATTAAATAATGAAACGACTTGTGGCAAAGTCACACCTATAACTCATCCTTTATGTGATTTATCGGCGGCATATTTTTTACATGCTTGTATTACTACTTTATTTTATGTGAAAAATATAAAATGAAAGGTGAATAAACCATCACAAAAATTGATTCAATCAATATTTCGTCTTCATTTATTAAAGAATTAAAAGACGAAATATTAATTAAATCATTAAATTGTTTGTGTTGGTTTATTCACCTTTCCTTTTATATTTTTCACATTGTATCAGATTTTTCTAATTTTATTAATTTTTTCATTTTCTTTATTTTTTTCTTTTAAAAGTTTTTCTTTCTTTTTTTCTTTCTTTACTTATTTTCATTAAATACAACATTTTTCAGAAAATGTTTAATTCAAAAATTTTTTTTGTATTTTTCAAAATTTTATTTTCATTTTATTTTTTTAGATGAAGCATTATCAATCGAAATTACTTATCATAAGAAAATAATATTTGACTGAGTTCTCAGCTTTCGTCTGTCATTTAATATAATTTCTTAGACAAATATTCACCACAGAATTAATGAAGGAAATTATATTGTAAATTATATAGTAAAATGAATAGTGAGTAAAAGAAATCCATTTTTTCATACAGGTCTTTTGATGTAATAAGCAAGTATTAAACAAGGTCCTAATTATTATTTATATCATTATTTTTATTGTTTCCTTTATCAAACAGTTGTAAACATTTGCTCAGATATTGTGGTGAGCTTTGAAAATGAATATAGAAGATATACTCAACTGTCTTGCCGAACTCTCTTTATAGGCTTCGTTAAGTTTCACTGGTGCATCAGGAGGACCAATGACCGGTCTCTTCATTCTTGGAGCATTTTTCCCGAGGGCCAACTGGAAGGTAAGATAGAATCCATAACCTTTTCAAGAGGGTTAGATTTACGGCATGTCAACTCTTGTTGGGTAATTTTGGATCGATACATTTCCCAAGGGTATTAGTGCTATGTGAAATGAAAACAGCCTCGTCCAGGAATTGAACTCGGGTCGATGAGTTCATTCCCCATGAATCTAACCATTACACCACGATTCTTTCGTTTTACCTATAGCTGGGGGAGAGAAGATATATATTCATATCTCCCCCAAGGGCATTAGATGGAAGTGAAAGATAAACATACTAGTGCCCTAGGGAACTGCATGAATCCATCTCATATCCCCCCCCCCACAGATTAAGACACAAAGTAATTCACAATCATTTTAAACATAATCTCAGATCGATCTATTTAACCTTAGGGGCTAAAATGTACTACCACTCCGGGTCAGAGTGGATCTGGGAGTAATTGCAATGAAGGGGTGACTCCACACTCCACCGAGCTCGAAAACCGGAGCTTCACCACCAGATGCAGTTTAGTTTCTGTTATGTTTTTACATAAAAATAAAATACAAGGCATTGAATAAAAATGCAAGGCCAGGTTGTTGGAAATTAACAAAGTTTTATTTAACACCGAGTAAAGAAATGCTCCTACCCTAAAACGGTGACTTAAGAGCTCAAATTGCATGCGATCTCCTATCTCATGTACGACATGGCTGATGCCCCATTTTCTGCACTAGCTCCCACTATGCACCTGTCACAACTATTTCCTACTTATCAAGGAGAGCAACTCAATAAATTTTTCGTTAGGACTGATCCTAACAGTTTCATACACGTTCTGTGTATGAAACTGTTAGGATCAGACCCGTGTTGACTCCTTAAAAATTTTACTTTCTTTCTGGAAGATTTGATATTGAATTACCCATTTCTTCTTATTGTTCTTATACCAATTGATACATTATTTGTTTAAAATTTTGAGATGAGGCTTGATAATTTGTATTATTTAAATTTTTCGGACTGTTTCATCTTTATTGTTACTAGCAAAATAAAAAGACACCCTCCGGTCAATATAAAAATAATTTTTTGAAAGATATTGTCTGAGGGGATGGGAGCTGAAAATTCAATGTCATAGAGTGTGTACCATAAGTATGTAAAATCGTCAAATTTATTAAAGGAGTAAAAAAAAAAAAAAAGAAAAAAAGAAAGAAAGAAAGACAATTTGAAATGGAAACAGTTCCAATAACTTTAAATATTATATTAGAATAAAACAATCTATATATAGAAATATATAACGCCGGGCATCTATTTATTGAAACAATGAGGATTGTCTAACGTTGCATGCTCACATTTTGAGTGACATTTGTTATTGTATAATATCAGTAGAAATTCAGATAGTGATTTGTTATTCCTAATGTTTTATGGCTCCCTTCTACTGGGGGTCAGAGGAGGGGGATCAAAAAGCTTCTGATTTGGACAAACTGTTAAAACGTACGTGAATTACAAGTTTAAATCTATTTGAATGTGCCTTTGTCACTCTCTGCAGACGTCAAATGATGGGATGGCTATTATTAGGTAATTATTTCACATTCGGTCGAAACATAGTCCCAGAATAAGCTAAATAGTGCAACAGGCATTCATTAAAGGTGGGTAGGTAATTATTTCCCATTCAGTGACATCCAGTTATAGGATGATCAAGACATAGTCCCAGAATAAGATAAATAGTGACACAAGGACGGTAGGTAATTATTCATATTTGGTGGCGACGAATTATGGATGGTTCATAGTCCTAAATAAGCTATATAGTGCAACACGTACACATCTAAAGGACGGTAGGTAATTTTTCATATTTGGTATGGGATGGTTGAGACATAGTCCTAGAATAAGCTATATAGTGCAACACGTACACATCTAAAGGACGGTAGGTAATTATTTCATATTTGGGGAATCAAATTATGGGATGGTTGAGACATAGTCCTAGATAAGCTATATAGTGCAACACGTACACTCTTAAGGACGGTAGGTAATTATTTCATATTTGGTGGCGACGAATTATGGGATGGTTGAGACATAGTCTAGATTAAGCTATATAGTGCAACACGTACATCTAAAGGACGGTAGGTAATTATTTCATATTTGGTGGCCGAATTATGGGATGGTTGAGACATAGTCCTAGATTAAGCTATATAGTGCAACACGTACACATCTAAACGGTAGTAATTTTCATATTTGGTGGCAATTAATTTGACATAGTCCTAGAATAGCTATATTGTGCAACACGTACACATCTAAAGGACGGTAGGTAATTATTTCATATTTGGTGGCGACGAATTATGGGATGGTTGAGACATAGTCCTAGATTAAGCTATATAGTGCAACACGTACACTCTAAAGGACGGTAGGTAATTATTTCATATTTGGTGGCGACGAATTATGGGATGGTTGACATAGTCCTAGATTAGCTATATAGTGGAACACGTACACTAAAGGTAGGTAATTATTTCATAGTTGGTGGCGACGAATTATGGGATGTTTGAGACATAGTCCTAGATTAAGCTATATAGTGCAACACGTACACATCTAAATGACGGTAGGTAATTATTTCATATTTGGTGGAATCGACTTAAGGGATGGTTGAGACGTAGTCCTAGATTAAGCTATATAGTGCAACACGTACACATCTAAAGGACGGTATAATTATTTCATATTTGGTGGCGACGAATTATGACATAGTCCTAGAATAGGCATATAGTGCAACACGTACACATCTAAAGGACGGTAGGTAATTATTTCATATTTGGTGGCGACGAATTATGGGATGGTTGAGACATAGTCCTAGATTAAGCTATATAGTGCAACACGTACACATCTAAAGGACGGTAGGTAATTATTTCATATTTGGTGGCGACGAATTATGGGACGTTTGAGACATAGTCCTAGATTAAGCTATATAGTGCAACACGTACACATCTAAAGGACGGTATGTAATTATTTCATATTTGGTGGAATCGACTTAAGGGATGGTTGAGACATAGTCCTAGATTAAGCTATATAGTGCAACACGTACACATCTAAAGGACGGTAGGTAATTATTTCATATTTGGTGGAATCGACTTAAGGGATGGTTGAGACGTAGTCCTAGCTTAAGCTATATAGTGCAACACATACACATCTACAGGACGGTAGGTAATTATTTCATATTTGGTGGCGACGAATTATGGGATGGTTGAGACATAGTCCTAGATTAAGCTATATAGTGCAACACGTACACATCTAAAGGACGGTATGTAATTATTTCATATTTGGTGGAATCGACTTAAGGGATGGTTGAGACGTAGTCCTAGCTTAAGCTATATAGTGCAACACATACACATCTACAGGACGGTAGGTAATTATTTCATATTTGGTGGCGATGAATTATGGGATGGTTGAGACATAGTCCTAGATTAAGCTATATAGTGCAACACGTACACATCTAAAGGACGGTATGTAATTATTTCATATTTGGTGGCGACGAATTATGACATAGTCCTAGAATAGCTATATAGTGCAACACGTACACATCTAAAGGACGGTAGGTAATTATTTCATATTTGGTGGCGACGAATTATGGGATGGTTGAGACATAGTCCTAGATTAAGCTATATAGTGCAACACGTACACATCTAAAGGACGGTAGGTAATTATTTCATATTTGGTGGCGACGAATTATGGGACGTTTGAGACATAGTCCTAGATTAAGCTATATAGTGCAACACGTACACATCTAAAGGACGGTAGGTAATTATTTCATATTTGGTGGAATCGACTTAAGGGATGGTTGAGACGTAGTCCTAGATTAAGCCATATAGTGCAACACGTACACATCTAAAGGACGGTATGTAATTATTTCATATTTGGTGGCGACGAATTATGACATAGTCCTAGAATAGGCTATATAGTGCAACACGTACACATCTAAAGGACGTTAGGTAATTATTTCATATTTGGTGGCGACGAATTATGGGACGGTTGAGACATAGTCCTAGATTAAGCTATATAGTGCAACACGTACACATCTAAAGGACGGTAGGTAATTATTTCATATTTGGTGGAATCGACTTAAGGGATGGTTGAGACGTAGTCCTAGATTAAGCTATATAGTGAAACACGTACACATCTACAGGACGGTAGGTAATTATTTCATATTTGGTGGCGACGAATTATGGGATGGTTGAGACATAGTCCCACATTAAGCTATATAGTGCAACACGTACACATCTAAAGGACGGTAGGTAATTATTTCATATTTGGTGGAATCGACTTAAGGGATGGTTGAGACGTAGTCCTAGATTAAGCTATATAGTGAAACACGTACACATCTACAGGACGGTAGGTAATTATTTCATATTTGGTGGTGACGAATTATGGGATGGTTGAGACATAGTCCTAGATTAAGCTATATAGTGCAACACGTACACATCTAAAGGACGGTAGGTAATTATTCACATAGGATTAAGCTATATAGTTACATATTTGGTGGCGACGAATTATGGATGTTGAGACATAGTCCTAGATTAAGCTATATAGTGCAACACGTACACATCTAAATGACGGTAGGTAATTATTTCATATTTGGTGGAATCGACTTAAGGGATGGTTGAGACGTAGTCCTAGATTAAGCTATATAGTGCAACACGTACACATCTAAAGGACGGTAGGTAATTATTTCATATTTGGTGGCGACGAATTATGGGATGGTTGAGACATAGTCCTAGATTAAGCTATATAGTGCAACACGTACACATCTAAAGGACGGTAGGTAATATTTCATATTTGGTGGAATCGACTTAAGGGATGGTTGAGACATAGTCCTAGATTAAGCTATATAGTGCAACACGTACACATCTAAAGGACGGTAGGTAATTATTTCATATTTGGTGGCGACGAATTATGGGATGGTTGAGACATAGTCCTAGATTAAGCTATATAGTGCAACACGTACACATCTAAAGGACGGTAGGTAATATTTCATATTTGGTGGAATCGACTTAAGGGATGGTTGAGACATAGTCCTAGATTAAGCTATATAGTGTACACGTACACATCTAAAGGACGGTATGTAATTATTTCATATTTGGTGGCGACGAATTATGACATAGTCCTAGAATAGGCTATATAGTGCAACACGTACACATCTAAAGGACGGTAGGTAATTATTTCATATTTGGTGGCGACGAATTATGGGATGGTTGAGACATAGTCCTAGAATAAGCTATATAGTGAAACACGTACACATCTAAAGGACGGTAGGTAATTATTTCATATTTGGTGGTGACGAATTATGGGATGGTTGAGACATAGTCCTAGATTAAGCTATATAGTGCAACACGTACACATCTAAAGGACGGTAGGTAATTATTTCATATTTGGTGGCGACGAATTATGGGATGGTTGAGACATAGTCCTAGATTAAGCTATATAGTGGAACACGTACACATATAAAGGTAGGTAATTATTTCATAGTTGGTGGCGACGAATTATGGGATCTTTGAGACATAGTCCTAGATTAAGCTATATAGTGCAACACGTACACATCTGAAGGACGGTAGGTAATATTTCATATATGGTGGAATCGACTTAAGGGATGGTTGAGACATAGTCCTAGATTAAGCTATATAGTGCAACACGTACACATCTAAAGGACGGTATGTAATTATTTCATATTTGTGGCGACGAATTATGACATAGTCCTAGAATAGGCTATATAGTGCAACACGTACACATCTAAAGGACGGTAGGTAATTATTTCATATTTGGTGGCGACGAATTATGGGATGGTTGAGACATAGTCCTAGAATAAGCTATATAGTGCAACACGTACACATCTAAAGGACGGTAGGTAATTATTTCATATTTGGTGGCGACGAATTAGGGATGGTTGAGACATAGTCCTAGATTAAGCTATATAGTGCAACACGTACACATCTAAAGGACGGTAGGTAATTATTTCATATTTGGTGGCGACGAATTATGGGACGTTTGAGACATAGTCCTAGATTAAGCTATATAGTGCAACACGTACACATCTAAAGGACGGTAGGTATTTATTTTATATTTGGTGGAATCGACTTAAGGGATGGTTGAGACGTAGTCCTAGATTAAGCTATATAGTGCAACACGTACACATCTACAGGACGGTAGGTAATTATTTCATATTTGGTGGCGACGAATTATGGGATGGTTGAGACATAGTCCCAGATTAAGCTATATAGTGCAACACGTACACATCTAAAGGACGGTATGTAATTATTTCATATTTGGTGACAACGAATTATGACATAGTCCTAGAATAAGGTATATAGTGCAACACGTACACATCTAAAGGACGTTAGGTAATTATTTCATATTTGGTGGCGATGAATTATGGGATGGTTGAGACATAGTCCTAGATTAAGCTATATAGTGCAACACGTACACATCTAAAGGACGGTAGGTAATTATTTCATATTTGGTGGAATCGACTTAAGGGATGGTTGAGACGTAGTCCTAGATTAAGCTATATAGTGCAACACGTACACATCTAAAGGACGGTATGTAATTATTTCATATTTGGTGGCGACGAATTATGACATAGTCCTAGATTAAGCTATATAGTGCAACACGTACACATCTAAATGACGGTAGGTAATTATTTCATATTTGGTGGAATCGACTTAAGGGATGGTTGAGACATAGTCCTAGATTAAGCTATATAGTGCAACACGTACACATCTAAAGGACGGTATGTAATTATTTCATATTTGGTGGCGACGAATTATGACATACTCCTAGAATAGGCTATATAGTGCAACACGTACACATCTAAAGGACGCTAGGTAATTATTTCATATTTGGTGGCGACGAATTATGGGATGGTTGAGACATAGTCCTAGATTAAGCTATATAGTGCAACACGTACACATCTAAAGGACGGTAATTATTTCATATTTGGTGGCGACGAATTATGGGATGGTTGAACATAGTCCTAGATTAAGCTATATAGTGCAACACGTACACATCTAAAGGACGGTAGGTAATTATTTCATATTTGGTGGCGACGAATTATGGGACGTTTGAGACATAGTCCTAGATTAAGCTATATAGTGCAACACGTACACATGTAAAGGACGGTAGGTAATTATTTCATATTTGGTGGAATCGACTTAAGGGATGGTTGAGACGTAGTCCTAGATTAAGCTATATAGTGCAACACGTACACATCTACAGG
Organism: Doryteuthis pealeii; assembly: GCA_023376005.1. Lineage (NCBI taxonomy): Eukaryota > Metazoa > Mollusca > Cephalopoda > Myopsida > Loliginidae > Doryteuthis > Doryteuthis pealeii. The sequence continues at coordinate 58,267,988 of CM042160.1, read as the reverse complement.
ACGGTATGTAATTATTTCATATTTGGTGGCGACGAATTATGACATAGTCCTAGAATAGGCTATATAGTGCAACACGTACACATCTAAAGGACGTTAGGTAATTATTTCATATTTGGTGGCGACGAATTATGGGATGGTTGAGACATAGTCCTAGATTAAGCTATATAGTGCAACACGTACACATCTAAATGACGGTAGGTAATTATTTCATATTTGGTGGAATCGACTTAAGGGATGGTTGAGACGTAGTCCTAGATTAAGCTATATAGTGCAACACGTACACATCTAAAGGACGGTATGTAATTATTTCATATTTGGTGGCGACGAATTATGGGATGGTTGAGACATAGTCCTAGATTAAGCTATATAGTGCAACACGTACACATCTAAAGGACGGTAGGTAATATTTCATATTTGGTGGAATCGACTTAAGGGATGGTTGAGACATAGTCCTAGATTAAGCTATATAGTGCAACACGTACACATCTAAAGGACGGTATGTAATTATTTCATATTTGGTGGCGACGAATTATGGGACGTTTGAGACATAGTCCTAGATTAAGCTATATAGTGCAACACGTACACATGTAAAGGACGGTAGGTAATTATTTCATATTTGGTGGAATCGATTAAGGGATGGTTGAGACGTAGTCCTAGATTAAGCTATATAGTGCAACACGTACACATCTAAAGGACGGTATGTAATTATTTCATATTTGGTGGCGACGAATTATGACATAGTCCTAGAATAGGCTATATAGTGCAACACGTACACATCTAAAGGACGTAGGTAATTATTTCATATTTGGTGGCGACGAATTATGGGATGGTTGAGACATAGTCCTAGATTAAGCTATATAGTGCAACACGTACACATCTAAATGACGGTAGGTAATTATTTCATATTTGTGTGGAATCGATTAAGGGATGGTTGAGACGTAGTCCTAGATTAAGCTATATAGTGCAACACGTACACATCTAAAGGACGGTATGTAATTATTTCATATTTGGTGGCGACGAATTATGGGATGGTTGAGACATAGTCCTAGATTAAGCTATATAGTGCAACACGTACACATCTAAAGGACGGTATGTAATTATTTCATATTTGGTGGCGACGAATTATGGGACGTTTGAGACATAGTCCTAGATTAAGCTATATAGTGCAACACGTACACATGTAAAGGACGGTAGGTAATTATTTCATATTTGGTGGAATCGACTTAAGGGATGGTTGAGACGTAGTCCTAGATTAAGCTATATAGTGCAACACGTACACATCTAAAGGACGGTATGTAATTATTTCATATTTGGTGGCGACGAATTATGACATAGTCCTAGAATAGGCTATATAGTGCAACACGTACACATCTAAAGGACGTTAGGTAATTATTTCATATTTGGTGGCGACGAATTATGGGATGGTTGAGACATAGTCCTAGATTAAGCTATATAGTGCAACACGTACACATCTAAATGACGGTAGGTAATTATTTCATATTTGGTGGAATCGACTTAAGGGATGGTTGAGACGTAGTCCTAGATTAAGCTATATAGTGCAACACGTACACATCTAAAGGACGGTATGTAATTATTTCATATTTGGTGGCGACGAATTATGGGATGGTTGAGACATAGTCCTAGATTAAGCTATATAGTGCAACACGTACACATCTAAAGGACGGTAGGTAATATTTCATATTTGGTGGAATCGACTTAAGGGATGGTTGAGACATAGTCCTAGATTAAGCTATATAGTGCAACACGTACACATCTAAAGGACGGTAGGTAATTATTTCATATTTGGTGGCGACGAATTATGGGATGGTTGAGACATAGTCCTAGATTAAGCTATATAGTGCAACACGTACACATCTAAAGGACGGTAGGTAATATTTCATATTTGGTGGAATCGACTTAAGGGATGGTTGAGACATAGTCCTAGATTAAGCTATATAGTGCAACACGTACACATCTAAAGGACGGTATGTAATTATTTCATATTTGGTGGCGACGAATTATGGGATGGTTGAGACATAGTCCTATAATGAGCTATATAGTGCAACACGTACACATCTAAAGGACGGTAGGTAATTATTTCATATTTGGTGGCGACAAATTATGGGATGGTTGTGACATAGTCATAGAATAAAGTATATAGTGCAACACTTACACATCTAAAGGACGGGAGGTAATTATTTTATATTTGGTGGCAATGAATTATGGGATGGTTGAGACATAGTCCTAGATTAAGCTATATAGTGCAACACGTACACATCTAAAGGACGGTAGGTAATTATTTCATATTTGGTTGAATCGACTTAAGGGATGGTTGAGACGTAGTCCTAGATTAAGCTATATAGTGCAACACGTACACATCTAAAGGACGGTAGGTAATTATTTCATATTTAGTGGCGACAAATTATGGGATGGTTGAGACATAGTCCTAGAATAAGCTATATAGTGCAACACATACACATCTAAAGGACGGTGGTGGAATCGAATTATTTCATATTTGGTGGCAACGAATTATGACATAGTCCTAGAATAAGGTATATAGTGCAACATGTACACATCTACAGGACGGTAGGTAATTATTTATATTTGGTGGCGACGAATTATGGGATGGTTCAGACATAGTCCTATAATAAGCTATATAGTGCAAAACGTACACATCTAAAGGACGGTAGGTAATTATTTCATATTTAGTGGCGACAAATTATGGGATGGTTGAGACATAGTCCTAGAATAAGCTATATAGTGCAACACATACACATCTAAAGGACGGGAGGTAATTATTTCATATTTGGTGGAATCGAATTATTTCATATTTGGTGGCAACGAATTATGACATAGTCCTAGAATAAGGTATATAGTGCAACACGTACACATCTAAAGGACGGTAGGTAATTATTTCATATTTGGTGGCGACGAATTATGGGATGGTTGAGACATAGTCCTATAATAAGCTATATAGTGCAACACGTACACATCTAAAGGACGGTAGGTAATTATTTCATATTTGGTGGCGACAAATTATGGGATGGTTGAGACATAGTCATAAAATAAATTATATAGTGCAACACTTACACATCTAAAGGACGGGAGGTAATTATTTCATATTTGGAAGCAATGAATTATGGGATGGTTGAGATATAGTCTTAGATTAAGCTATATAGTGCAACACGTACACATCTCAAGGACGGTAGGTAATTATTTCATTTGGTGGAATCGACTTAAGGAATGGTTGAGACATTGTCCTAGATTAAGCTATATAGTGCAACACGTACACATCTAAAGGACGGTAGGTAATTATTTCATATTTGGTGGAATCGACTTAAGGGATGGTTGAGACATAGTCCTAGATTAAGCTATATAGTGCAACACGTACACATCTAAAGGACGGTAGGTAATTATTTCATATTTGGTGGCGACAAATTATGGGATGGTTGAGACATATTCATAGAATAAAGTATATAGTGCAACACGTACACATCTAAAGGACGGTAGGTAATTATTTCATATTTGGTGGCGACAAATTATGGGATGGTTGTGACATAGTCATAGAATAAAGTATATAGTGCAACACTTACACATCTAAAGGACGGGAGGTAATTATTTTATATTTTGTGGCAATGAATTATGGGATTGTTGAGACATAGTCCTAGATTAAGCTATATAGTGGAACACGTACACATCTAAAGGACGGTAGGTAATTATTTCATATTTGGTGGCAACGAATTATGGGATGGTTGAGACATAGTCCTAGATTAAGCTATATAGTGCAACACGTACACATCTAAAGGACGGTAGGTAATTATTTCATATTTGGTTGAATCGACTTAAGGGATGGTTGAGACGTAGTCCTAGATTAAGCTATATAGTGCAACACGTACACATCTAAAGGACGGTAGGTAATTATTTCATATTTAGTGGCGACAAATTATGGGATGGTTGAGACATAGTCCTAGAATAAGCTATATAGTGCAACACATACACATCTAAAGGACGGGAGGTAATTATTTCATATTTGGTGGAATCGAATTATTTCATATTTGGTGGCAACGAATTATGACATAGTCCTAGAATAAGGTATATAGTGCAACATGTACACATCTACAGGACGGTAGGTAATTATTTCATATTTGGTGGCGACGATTTATGGGATGGTTTAGACATAGTCCTAAAATAAGCTATATAGTGCAACACGTACACATCTAAAGGACCGGAGGTAATTATTTCATATTTGGTGGCGACGAATTATGGGATGGTTCAGACATAGTCCTATAATAAGCTATATAGTGCAACACGTACACATCTAAAGGACGGTAGGTAATTATTTCATATTTAGTGGCGACAAATTATGGGATGGTTGAGACATAGTCCTAGAATAAGCTATATAGTGCAACACATACACATCTAAAGGACGGGAGGTAATTATTTCATATTTGGTGGAATCGAATTATTTCATATTTGGTGGCAACGAATTATGACATAGTCCTAGAATAAGGTATATAGTGCAACACGTACACATCTAAAGGACGGTAGGTAATTATTTCATATTTGGTGGCGACGAATTATGGGATGGTTGAGACATAGTCCTATAATAAGCTATATAGTGCAACACGTACACATCTAAAGGACGGTAGGTAATTATTTCATATTTGGTGGCGACAAATTATGGGATGGTTGAGACATAGTCATAAAATAAATTATATAGTGCAACACTTACACATCTAAAGGACGGGAGGTAATTATTTCATATTTGGAGGCAATGAATTATGGGATGGTTGAGATATAGTCTTAGATTAAGCTATATAGTGCAACACGTACACATCTCAAGGACGGTAGGTAATTATTTCATTTGGTGGAATCGACTTAAGGGATGGTTGAGACATAGTCCTAGATTAAGCTATATAGTGCAACACGTACACATCTAAAGGACGGTAGGTAATTATTTCATATTTGGTGGAATCGACTTAAGGGATGGTTGAGACATAGTCCTAGATTAAGCTATATAGTGCAACACGTACACATCTAAAGGACGGTAGGTAATTATTTCATATTTGGTGGCGACAAATTATGGGATGGTTGAGACATATTCATAGAATAAAGTATATAGTGCAACACGTACACATCTAAAGGACGGTAGGTAATTATTTCATATTTGGTGGCGACGAATTATGGGATGGTTGAGATATAGTCCTAGAATAAGCTATATAGTGCAACACATACACATCTAAAGGACGGGAGGTAATTATTTCATATTTGGTGGAATCGAATTATTTCATATTTGGTGGCGACAAATTATGACATAGTCATAGAATAAGGTATATAGTGCCACACATACACATCTAAAGGACGGGAGGTAATTATTTCATATTTGGTGGAATCGAATTAAGGGATGGTTGAGACTGTCATAGAATAAGCTATATAGTGCAACACGTACACATCTAAAGGATTGTAGGTAATTATTTCATATTTGGTGGAATCGAATTATGGGATGGTTGTAACATAGTCCTAGAATAAGCTATATAGTGCAACACGTACACATCTAAAGGAAGGTAGGTAATTATTTCATATTTGGTGGCGATGAATTAAGGGATGGTTGATATATAAGTCCTAGAATAAGCTAAATAGTGCAACACGCACAGATCTAAAGGACGGTAGGTAATTTCATCTGATTTTGTGGCGTCCAATTATGGGGTGGTTGAGACATAGTCCCAGAATAACTACAATAATCCAACAGGCACCTATCTAAAGGTGGGTAGCAATTATTTCTGAATCGCTTGTGTCAAATTATGGTATGGTTTATATATAATTGTAGAATAGTCTAAATAATGCTTAAGGCACACATCTAAATATGGGTAGGTAATTATTTCAAATTCGGTGGCGTCAGTTTATGGGATGGTTGAGACATAGTCCTAGAATAAGTACAATAGTCCACTAGGCTTCCTCTAAAGTAATGGAGGTAATTATTTCACACTCGGTGGGGCTGGATTATGGGATGGTTGAAACATAGTCTCAGAATAAGTTACATAGTGTTAAAGGCACACATCTCAAGGTAGCTAGGTTATTATTTTAGTTTCGGTGTTGTCGGATTATGGGATGGTTTAGACATAGTAGAATAAGCCAAATAGTGCAACAGACACACATTTAATGAACGGTAGGTAATTATTTCAGAATCGGTGGCGTCGGTTTATGGGATGGTTGAGACATAGTCCCAGAATAAGTGCAATAGTCTACTACGCACTCATCTAAAAGAGGGAAGGTAATTATTTCCGATTTGTGGGTGCCGGATTATGGGACGGTTGAGACATATTCCCAGAATAAGCTAAATAGTGTAACAGGCACACAACTTAAGGTGGACAGGTAATTATTTCACATTAGTTTGGGCCGGATTATGGATGGCTGGATCATAGTCCTCGAATAAGCTAAATAGTGCAACAGGCACACATCTAAAGGAGGGTAGGTAATTATTTCACTTTCTGTGGGGACGGATTATGGGATGGTTAATATATAGTTGTAGCATAGGCTAAGTAGTGCAACAGGCATTCATCTAAAGGAGGGTAGGTAATTATTTCAGATTCGGTGGTGTCGGATTATGGGATGGTTGAGATATAGTCCTAGAATAAGCTAAATATAGTTGTAGCATAGGCTAAGTAGTGCAACAGGCACACATCTAAATGACAGTAGGTAATTATTTCAGAAGTGGTGGCGTCGGATTATGGGTTGGTTGAGATATTGTCATAGAATAAGGTAAATAGTACAACAGGCAAACATCTAAAGGCGGGTAGGTAATTGTTTCATATTTATTTTTCTCTCTTTTTTTATCACTAGGTTGATCTGTCTAAATAAATAGCGTTCGTTTTTCTTTTTTCTTTCAGTATTAATTTAATCTCCCATCCATTAGTTCTAGTTTAGCGCTCTTAGCATAACGGCTATAGTCGCAGGAAATGGAATCGGAGACTCTAGTTCAAATCTTGGACAAAGACATTTGTATTTTACTTCGCATTAATGCCCTTGAGAAAGGCATGAATCCATCTATTTTAACCCTGTTATAGCAAACTGCGTTCTTTAGCATTGGTAAGGTAACCAGTCTAGGAGAAGTTAACTCCTGATTCAAACCAGCAAAAAAACAAAATGACCTGTGTCACCTCCTACTCGTGCCATAAGATCACCCCAAAAGAGATATCTTGGCTATGACACTAAACTGCATATGATGTTGTGGTCCCTCCTTATTACCATTACTCCCAGGTCCACTCTAACCCAGAATGGCAGTACCTGTTAGGGTCCCAACTGTGGATGAAATGAATCTTTTTAAAAATATTCGTATTCGATAGGTATACGTAATGCCATATGATAGTAAATTTGTATTAATAATAGTTACTTGTAGCTATGATTATTTACTCAGGATTTTTACAATTAGTTACTTGAAACCATATAACTGTGCAAAAACAACTATTATTAAATGGAAATAATTACTTGCAACCATATAACTATTAGAATTAGACAGGAATACTTCAAACCATATAATCGCGTGCAAATTATTTGTATTAATTGGCTGGCTGGTTGTTTTGTTTTACGACATATCAACCATCTTCAGATTATTTAATATCGAATCAAGTAATTTTGATAAACAAAGGACCAGTCCAATAGAAAATACTCTGAATCGCTGCTTAACTTTGGTTATCTAGCTTTCAGAGTGTCTTGACTGTAATTATTTGTAACAGATAGGAATAATTGATATTTAACTGTATGCAATATACTGTTAAGAAACAACTACACAAAAGATGTAAATATCAATGTACAACAGGGTAGGTCGATTTTAGAACTGTAACATCTCCCATGTGACGAAAGTTGCAAATTAACATAAAGAATTCCCACTCAAAATAATTTTCTTCAAAACCTTGCCTTCCTCTGAAGAAATAGATTTCAATCTTTAAAAATGTTATCACTGTTATAGCTTTATTAATAAGGTAAAAACCAGCATATCGGAGGTGTCGGTGGTGATGGGGGGGGGATTTTCAATTTGAATTCTAGTTATAATATCTTATTTGTTTTATCTTAGTAAAATAATATGACAACCTTTTTCTGTTTTAAATATTGAAACTGCTAAATTTTCAAATCAATTTCTGGGTCAAATGTTGTGGAAAAGAGGATTTTTGGTGCATTTTAACTGACGATCTTTGATGCTATTTCCTCAAACAATGGTGCAGGTAAGAAATCTAGTTTTTGGTATCATTATATCAACAAACAACTTTCGCTGTTTGAGATAAATACGGATCACCTGTTGGCAAGACCTCTTTCACCTTCATTTCCTGATACGTATAGCCTATTTCCATCCTCTCAAGGGCATAAAGCCTTGTGCATTGTCATCAATTTTCTAGTCCTTTGGTCAATTTGTCTGAGTTCTTTCGTAAATTTTAAGAATCGCACAGAATATCTTATAATGGGGACGGCCCAGGTATTTATTCCTTTGATGAGATTTATACTGCTGACCTTGGGTTTTAAGAGTCTTCTTGTTCTCCTGGGGTATTTTTCTTTTAAATTTTTCCTCTCATTTCCGTTGATATTGTCTGCTTCTACAATTCCTAAGTATTTGTAACTTACCTTTTCTCCAAGTGATATTTTAGTGTCTTTATGTTACGTACTCTCTTACTTCTTATTCTGGTCGTCTACTCTTCTGGCCGGATCTGGTATATCTTCTAAGGTCTCGTCTGGTCTTCTTGGGATTCCGGGTCTCTGTTGGGGATCATTTCTTATCAGAAGCCTTGTGCTATTGTTAGCTTTTAGTAATTTTAGTTTGAGAATTTGATATTCAAAAAAAAGGTTCCCTCACTCTCGGCATAAAATAACCCTTAACGGATTGACGTACACATTATTTTTTTATGTATATTTATGTCTATATCTTTTCTCTTTTTTTATTCGACAGGGGGCAGTGGCTGGTGGAACTTTAGGTCTAATTCTACCCCTTTGGATAAGTTTTGGTTCATATACTTATGGTTCCTACAAAACAAATTTGCCTCTTCCCACAGAAACATGCAACATGACAGGCCTGGTCGACATCACCAATTCCAATTCTACAGCGATGCCACTTGAAAATACAAAAGTGTACGTTAATTTCAAATGAATACAGTACAACATCCGTTCGCTTATACGTCCGATGTAGCAATAAAAAATTTAATCCGAACAGTAACGCTATAAGAAATAACGAGGTGTTGCTAACACCCGCATGTTTATAATGCATCAGGTTATTCAAAAGAGGGTAACCTAACACAGAACATATAGATTGAACAAAACGCGACAAAGAGCTATAACAAACAGATTTTATTTTCTAAGCTAAGTCCAAGAGAAAAAATACAAAACAGGATAGATAAATGTCCAAAAGAGAAGAGTCTTTATAGATGGCCTGAGGCTATAAAATGAAGAATAAAGGTTGTCATTTACTGTGTAGAAAGCTACGCGTAACAGGTACGCGGAAAAACGGTGGGAAGCTGGCATCTTTTGAGAGCAAACGATCTTAACGTTTGCTTCCCTCAGCTAACGGCCAGAATTTGCCTAACTCTATTTTCCGTTCTCACGCCTTTCCGTTGGCGGAAGTTGTGGGGTCAAGTAAAAAAAAAGTGAGTATAATTTTTGGATTCAGCGTAAAAAATGCCTAAAATCAGCTAGTATATATCGATCATATGGAAATCTGGCCTGTTTAGCAAAACTTTTCCCCAATGATACTTGCATTGGGAAAATAAGTTCTAGAAATGGTCGGCTTAGTTTTACGCGTACCCTTTTCCTTTTTAGAAGTCCGTCGCAGATGGCGTCGCAGACGATGGCGTCACTCCATGTCGTTCATCAGTTGTGGATCCTCTGGTGGCCAATTCGTCCAATTCTGGAGTTGCAGTTACGCTCACACACATTGCAAAGGAATTTTCCATCTGCATCCTGTGGTGCATGGCGACGAAGACGTCGCTGCTCTGCAGCCCAATTGATCTCGATATTGAGTCATGTGTGGCATGTGTGGCATGTGTCTCGTCAACCCTGTCTGTTGGAGGCCAGATCTTCCAAGCTTGAAGGTGTAATGGCGCTTTTATTCAGAGTCATCTTCATACGGTCTTCAAACTGCTTTCGGGGATCTTTCATATCGCGCATTTAACATAGACTAAAACATTTTTAATTCCTTACCTATTTCATCTGTTCTTTCCACATGTCTGTATTTCTTTCTTTTTCTGTTCACAGTTCTGGTTTAGCCAAACTCTACAGCCTGTCTTATTTATGGTACTCATCTGTTGGTATCGTTGGTTGTGTTTTCATCGGACTCATCGTCAGTTTTATAACCGGTAATGTATCTATATTTGTTTGATTACTTAGAGACTTTCATATAAGCGGTAATGTATATCTATTATTATACTAAAGCTGTGATTTTGAGCTTTCAATCCCTAAAATGCCTTGATCACACGAAATTTGTCCTAAATTATTCCTTAGTTTAAGGATTACTAAATGTTTGAAAAAAATTCCGGTTTAATTGGTTCTAATTAGTCGTAATTTGCAATTAAGTCAAAACCTGACCCGTCTCTGTCTACATATTATACATAACTCTCTTTTTTACTCTCTATATGCCAGTGAAGGGCAGTGAAAGTGATCACATGTAATAGTTTTATTACTAAAAAGGCAGCAGGCAGCCCCCTCCCCTTCGCATATATATATATATATATATATATATATATATATATATATATATATATATTATATATACACTGTTGAAAAGGTACATGGAAGAAAAATGATATATTTTGGTTGACATTAAATTTATTATATGCCAACACATGTTTCGAGCAGAATTTGCTGACACATACAGTATTCTAACTAAAATTATATATATATATATATATATATATATATATATATATATATATATATATATACTAGCAAAAGGACTCGGTCCATGACCGGACGAAAAAAATATTAGGAACGCCAGAGAGTGAATGAGAAGAGAGAAAATAAGAGGAAAATAATTTATCAAATTAAAAAAAAATCGCCGAGTAGAATGTTTGTTTATTTTAGGATTTTTTTTTACATTAAGATATTATTTTTCAAAAATGCATTCCTAAATTTATTAAAGTTCATTATAAATTTATTAAAGTTCATTATAATTGAGCAGGACTCAGATTACAATAATGATATGGCTTTATTTGAAAATAATGACTTTTGAGGTAAATAGATAGTGAACTTTGAAATATCCCATTATACAGGTAAAAAAAATACCAAGAAAATTTGGTATAACCGCGGTGAGGGGGGGGGTGAATTTGGTTGGCAAAGAGTTGAATCTTAATTTCTCACTATATTTCTTGGTGTTTCTTTAAAAAGAGCCCCGACCCTTATATTGTGGGTGGTCATTTTGAGTAGAAATTCTTTGTTCAAAGCCACATATTACTGTCGATCCTTATAGACCAAAGTCTGGAAACGCTGGTCGAAATGTAACTGAACACCAACAGCTCCGAAAATCTCACTAAACTATATTTATAAGTAAGCATTGCTTAATATCATTAATAAAGCATTTGTGTTCAAACTAACTTAGCGCCGAAACACGGTACCTTAACTATATATATATATATATATATAAGAGATTTATCCAAAACTTGGTAGTAAGGGATGATTCTATATGTGATTTCTAAGATCCACTGTACTAATATAGATGATCCAGTATGTATAAATACAGCGAATCTTTAAATCACTGAAGAGAGCTCAATGTATAATAACCTTTTAGATTATATACAGAGCAATATTTATCAATAAAGGAAGGAAGAACTCAACACCTATGGTGTTGAGTTCTTCCTTCCTTTATTGATATATATATATATATATATATATATATATATATATATATATATATATATATTATAAAAAAAGAAGGTCAACAAAATGGATTATATTTTTAGAAACATTTTTTTAATCTTACATTTGCGACACGTGTTTCAGATCTTCTGATATCTTCTGCAGGCATTGATTAATCATATGAATATGAATTTGTACATGCATGTATATATATACATAAGTATCACACTCCTGTCTCTCTTATCACGTGACAATCCTATTTCCCAACCAGTGCACAGCTTTTTACAAAAAACAATAAACAAAAAAACAAAAAACAAACTCGGTTCTCACTCTGAAGGATAACTCTTGACCTCCAGCCTGTCAATCATGTTTTCCACTTATACTGACCTCGGGGTCATACATACATTTTTGAATCTGTGCTTATTTGCCAAGCGTAATATTTGAAATTTCACAAGTGTTAGCCTAGTTTAGCATAAGGCTATAAATATGTAACACCCAGTGAGAATCGAACTCACTGACAATGATCTTCTAGTCTAGCTTATTAGCTATCATACAACACAAAGTGTCCATATTTTTCTATTAAGTAGATTTTTGTTCTGAGAATTTGCTTCGATTTATGATACATATAGATGTGTCACATCCTGCTCATGAGGATGGGTTGGGAAAGTGTTTCCTTCTCCTAGACCGGTTGCCACACTAAGGTCAAAGAGCCCAGTCTGTCCTACTATTTAGCTATAACTAGAGGGAGAATAGTTGGATTCGTACCTTTTCCAAGAGTATTAGCACTATGTGAAATGCAAACAGCCTCGTCCAGGATTTGAACTCGTCTTGCCGTGTTCATTTCTTTCGGCGGTAACCATTACACTATGCGCCTCCAAATACAATTACTATATTATTTTTAGTTATTTATCTTGTAAGATAGTGAAATGGATATGAAGCAAACTTATTGAGAATTCTGAGGTAGGGGGTTATCGTCCTTGTCTAAGAGCCTCTGTTCAAAACAACCAATCACAAGCTAGAATACTTTGGCGGTAAACCCAAAGTGTGAAACTCATCCTTTTCTGCTCGACCAGCATCGAAGACGGACCACAAATTGAACGTCTCTCATATCCAGCATTGCGACAGAGAAGCCGTAGCAGGGGATCCGATAATTCACCCTACCTCAGGAGTCAGCTAAGTTTTTTTACAAATTATTTACATTTTTGCAGACACACTAAAAGTTTGCAACCTTTATTGTTATATATATTCTGTAATACAAGTCTTTATTCCTATTTCAAGTTTGTTCGTTTTATTCTTAACTCTTGAACTGTCTGCCACCATTCGTGGTTAAAATCTTTATAAACTAGAAAACCATATTCGCCTCTTGTAAATGTTTTTCTTTTTCTTTTTTCTTTCTCCATTAGGACCAAACAAACCAGGAGATGTCAGTCCTGAATACTTGATACCTTGTTTGGATCGAATTTGCTGTTGTATTCCTGTCTCTGTTCGTCGTAAATTGCAGTGTTGTAGTAAATCAAAAAAGCCACAAGTAAGTATTGTGAAGATGTTTTATTATTTTTCATTTTACGTAAATCTTTAAAACATTCTATGAAATAAGCACAAATTTGTTAGATGCTGTAATTTTTGTGGTTTTTGAGAAAAATTAAGGGTATCTCGTAGCTCAAAAAGTTGATGTGATAGAGAAAAACTGGGGTCATTTTTGGATTCAGAGGTAAAAAAAAAGAATCCAACTGATCCAACTGAATAAAAATTGTGTTGCCCAATGTTATATTTTATTATTTTCCATTAAATCTTTAAAACATTCTATAAAATAAGCACAAACTTGTTAGATTCTGTCATTTTTATGGTTTTTGAGGAAAATTGAGGGTATCCTTTAGCTAAAAAAAGTTGATTTGATAGAGAAAAACTTTTGGATTCAGAGGTGAAAAAGTTAGTCAAAAACAAGTATTAGATCTAACTCACCCGAAATTGTGTTGCCCAGTGTAATCGAAAGGGAAGACAAACTCACTTACACATAATAAAAAACAATTAACCTTTTATATACATAATATTCCGGTTTAGCTAAGCTAGTAGAGCATTCGCCTACGCAATCGCAAGGTTCCGGGTTCGATACTAGTCCAAGCTAACACAGCGCATGAATAGCACAGCTTGGGTAATTTGATATGTGCGGTAAAGCATCTACGAGATGACGGTAGCAGTGGCGCTTTATCTCAGCAAAACGAGCTCCTTGGTCTAGTGCAAACGGAAAGGGGGTAGACTCCCTTGCTGTACGGCTGATACCGACAATAGGCCACACCAGTGACTTTACTACTACATAATGGACAGGTACAGCCTATCATTTTTACAGTTAGATTTAAATTTAATGCTTAATAGAAAATCCCGAGAGTTTTAATTGGTGGGTCTTGAAACCGAGGTCATCTTGAACAGGACCGGTTGAGAGAGTCACGTGATTAGACGTGGCTTGGGAAAGTTTAAAAGAAGATGTTAGTTCAGAGTCGAGCCCACCCAAATGATATATATATATATGTATATATTTATGATATGATATATATATTTTATGATATGATATATATATTTTATATATTTTATAATATGATATTATATTTTATATATTTATGATATGATATATATATTCTATGATATGATATATATATATTATATATTTTATGATATGATATATATTTATATATATGATATATATATATATATATATATATATGATATGATATATATATTTTATATATTTTATGATATATATATTTTTATATATTTTATGATATGATATATATAATTCTATGATATGATATATATATATTATATATTTTATGATATGATATATATATTTTATGATATGATATATATATTTTATATATTTTATAATATGATATATATATTTTTATATATTTTATGATATGATATATATATTCTATGATATGATATATATATATTATATATTTTATGATATGATATATATATTTTATATATTTTATGATATATATATTCTATATATTTTATGATATGATATATATATTTTATGATATGATATATATATATATATTTTTATATTGATTATATATTTTATGATATGATATATATATTTTATATATTTTTATGATATGATATATATATTTTATATATTTCATATATAGTTCATATATTTTAATGCGAATTTCGGTCAGTTAAAATCTGTTTTCGAAAGAGATGTTATTATTGGCAGAATCAGTCACTGACTTGTTGGGTTGATAAACAATGAATTTTGTTATGATTTTTTGAAAAGAGAAAGTATGTAGGTATGCAAATCAAATCAAAGCTCAGTACAATCTGAGTCGTTTTTGCAATTTCATTTACTTAGAGAGGAATGGCGTAAGTCAAGTGGAAAATGATAAAAAAGATAAAAATGTGTACACGTTGTTCCATGAACAGGCAGTATATGAAGGGGGTTACAGTTACTTGAGCTCTTCGGGTGTTCATGGCCATGTGGGTTTCACGTTCTGATGTTGTGGCGAAACTAAATGCATCACCGGGGCTGGCGACGAAGTCTCTCTTCTGTTCACTCAACAAAGATAATTAATTAAATAATAATATTTAAAAATAATCATATCTATTAATAATGGAGATTCGCTTCCGGTTTTTGTCTGTAACAAAAACTACGTCACTGCTTACGTCACACTACCTAAAATCGTCATAACATAGAATAAATACATTCAAAATTTGAGCATGCAATGTTAGACAGTCCTCATTAGTTTTTTTTAAACAAGTTTTAATAAATACATACCTGATATTATCTATCTATATATAGTTTGTTTTATTTTAATATATATTTAAAGTTATCATAACTAAATTTCCATTTCATTTTTTTATTGTTTACTCCTTTAATAAATTCATTTTATTTTTTACTCCTTTAATAAATTTGATGATTTTACTTTAGTTATGATACAAACTCTCTGATATTAAATTTTCAACTCCCATCTCCTCAGGTAATATTTATTTTACGTCGCCCAGAGGGCGTTTTTTATTTTGCTAGTTTATGATTAATATATGTATAGGGCTGAGGTCTTTTATGTGTGATTAGGCTTTGGTTAGTTGTTGCTGGTGTGGCTAATTTCTTTTCTTAAACCCGATTATACGTGATTTTCTGTCTTGTGGGTTGTCAGGCTGAAACGGAATCAAGGAATGAAAAAGAAAAGACAAAAACAAAGATAATTTTAAGGATCATACTTTATTTCTGGGTTGATAGCTATTTCTTGGAGAGGAGATTTTCCTCTAAGCCAGTCATTAACGTGTGTTATCAGTAAGGTCTGCATTAAAATAGCCGAGGGATCTTTTTGGCGGTAGGAAGGGGCTTATTGTGCATCCTATTAGCGTATTTGGGTATAAGATGTGCTGAAGATCACAAATTGTATTTAAAAACAGCGTTGGCTGAATCGTCCAATCAAAAACGCCCAAACATGTATTTAATTTACTATTTAAAGGTGTTGATAAATTGTCATACAATTGCTCGCTGGATGTACTGACGAGAATTAACTCCTTAACACTGACCAACTGACGAGGATTATACAATTCTTTAACATGAATCAGCTGACAAGGATTAAAACTGATACTACATCTTTCTACTTCAAGAAAGGATCAAACTTTATGCCACAAGGGACCGCCACTGTAAAACTACTTTCACCCACAGCCTTAAAATGACCACACGAATCGTAACACATCCCCAAAGCGTTCTTCCTGTCTGAAGGCTCCTGGGATTTTTATTTACTTATTTTTTTATTTTATTTTATTCTAATTTGGTTTTAAACCCCACATATGTGGAATATTAACACTTAACACTGTTTTGTTTCTTTTAATAGCAAATACCCCCCGCCACGGAGAATGAAGCTACTTCTAAAAAAGACGATATCCTGGTGACATTAGATGGGTCAATGTCTCTAAATACAACGACGAACCAAACTGATATTTCTACGAACCATGCGTTTGCTAATGTGGCGTTTCGTTCCGACGCCAAAGCTACCGACGATAGTTGCACCTAAAACTTTTACCTCCCCTTAATCTTCAACGAAAGCAGCTTTAATCGTAATTCACAATCAACAGACACCAAAAGTTCACAAATGTAAGCGAAAATGGGTGGGGGGTTGAATGAGGAGGAAATTCTGAAAAAAAAAAACGAAACATTTGTAATGATTGGAAAAAGAAAGTTTTCAAGAATTCAAAGACAAGATTTGCCAAGAGACGTTTTTAGTAAAATCATTATGTATTTAAAATTTGAGAATATGTTCACATTTTTGGTATTCAATATTATGTTTTAAAGGATATTACTTTTTGTTGAATATATATATATATATATATATATATATATATATATATATATATATATATATATGTGTGTAAACAAATCTACCTATTTTCAGCCGACAGTATTTGGGAGAATATGTGCTTAATTGAAGTCAGACCTAATTTTTTTGAAAGTTAATTCATTAATGATTAATTAGGCGGGATTTAACTACTTAAATGTAAGGCTAAACAAATCGAGAAAAATCAATCTCTGCATGTACATTTCGACCTATTAGGTCTATCTATAGCTCTGCTGATGAGACCTAGTAGGTCGAAATGTACATTCAGAGATTGATTTTTCTCGATTTGTTTAGCCTTAAATTTAAGTAGTTAAACCCCGCCTAATTAATCATTAATGAATTAACTTTCAAAAAAATTAGGTCTGACTTCAATTAAGCACATATTCTCCCATATATATATATATATATATATATATATATATATATATACTAGACAAAACGTGACCTGTTGGCTCACACATTCAGCTCTGGGTAGATAATTGAGATTAGGGAAAAGGAAGTTAGCAAAGCGAATGAAAAATAAATGAATAAATACGGACGGACGAAACCTTAAAATCATTTTGTAAGGTTTCTAAGAAAGGGATTGTTTGACCTCATTTAAGCTACGGGTTGCTGGTTGTGAAATCTATCATAGAAATACATTTCAAATTCTCC
The DNA here is from genome assembly GCA_023376005.1 of Doryteuthis pealeii. Taxonomy (NCBI): domain Eukaryota; kingdom Metazoa; phylum Mollusca; class Cephalopoda; order Myopsida; family Loliginidae; genus Doryteuthis; species Doryteuthis pealeii. The sequence goes on along the minus strand of CM042160.1, from coordinate 58,250,157 downwards.
CGGATCTCTCTCTCTCCTCTCTCCCTCTATCTCTCTCTCCCCCTCTCTCTCTACTCTCCAGAGAAACTAACATTATATAATGAAGAGGTAGTCAAGAGATACATAGAGGGAAATAAAGTGATAGATAGAGAATAAAGTAAGAGATTGGTTGTTTTTTTTTTTTACTTAATTGCAAATTACGACTAAATAGAACCAATTAAAACAGAATTTTTTTCAAACATAATTCAATCCTAAAAGTAAGGAATAATTTAGTATAATTTTCGTGTCATTAAACTAAACAGTAAAAAAAACCTTTGGGAAACAAAAGTTGATTAACTTAGCTTTAGTATAATAATAGATATATGGTAAAGAAAGAGGCTTAAAAATCGGACATTTTGCGGTTATAGATCTATTTCTACCCATAGGTATCTGTGTATACCTATGAGTTTCATCAGACTTCTATTGAAAATGTAAACAGAAAATTTTTGAGGCTTCATACACAATTTTTCTGAGAAATCTTTAAAAGCATCGGTTTTTGAAATCTTCTTGTTTAAGCGGGAAGGTCTTTGATTGGTCTAAAATTATCATTTTCATCATTTCCATCTTTGCTTTATACCTGCGCTGATCCTATGCGCAGAATGCTTATTTTTGTCATTATTATTTTTGTTTTTGATGCGTTAACTTCCGGTTTCCTTCTTATATGTATCACAACAGGGTCAAGTCATATTTATGACCTGTAATTGCACAATTATAATGACACTTGTTTCAAGTTTAGTAGACTTCTATATCGTGTTAATATTGCAAATGGCCACCGTTTGTTTCCTGTTGAACAGAACAACACCATTTTTATACAACTTACGCCCATATATATTCCAATAATACTGTGAAGATTTCGTTAAATTCCGACAGGTAATTTTTGGAGAAATTGAAAAAATGTCAACTCATTAATAATTTGAAACGTAGTATACACACACACACACACACACACATACATATATATATATATATATATATATATATATATATATATATATATATATCGTGGTAAAATATGTAAATAAATGCGACTCTATACAGAAATTAAAATAAGAAAAAAACAAATTATTCCAAAAGATAAATTTATTTATAGATGGTGAAATTACTTGACGTTAAAAGTTTTTCATTTTTAAAGAATTCTTACCCAGATTAGACAACATCATACGCATCCAATTTTCCCCTATAAAGGTTTTATCAAAAGCCGAAACGTTTTAACATCTACTAACTTCATATACAAATAATTTTATCTTTTTGCAGTACTTTCCAACACACACACACACACACACACACACACACAGATATATATATATATATATACATATATATATATATGTGTGTGTGTGTGTGTGTGTGTGAGAATAGGAAATGAATCCGACAATATGAGGAAAAAATGAGTAAAGAAAAGAAACGTAGATGGATAAAAATGAATTGTATTGATATCACTTATAATCGATATCACTTACACATGTTTTTCGGCCTGTTTATCAAATATATATATATATATATATATTATATATATATATATATATATATATATTATATATATGAGAAGTAAACAAACAGACGATGTTTGTGATATGGCTATTTTCAGCCGACAATATTTGGGAGAATATGTGTTTAAATGAAGTCGAACCTAATTTATGAAAGTTAATTAATTAATAATTAATTAATTAGGCGGGATTACCTATTTTAAATTTAAGGCTAAACAAATATACAGAGATTGATTTTTCTCGATTTGTTTAGCCTTAAATTTAAAATAGGTAATCCCGCCTAATTAATTAATTATTAATTAATTAACTTTCATAAATTAGGTTCGACTTCATTTAAACACATATTCTCCCAAATATATATATATATATATATAAGATACCAGAACATCTGAAACACGTGTCGATAATGTAAAATAATAAAAAAAACTTATAAAACATAATTAATTTTGCGTACCTTCTTCAATGATCCAACCTGCGGAAATCATTTTGATTTTACATTCCACAAATAAAGACGAGGATAACAGTCCGAAAAATCGAAATCACACACACCAAGCCTCATTTAAAATATTCCGACAAATAATTAAGTAAAAATATTTAAGAGCGAATCAATGTACTTCAAAACTTTAAATTCAAGCGGAAAATTAAAATAATTTCATTATATGTCTGGAACAAGTTGGTAAAGTTGGTGGAGTGGTATCAGCCGGACAACGAGGGAGTCTATCCCCTTTTCGCTAGCGCTAGACCAGGAGATTGCCCCAACTTTACCACTCAGATCAGATTACGCAATTTATACGACTCATGCACTGAGTTGGTGGAGACCGGTATCGAACCAGGAACCTTGCGATTCTTAGGTGAGTGCTCTACCGACTATGCTAAATATTTGTTAATATTTTTTTTCATTTTAATCCAATGGAAAAGTGTTTAGATGGGTCGAATTTTGGTCATTGGCAATTTTCGTTTTTTAAACTTGTTGACAATCTTATTATAATGGAGATTATGTAACTGCCTGACTGTAACCGAAACTACGATAGCACTGATGTAACGATTTCCTTGGTTATTTAAGTTATATTCCCAACAATTATGAATGGGACGCTAATAGGTACTACCACTCCGGGTCAGAGTGGATCTGGGAGTAATGGCTATGAAGGGGTACAGAGAGAGAGAGAGAGAGAGAGAGAGAGAGAGAGAGAGAGAGAGAGAGAGAGAGAGAGATGTCTTTTCCAAAGACCATAAACTTCCTCTGGTGGAATTTGAACTCGGTTCGTTGATTCTATTTCATGTGCTATCAACCTTTAATCCAACTTATCACCTCTAGATTTGTCTGGCATTGGAGCTTCGGTTCAAAATTATGGATTTCAACTAATTATTGCCATTTAATAATGACAATAAAAATAATATTATTATAATGGAGATTATGTAAATGTCTGTCTGTAACTACGTCACAACTGACGTCATGATTTCCTTGGTTATTTAAGTTATATTCTCAACGATTATGAAATGGTCATTATTTAATCTTAATTAGCATCTTATTTATTAACGATGTCTCTATTAAAGTCTAGCTGAGTGAGATTTGCCTCAAAACTGCCCATGTTATTAAGGTATTTGCCATTATATCCCACTTATGCAGGCGTGACACAAGGACATTTTTATGTGGGCCCACCAACGAGCCGAGACTCATGGGTGGTAGGTGCAAAAAAATGCATTGATCTCGTCGGCATTCCCCCTCAAGGGGGCGCCTCAGTTACTGGGCAATGAACCCAGCTCTGCTTCTTTAAATCAAGGGGGCAGGTGTTGCCTGGGGGGATACCCCACTGGATCAACGCTGTTAATCTACATGAACAAACACAGGCCCCGGAGAGCCCATATCATTAATGCATTTAAAATCTTGAAATATGTATTACATATCGCTAAGAAATAAAGATTTACACAGTATATGGTAGGAATAATTTGCATAATGATTTTAACAAAACTGGGTTTAATAAATAATTATTTGGTGTTACTGATTTCTAATACTATCATGGTATTCTCAAAAGAAGCAACCCTATATATAATCCTAGCGCGTGGTGTAATGGTTAAAGTCATGGGAAATGGACTCGTCGCCCCGAGTTCAAATCCTGGTAATTGCATTTCACTAGCGCTAATACCCCTGGGAATGATATGAATCCTACTCTCCCTCCAGCTATGGGTAAATAGCAGGGCAGACTGGGTTCTTTAACCATGGTTAGGTAACCAGTCTAGGAGAAGGAAAACTCTGAATTCAAACCTGTTGAACTCCGCTTAAGAAATTGACCTTGTGTCGTATCCTGATCGTGCGGGGGAGTTGGTAAATATATATATATAATTCTATATAGAAATCAATTAAAATGACATTAAGTGTAATATTTCTATATTCGTTCTTATTTAGTTTCGTTAATATTTCAAAAACTTAAATACTTGTGCCTAGGGGGAACATACTTTTGGGGTAATTCATACTTTTGCTAGTGCTGAGTAATTTCTTCTTTCAACAAACGCAAAGCATACCATCACAGAATGAATAGAAAAATAAAACGCAATAGACAATATTACAATACTAGCAGGACCTGTGGATATACTACAGTATGATAATTTGATTATTACAACGTTTATCGCTTCCACGCGCTCATCCACTCTATCTATCTTTTCCCCTCTCTGTATAATTTCTAATAGTTCAAAGTTCAGCTCATTAGTTTCTTTTATCATTAAAAACTGTGCCAAGTCTAGACAGTCTGGCACAAGTACAAAAACTGTCTGGTTTCAAACATGGTAGAATTCTTGAACTTTGGTTTGGTTTATTTGTTTAACGACATATCAATTACTTATGGGTTATTTAATGTCGGCCTTTAATTCATTTGTAAAGGTTTGATCATGAGAGAGAGAGAGAGAGAGAGAGAGAGAGAGAGAGAGAGAGAGAGAGAGAGAGAGAGAGGGTATTTGTATAACGGCATATGAACCCCTTATGGGTTATTTAGTGCCGGCATTCAATTCATTTGTAAATGCTTGATTATAAGAGAGAGAGAGAGAGAGAGAGAGAGAGAGAGAGAGAGAGAGAGAGAGAGAGAGAGAGATTTATTTGTTTAATGGCATATCAACCCCTTATGGTTTATTAAATGCCAAAATTTGATTCACTTGTAAATGTTTAATTGTAATAAATATATTTTCAATGTTGTATTGTTAGTTTTTATTGCATTTTTTTTTTGTCAATCATTTATCTGAAATTTCTCTTGTTAATTTGCACTGGAACATGTCATCATCATCATCATCATCATCATCATGTTGCGCAATTAGCACGGATATCCATGACAATCTGTCGACAACATTCTCTATCATTCATTGTCGCTGGGGGGTCCTCTGCACAGCATCCAGTATCTGCGCAGAGTTGGTCAATGTAGGTCCTTGCTGGGCGACCTACATTAGCATGTCCATGTGTTGGCTTCCACAGGAGAACGTTGCTTATGTGTTCGCCCTTACTCCTCCAGCAGTGTCCAGTATGTCTTGTCGGTCTCATTCGGATGCTTTGTGAGATAGGGAACAGATGGCTGTACAGCTGTTTCCTTGTGGGGTGCTGTTTCCATGATTTGTTCAAGACCGCACGCAGCATTCTTGTGCAGCTCACATCTAGCTTATTCTCAAGTCACCTCGTGAGGGTCCAAGTGGTGCAGTCATACAGCAGCACTGATACAACCTCAGCTTGGAAGAACAGTGAATGGTTAGTTTTAAAGTGGAGGCTCGTTTTACAATTTAGGCATAAATTGGATCCTCCTTTTATGACCGTAATTTTGTTTTTTCGTCGACGATGATTAAAATCTGACGTTTTTATTTTAGAGTACCAAAGCCCCCCCCAAAAAAAAAAAGGAAAGAAAAGAAATATCAACAACAAAAGGTAATCTTTAACTTTTTACTCGTAAATTCCTATCATAAAATTAGGCTTGGGCATTATCTGAGCCAAGCCTAATTTTATGGTAGGAATTTACGAATAAAAAGTTGAAGTGTAAAACGAACCATTCTCACAAAATAACACATTGAAGTGAATATTAAAATAAATAAATAAAATATATTTAGTATTGTAAAATAACGGGTGCAAGGAAAATAAAACATTTATTGCAAAAACACGAACATAAAATTTAGGTTCATTTTATTTTCTGGTAGGAATTTACGAGGAACAAGTTGAAGATTACCAAAATATTTTCTGTAGGGAATAAAATTCTTTAAAATTGTCATAATTTATAATTCCTCAAGATGAAATAATAATCATATAATTCCTTTGTTTTTTAAATTTTTTATTAGTCTTTGTTGCTGTGTAATGGCTTATAGTAATAGCATACTATTGTCAGTAAGTTCGATTCTCACTGGGTGCCTCATACTTCTGGCCTAACTTAATAAATAAGTTTGTTTCAAATTTCTGTTTAAATTTTATTAGCTACAAAAGTTTCCGCCTAATTATAACATTTAATCTTTAATTTTAAAGACTCAGTAAACAGAATAATTAAGAAAAACGCTGGAAACTTTTACACGTATCTAATTATAAAAAAATTATTTTTATAGTAAGTAAAGCGAGTTGAGCAAGTAATTTGTAAAAGCGTACGTCTACAAACTTAGAAGATTGAACTAAGGGCAGATAACTTCGCTGTTTTTAAGACAGAGTTGTTTACTCTTCGCCTTATAAGCGACATCAGAAAATTTCCGTGATTTTTGTCTGGTCACCGAAGTTGCATCAAGTTTTTTCATGGTTGTTGTGTGTCCTTGTGGCGTACCAAGGAACTAAGATTAGTAACTGGAATCTGCATTGGTGTTTCACTTGGATTGTTTAATTGATTGATTTTAACGGCATGCCAACCCGTCGTTGGTTATTTTATGTCCAGATAATATAGAATCGTGTACATTTTTTTAGTGTAGTTGTTTCTTAAAAGTTTTTTTTTTTTTTTTTTGCATAGTTAGGTTTCAAGTATTCCTATCTATTACTAATAATTTACATACAGTTTTTATGGTTTTATAGGGATACAAGAAATGATTATCTCCCTTCCGCCGCGCAATGAACGATTCAGTGGGGGGAATCTGGGACCTGTGTGCTAAATGTGAAGGCTTAGTAAATCACAAATTTTCGTTCAACTTAGAGCACCAATTGATCAAAGTTAAGCACTTATGAACCTGCTCAGTGCTTAGATGAGTAACCACTTGAGAACAAGAGGTACGAGAAGTGGTAGACTGTGAATTGACGGGCGTAAATTTTTAGCATAATCTACTAGACTTAGTGTTAGTCGAATATGAAATGAAGTCCAATGTATATATTTTTAATTTCTAAACTAGACTATTAATTAAAAATCAAACTTTAAGGAAAACATAACTTAATACGTTTATTCATTTACAAGTTTAAAAAAAAAACACGACAGCATTAATTGATGTAGTTGTTGCGTAGTGATTCAGATATACACTTTTTTTCATCCCAGAACTGCAAAAGTGGACTGTTTTAATTTTTTAAATTATTGTTACTATGAAATAGAAATATTTAATACTCGGCAAAATCACCATCGAATATTAATTTTCAGTTTATTTCAGTATAGGACTTGATAAGTTTATAATTCTCCTTAAAATAGGAATACTCAATTTACGGACTTCTCAAAAGCGCGCGATTTGTTAAAAAATATTTTAAAACGTCAATAAAAAATGGAAAATTAACTTTTTAAAGTTTTCTTTGACGTTTAATATAAAGAACAATTCTAAGTTAATGTTTTAAAAAAAAGGAAAAAACAAATTTTTGTTACATATAACCTAAATTTTTGCATTTGAAATTAAATTCCCGTAAATTCTTAATCTTTGTTGACATAGTTATTACATCTTGACGCGAACAATTAGACCCGACTAATTTTCGTTATAATTTTTAAAATTCCTTTTATTGTTGATTTCAAAAATAATTAATTTCTTCAAACAAATGCTGTTTGAGCTCTACAGGTGTCACGGATTTGAACTTATTTGAAATTATTCACAGCAGCAGCAGCAGCAGTAGTTCATCCCCCCCCCAAAAAAAAGAATAGAATATTATGTCCTCTACATACTTCCATTAATAAAAATGACGAAAATTTTTAATTCAAACATTATTTTCAAATTTTTTTTTATAAAGACTGTACTATATTATGTCATTATTTTTAGCTAAATATTTTTTATACAATATTTTCTTTTATCAAATAAATACGATTTTGCTATACACTAAACAAAAGTATTTATTTAACATTTTATAAATTTAAAAAATCCCTAAAAAAAATTTAAAAAAAGTAGACAACATAAACTTTTAATATAAAATTCCATAGAAAATAATCTAACAATTTATAAAAAAAAGAAAAAAATTTTTTTCTTATTTACGAGACTTAAGTTTCAAGGTTTAAGACACCCTATTACCAAAGTTGGTCTAGTATCGATTTTTTACATATGTTCCGTCATTGAATTATCTTTCCAAAAATGTAAAATCTATTTTCATACAGAAAAAAAAAAAGATACCAAGATATTTGTACGGGGGATCAATGCGCGAAACAAACTAACGAAAAAAATTATTCGCCTGTTCAATTTAGTAAACATTTATTTACAATAAAATTTCTTCTTTTATTATTTCATATACCGAAAGTTTTATTAAAATCGGATTGTTACTTTATTTTATTTTTAGAAGAATTTCCAGTGATCCCCCTCTATAGCAGGTGTGCGAAAAGGCGTATACCTACCTTAAAATAACAATACTAAGGTGTTCTACTCTGGCTTGTCTGCTAGCTGCACTAATTTCCTTGTGCAGGATTCTTCATTAACATTAACAAAAATTACATACACACAAACCAATACAAAAAAATTACAATTAAACAAAAATATTACTTGCCGTAGAGGCTAGAAACGAAACGCCGAAATAGCTTTTATGGCGGGTTCTCATTTCCAGCAGCCGATACTGTGAAGCCGACGCCAATGTTTATTTTCTTTCTTCTTCTTTTCTTCTTTCTTCCAATTTTCTTCTTTCTTCCTTTCAAATTTCTTCTTTCCATTAGGCTTGTTCGAATTTTTCAACAATTCTAAGACCCAGTGGTCAAAGTTCTTCAATAATACTGAGATTCGGTCACAATATTTCTTATCACTTTTTTCTTCCTGAGACTCGTTCACGAATCCTTTCTTTATCTCTTCTTCTTCTTCTTCTTCTTCAAAGAAGCATTTCTTAATGTCTCGGAAACTTTTCCCAAAAGGACGGTCACGCCTCAATGTCAGTCTTTTTAAATATAATTCTTCATTGGAAGAAAGGAAAGAAAAAAGTTGTTTCGGACATAGCCATCCGAAGCTGCCTAACAGCTGTCGAAGTTAGGGCTTCAGGCCCTAGACCCGACGAAACCCGTCTGTCTTGCTCAACTCAGCCAAGCCAAAGAGATAGTAAAAAACCAGGGACCTCACAACTGACTAATCACAGGGCGTCCAGAATTCGCTGCGCGAATTTAAAAAAAGGCACCACTGTTGAACCCCCAAAATACAATTTTTTTACAAAACATCCAGCTAATTGTTGCGACTATTTCATTGAACTCTCCAAAAAATATTTCTAAAGAAATAAGTGTGTGGGGAGAGACCTCGTAAAAATATTTCCCCTAATATATTTTTAGGAAAAACCTATTTTAAACATGGTGAATAATTACCGAAATTTACGTAAAAATTTAACTGTTAATTGATTTTTCAAAAAAAAAAAAAGCCTCTAGTCGTAACTTGTTTTTGGCTACGTTAAATTTCAATTGATTTAATGGTGTGAAAATGCAAATATTGTTTTTGTTCATAATTTTCATTATTTCCGTAAGCTAAAAAATGTTGTTTTTTTTTAAATTGTTGGATTTTATAAGTCCATATTTCTATTATTAAAATATTTAATGTGACATCAGCAGGAGCTCAAAACTCCACCCACTTCCGCCCAAGGTTTGTTCCCGCCTTTTTTAACCCTTGTAAAAAATTAAATCAGTTCGTAATAAATCATTGTTGAATTTACCTCGTGTGTTAACCTCTGCTGACCTATCCTTATTCTACCCTGTGTGACTAGCTCCTCACTTTATACTTTTACCTATTGTAAATTCTATTATTTCACGCATTATTTCCACTATGCACTCCTCTGCTACTTACCAAGCATCAACATAAATCATTAGGGTGTTCTTTCTTTTGAATGGTTCAAACATTTTGAAGATAATATTAACCTTTATTGGAATTTCACTGAGTTAAATATAGGGGTGGGGGGTAAATTTTACACTTCAGATTGGACGTCCCTAGTGAGCAGTTAGGCATAAGCAGGTACAGTAAGCAACCCGAATCGCTTCTTTATAATAAAAAAATTGGTTTGGCATTAAATGATCCGAAAGGGGTTGATATGCCATAAAACAAAACGAAAAACGAAATCAAGCCTCATTTCAAAAATTCAGATAAATCGATGATGGGTATTTAGAAATTTTATTGAAACTTTTACAGGTTTGTCATGGAGTTGAACTTTCGCTAAAACATCCCGAAACCATTTTACCGGGGTTTTTTGTTTACTTCTCTATAATATATTTTTTTACTGTTATTTTTCCCCCAAATAAATCAAGCCAAATATATTTAAAGCTTATTTCATTTATTTTTTAAAATTTCGATTATTTTATGTGTTAATAGGATCTTTTTTATCGTGTCCATCGTGTTCCATCAGTTGAACTTATTTGAACCTAAACATACCCTTGTTTTTGATTGGATGTTGGCAAAGTTCGCAGAAGCAAAGGTGATAGACATTTCCACCGAAAAACTTGTCTCTGCAGACCCCACTGGCGCACTTTTGTTCCTTGCAACGGATATTACATGCGTCATCTCCAGGGCAGAGCAGAATAACCTGCGACTCTACAAAAGAAAAGAAGAACTCAAAGTTGTCAAACTCACCAAGGACCATTTACAGGTAATTTTCACCTTTAGTTGTTAAAATTCCTAGCATAAAATTGTGCTTGCGCATTATCTGAAATGAACTTAATTGTTATTAAGAACATTTTATGATATTTTTGTGTTAAAGCATGCAGTTGTATTGTTTTCGAAACGATTCTAAGATTTGTATATTTCGCACGGACCCATTCAAAATGGCTACCGTCTTGTTTCAAAGTGAAAGTCAGTTGGCAAAATTCCTAGCATAAAATTATCTGAAATAAACTTAATTGTTATTAAGAACACATTTTATGACATTTTTGTGTTAAAGTATGCAGTTGTATTGTTTTTGAAAAAGTTTCTAAAATTTGTTTATTTCGCACGGAGACTTTCAAAATGGCTACCGGCTTAGTTCAACGTGAAAGTCAAGGGAGGTTACTCTAATTGCCTTATTTGCTAGGAATTTTAACAACTAAAGGTGAAAATTACCTATTTACAATGGATATATACATATGCTAGACAAAATATGACCCGTTGGGTCAACCATTGAGCTCTGGGTAGATAATTGGGATTTGGGAAAAAGGATTTGGGAAAATTGAATCAAATAAATACGACCGGAGAATTAAAAAAAAAAAACACAAAAAAAACAAAAATTAAAATAATTTTGTAAGATTTCTAAGAAAGGGAACGTTTGACCTAATTTAAATTTATCAAGAGCCAAGATGTTGGTCTTGCTGACTGTTTATGACACATAACATACAAATACATTTCATAACTCTCCAATCTCTCTTCTCTCTCTCTCTCTCTCTCTCTCTCTCTCTCTCTCTCTCTCTCTCTCTCTCTACGCTCACTGAGAAATTAACATATATAACGAGGAGGTAAACAAGATATACATAGAAAGGGTGAAAGAGACAGGCAGAATGTCAAGTAAGAGACGGGTCAGTTTTTGACTTAATTGAAATTACGACTAATTAGAACCAATTAACATTTTTTCCAAACATAACTCAATCCTAAAACTAAGGAATATTTTAGCATAACTTTCGTGTGATTAAACTAAATAGTAAAAAAAGCCTTTAGGAGATAAAGATTGGTTCGTTCAGCTTTAGTATAATAATAGATACGAGCAGGATCTGTGGATATACAACAGTATGTTAATTTAATTATCATAACGTTTGATATGTTTACTTAAGTGCTATTGCCAAATAGTTCAATATGTAAAAAGTATAACAACTGTGATTTAACTCTTTCTCACTCTTTCTTTTTTTTTCTTTCCTTCTTTTCAACTTTTCATTGTGTTCGATTGAAACAGATTAGCGCGCTCAACATTCTCTCCATCTCTTCCCTTCTCTCTTTATTTCTTTCTTACTTCTTATATTTTGTTCTGTGCAGCATGTCCTTTTTCTTCCCTTTCTTTTTTCTTATAATATAAATAGAAAGGTAAATTATATAGTTGAGTGACGACGCTCATAAAAATAAGAATTCGATCGATAAGTAACACCTGATAATCAAGATTTACATTTGTGCATTTCCTCTTGAGCGATTTGGACGGTCTCGTTTTTAACCAGAGGGTGATAACGGTCGGGAGATCAAAGAACAAGCGTATATATATATATATAATATTATATATATATATATATATATATATAGAGAGAGAGAGAGAGAGAGAGAGGATGATAACGTCGGGAGATCAAAGAACAAGATTATATATATATATTATATATATATATATATAACTTGCTACCAAATAATAACTTGCTACCAAAATACATAGTCTCAAAAAATATAGTCTCAGTATGGACTATGCCAATTTTAATATTTCGATATTAAAAAAGGTCTTGAATCATTCCTAACAACTGGTTTTATATAAGTCTAGCCACACTGAAGAGATGTGAAACGTCGAAACACAGTTTGTGTGGATGACTATATATATATCACTAGAAGTGGCCGTCCCCATACCAGCCAAGGAGATCACGGATGATACCACCAACATCACCAAAATAATATATATATATGCCAAAAAGGACAGATCCGCCATTCTATTCGTTCTGAAGAAGGGATATAACATCCATGAAATATTTACGAAATAAAACAAAACATAACATTCAAAAACTGAGTTTCTTATATTTCACACCTAATGCTTCATACTAAATCCCAAATAATATATATATATATATATATATATATATATATATATATATATATATATATATATATATATATAAACACACACACACACACACACAGAGACACACACACACACACACACATATATATATATATATATATATATATACCTTGTTTTTTCATACCGCAAGAGTTTACCAACAAGTTTGGTAAATATATATATATATATATATATATATATATATATATATATATATTGTTTTGTGTGTGTGTGTGTGTGTGTGTGTGTGTGTGTGTTTAGGCAGCATATTCTCTTATAGGAATGTTTTAGTGTATTTTTTTTTTATTGTTCTCAAATTATTTTGACTTTTGGTCATTATCTTAAAAAAAATGTTTTAGAAATATTTTTAAAGAGTTGATTTGCAATACGAGAAACAACAACTAATGACGCAGTATATCCATTCGTTGAATTAAAATTATTTTCTGTTATCCAAGTGTCTTCAATTGATCTTTACATATCTGCTGTCAGGACACGTGACACTGAGCTCTCCACTTGGGAAATATATGTTAAGCATGGTCGAGGTGCGTTTCAAATTAACCGTAACAAAACAACATGTAGTGGCAGTCTTTTTTGACCTGGAGAAGGCATATGACACTACTTGGAGGTATGGTGTCATGAAAGACATGTACGATCTAGGGTTACGAGGAAAGCAGCCGCTATTTATAAAAAACTTCCTCTCCAATAGAAATTTCAGGGTACGTGTGGGATCCACTTTTTCTGACCTCCAAACTCAAGAAGAAGGCATCCCACAAGGAAGTATCCTATCAGTAACTCTCTTCTCCATTAAAATAAATGATATAATAAATAGCCTCAATCCTATAATCAACTGCGCTCTCTATGTTGATGACCTTGTCATTTGCTATAGATCCACAGATATCCACAAAATAGAACGCCAATTGCAGATGGGCCTCAACAAAGTGAACAAATGGGCAACAGACAACGGCTTTAAATTTTCAAAGACCAAAACTCAATGTGTGCATTTCTGTTCTTAAGAAAAATGCACAATGACCCTACCATCAAACTTGAGGAAAGTGAAATACCTGTTGTTGATCAATATAAATTCCTGGGAGTTATATTCGATAAAAAATTAACTTTCATCCCACACATAAAACATTTAAAAAATAAATGTACCAGAGCCCAACAACTATTACGAGTAGTTGCCCATACTGAATGGGGAGCAGATCAACAAACACTACTTAAACTATACAGATCACTAATCCGTTCCCAACTTGACTATGCTTGCTTTGTATATGGATCTGCTAGGAGGTCTTACCTCAAAGAGCTCAACTCAGTACACCATGAAGGCTTAAGGCAAGTCATAGGGGCCTTCAGAACTTCTCCAGTTGACAGCCTATATGTAGAGGCTTATGAGGCACCCCTACAGCTAAGATGCGAAAAACTAGCCTTGCAATACTACACAAAACTCAAATCCTGCCCATCCAACCCAGCTTATGACTGCACCTTCAACCAAGGATACAAAGAATGTTTTGAAAAAAAGAAAAATCAATAAAACCTTTTGGTCTCCGGATGGAACCTATCCTCAAAGAATCTAAAATTCCTCTCACAAATATCCATAAAACCATCATACCAAAAACACCACCTTGGATCATTAAAAAACCTAAAGTGATCCTTGAGCTAAGTGAACTTCCTAAAACAAAAACCCATCCTAGCACTTACCAAGACAAATTCCACAATGTTCTAGAACGCTACCCCAACCACCTCCACATCTTTACAGATGGCTCTAAGGACAATGACAAAACGGCATGTGCAGCTATTTTAAATAAAAAATTGTAAGAAAAGCCCTTCCAAACGAAAGTTCCATTTTTTCAGCTGAAACCCGTGCAATAGATATAGCACTTGACATCATCTCTGAAAATAAACACACAAAATATATCATCTTTTCAGACTCGCTGTCAGTCCTACTATCATTAAGAAATAAAAAACTGGAAGACCCTCTCATCATTAAGCTCCTGAATAGATTAGACTCAATGTCTAACTCTAAGGAGATTATTATATGCTGGATACCAAGTCATATAGGAGTGAGGGGGAATGAAAGAGCTGACTCTGAAGCTAAATCGGCTCTAGATTAAATCCCTGACAAGTTCCAGATACCATATACTGACTTGAAACCTAAAATTAATAGATTCCTTCATACAAAATGGCAGCAACACTGGAATAACTGTATCCACAATAAACTCTTCCTAATCAAACCGACTTTGGGAGGCTGCAGACCAACTTTAAGGAAGTCTAGAAAGGAACAAGTCATTATGTCCCGGTTATGCATTGGTCATACAAAACTAACACACTCTTATATACTCAAACAAGAACAACAACCACAATGTGAAACATGTCAAACACCCCTGACAGTCAAACACTTATTGATGGAATGCAGATTTTTTGCTCACATCAGAAAACATTATTTTAAAGCAAACAATATGAAGGACCTATTTGAAAATGTTAACATAGAGGATATTTCCTCCTTTTTGAGGGAAATAAAATTATACCATAGAATATAGACATGAAACAAATCAATGGCATACAGTATGATTCCCAATAATGCTAACACATTGTTAAAACCAATTACTAAATGTATATATATGAATACACAATATGTATAACAACCCAACCGCTAGGCATGATATAACCCTGGACGGGTTGATATGCCGTTAAAATTAATAAACCAACCAACCAACTTGGTTTGTTTAGTTAGGTGTTTATATGCTTAATTATATGCTTATGTGCTTAATTAGGTGTTTATGTGTTACTCCAAATCTGGCCATCCTATTTCAAAGAGACGCTTTAAAATCCATTCAGCTTGAAGTTAAAACCATTTGGTGTTAGTGTTTGCTTTATCCGTTTTGCTTTATGTGTTTCTATTAATCTATATATTAAGACACTTGTTCCTTAATCTTCCAACCGTTATCCTCCTGTTTAAAAATAAGAACGTCCAAATCGTCCAGGATTAAATGCAAAAATGTAAATCCCGATTATCTGGTATTGCTTAATCGACGAATTCTTATTTCTTATGAGTGTCGTCACCTCAGAAAAATAATGGACCATTCCTTTTTTTATTATAAAGAGGGAAAGGTAAAAGAATAACATGATACACAGAAAAAATATAAGAAAGAAAGAAAGAAAGAAAAAAAAAGAGAGTAGTGGAAAGACACAGAGAGGGGGAAAGATAGTGAGAGGAGTGAGCGCGCGGAAGCGATAAACGTTGTAATCGTTAAATTATCATACTGTGGTATATACACATGTCCTGCTAGTATTGTAATATTGTCTATTGTGTTTTATTGTTCTATTCATTCTGTGATGGTGAAATTTGCGTATGTTTAAAGAAGAAATTACTCGGCACTAGCAAAAGTATGAATTACCCCAAAAGTATGCCCTCTCCCCAGGTGCAAGTATTTAAGTTTTAATGTAATAAAATATATCAAATTAGAAAAACTAACGAAACTAAATAAGAACGAATATAAAAATATTACATTTATTTTAAAGTTATTTTAATTGATTTCTATATAAAATTATATATAGGATTGCTTTTAATACGTTTAAGAATAACATGATAGTATTAGAAATCCGTATTATCAAATAATGATTTATAAAACCCAGTTTTATTAAAATCATTATGCAAATTATTTCCACCATTTTCTTTTTAGATATGTATTTACCCAACCCTTCCAAATGAATAGGATGCGACACAAGGTCAATTTTTAAGCAAGAAAAATTTTAAGAATAAAATCAAGTCATTTTGATAAACTAAGAAAAAAAAACATATATCCGCAACTGGAGCAACGGATATAGATGTTGCGTTAATACAGTTCTAAGAGACAATCATCTCTGCAGGTTCAATCATGGCCAAGGGTGATAGTAACATGGAATACTTAACACAGCTTAACACTTGTCATGGTTAACGGAAGGAGAACAGTCTAACCCCGTGGATTGAATAAAGGGTTCGGTTCGAAGTTCTGTGAAGACTCCTGATTACGACATTAAGATTCCCGAATTCGAAAAAAAGGTTCTCGAGTTCGAGAAGGTTCCCGAGTTCGACAAGAAACACTGAAGAAGGCCGGAGGGTGCGTCGGCCAAGACGTTGTGTAGATAACAATAAAGATGAGGACAATAGTCCGAATAATCCAAATAATACAAACCACGGAGACTGATATGCCATTAGACAAAGAAACCAAATTAAACCGTTGGGACTAACAGCCAAGTCAAGTTGAAAGCACAGGTTCCCACTAGATCACCGAAGTTAAGCAGTAATGAGCCTATTCAGTTCTTAGATGGGTGACCCTTAAACAAAAAATAGGTATTGTAAGAAACCGACAATCAAAATTACTTGATTCGACATTGTTGGCAGTGTGGCCTATTATTGGAATCATACGGACAGCGAGGGAGTCTATCCCCTTTTGGGTAGCGCTAGACCAGGGAGACTGTCTTGTTGAGGAGGAGATCTGTGCGGTAAAGTAAGGAGCTAATGGTGGGTGTGGTTTCCTTGGTCTAGCGCTAGTGAAAAGGGATAGGCTCCCTCGCTATCTGACTGATACCTATTTTCAGTCACCCCGATGACTTTATTTGAATAGAATGAATTCTGAGGTGAATAGTGAACTTTGAGATATCCCATCATACTGGTAAAAAAAAAACACCAGTAAACTTTGATACAGCTGTGGGGAAATTTTGGTAGGCAAAGAGTTAAACTGCTCAAAAAACTGAAAAACTGGTGGTTAGTTCATTATAATTGAGGAAAAGGATCCTGATTACAATAATAAAGGACTTTATTTGAATAGAATGAATTCTGAGGTGAATTGTGAACTTTGAAATATCCCATCATACAGTTAAAAAACACTAAAAAAATTTGGTACAGCCGTGGGGAAAAATTGGTAGGAAAAAGTTAAACTACCGTTTAACGACATGTACGATATATATATATATATATATATATATATATATATATTGCTTGGTTGAATCTCTCTTTTACCCATTTGATATACATTGTGACTTTTAAATGATCTACCGGTCGTTACTTTGACAAAGCACCGGTCGAAAGGGCTAAAGTTTCCATTTTCTCTTTTCTTTCGAAAAAAAAATTTGCTGATCAATTATATTATATATATATATATATATATATATATATATATATGTGTGTGTGTGTGTGTGTGTGTGTGTGTGTGTGTGTGCTGTTATGTCGAAACGAGAGATTTAAACAAGCTCTATTTAACGAGAAAATGGGTTTAAACGAGCAGTAAAAAAATTACTGAGTATAACACAAAATAGTTCTCAATGGTGTCGCGCAATGCAAATTGCCATTTTCAATGCAGGTAGGCTAGCAAATAATGCCCACTTTAATAATTGGCATAACACAATCTTCCTACTATAATTTAATCCTTTTACCATTTGACTCTAAGCTTACTAATTATCCACGACACCATTGAATTTTTTTTTCTTCTAACGTTTTTAGTTTGATTGTTTTTTCTTCAAAAATAACACAATTGTTATTTATATATATATATATATATATATATATATAATATATAGCAATGATCGTCTGTTCACTGTCTGGATCTCTCTGGTGATCGTAAAATGTATAAACAAACGTATGTATTTAATAGTTTAAACACCAGCCCTTTACGGCAGCTGTCAAATAGCCGAGAGGTTAAAAAATCGGGCGTACAAAATGTCAGTTGGGTTTCGCTCCTGGTCAGAGGTAGTTGTTGTGTCTAGCTACACTAAAGAGGCGTAAAACGCCGAAATACGTGTCTGTAGATGACTTTATATAATATATATATATATATACCTTTGACAAGCGAACGGAAACAAAAATGTATTTCATGTGCGAAAAAAAATTCAACGAGCTCTATTCAACGATATAATAGGTTTAAACACGCAGTAAAAAAAAAAAAAAAATACTGAGTAAAATACAAAATAGTCCTCAACCATTTAACGCAGGCCTGTGTTAAAAGATTTTTTCCAAATGTCAAGGGTTTACCAAGTGATATATGAGGACCATTTTATGCTGAATTCAAAAATACCTTTCATTGTGTTTAGTCAGGTCTGGTTTTTAAGGTGCTTGAATACTTCACAACAAGTTGTACATAATAATGCACACTTATTCAAAAGTCTGTGGACTCAAATATCACAAATAGATAGAGTTAGGATATTGTTCGATACATTTTAAGTAAAAGCTTGTATCTTAAAAATTTGATATGATTAGAAAAAAATGAGTTAATTTTTGGACTCAGCGTTATAAACTACCTTAACGTCAGTTATTATTACATATTCGACTTTGAAAACATCGCAGGATAGAGTTATTAATAGGGTAGGTCCATTTTGGAACTGTAATGTCTCTCATGGTGTGAAAGTTGCAAATTAAAATAAACAATTACCACACAAAATATTTTTCTTCAAAACTTTGCCATCGTTTGAGGAAATAGATTTCAATCTTTTAAAATGTTATCACTGTTATAGCTTAATTATTAGGTAAAAAGCAACATATCAGAGGTGTCGGTGGTGATGGGGGCATATTTTCAATTTGAATTCTAGTTATACATTTTATTTTTTCGTTTAAAATGACAACCTTTTCTGTTTTAAATATTGAAATTGCTAAATTTTCTAACCAATTTCTGTGCCAAATGTTGAGAAAACGAGGATTTTTAGTGCATTTTAAGTGGCAATTTTTTATACTATTTCCTCAAATAATGGTGCAAGTAAGAAATCTAGTTTTTAGTATCAGTATTCATTATACCAACACACAACTTTTCGCTGTTTGAGAGAATTTGAATTATTTTTTAAAGTGAAAAAATCGACCTACCTTATTTATTAACGAGCTTTTTAATCTCAATGAAATAAGTAAATTCTATTATTTGTATTATTCGGACTATTGTCCTAATCTTCATTGTTATATATACAACGTTTCGGCCGATGTGCCCCCGGCCTTCTTCGAGTATTTCTTGTCGGACTCGGGAACTTTCTCGGACTCGGGAACCATCAAGAAATACCATCCGACAAGAAATACCCGAAGAAGGCCAGAGGACACATCGGCCGAAACGCTGTACAGATAACAATGAAGATGAGGACAATAATTCGAATAATACAAATAATACTAATCATTAAGCCTCATCTAAAAAATTCAGAGAAATAAGTAAATTCTGTTTGTACATACCTGCAATAGCTGCAAGAGCCATCAGGAGAATGGATACTAAAAACAATCTGGACATTTCTGTGTTCGTTCAACTGAGACCCTTCAAAAAAATAACTGCTGATCTGGCACTGTCAGGTTTGATGAATGAGAGAGGAACTCAAATGTTTTGTGGGTGGGGATTTCGTTAAACTCAACAATATGAAAGCAGCAGCATCTTCCGGTGTGTGCATTTTTTTTGTTTTTTTTATCAAAATGTGACACCACAATAAAAAAAAGGTGGGAGGGATTGATTGATTTAAAAAAAAAATGTAACCCTGTTGCAATCGATTCACAGCGATTTTTAAAAATTCATTTTGAATAATTTGAGTCAGCCAATTTTGATTGGCCAAAGCTGTGCAAAAATAGTCTGAGATTAAAATCGATCAAATGCGTTCTTAGTTTATGAAGTTTATTTTTGGTCAGTCGGTAGAGCACCTTTTATACAAGTCCCTGCCAAAAGTGTGGAGCTGACGATAGGCGTCGCGCTCCATCCCAGCAAAAAAAAAATTTCCCTGATCTAGTGGTAGCAAAAAGGGTATAGACTCCTTCGGCTGATACGACAATAGGCCATTCTGCCGCCCACTTATGAAGCGGAAAAAAAAATGACAGCACAGAAAATAGTGCTCACCAAAATTTCTTCATTTTTCGGTGGAGTATTTCCTGCAAGGGGGCAATAACCCCCGTCAAAAAGGGGTGTCACTAAACTACAACCTACAGTTCTAGAGCGATGGGGAGTGTGGCATCACCCCATTCTTTGCCACTACTCCCAGGTCCACTAGGGCAGAAGAATACACCGACTGCAGCTCTGCGGGGGCTAAGACCCCCCCAATAAATGGGGCCACATGTTGGCCGAGGGTGGTGACCTATGATGCTTAAGGATGAAACTGTAGTGGCTGAGCAGTCCATGACATGCAACACTCTACTTTGGACTTACTTAGGCTAGACGGACGGCTGGAGATGTGCCCTCCTATCAATCAGCTGGTAACATCAAGCCCTAGCACCTATATGATTGTCTGGTTAAAGATGTAGGAAATGGACTCGTCGACCAGAGTTCAATTCCTGGACGAAGCTGTTTGCATTTCACATGGCGCTAATACCCTTGGGAAAGGTATGAATCTAGTTCTCCCTCCGGCTATAGGCAAACAACAGGGCAGACTGGGCTCTTTAACCATGACTAGGTAACCAGTCTAGGAGAAGGAAAACTTTGAATTCAAACCTGTTAAACTCCGCTTAAGAAATTAACATCGTGCTCGTGCGGGGGTGGGGGTGTTAATATATTTATGATTGTCCCAATCCTACTGCCTTAATGGCACGCCCCACCCTTTTTTATCATATATGTGCTAGAAGGCGGTGGCTGAGGGTCTTCATATCCTGGGTATGACGTTAAATTGCATCTAATAGTGAAGTTCCAATTTTGGAGCTCTGCGGAGCGTGGAGTACTCATTCATCACCATTACTCCCAAGCCCACTCTAACCTGGAGTGATAGTACCTGTTTGGGTCCCATCTATGGGTTAAACAGGGCTTTAAAAATCTGTTTTAAAAATTGAGTTCAAAACAAATTAAATATGGGTATGACGTTAAATTGCATCTAAAAAGTTCAGACAAGTAGCTCGGATACACAGGAAACACCCGAGGAAGGCCAGAGGATACAGCGGCCGAAACGCTGGGATTTTTACATACCGCAATAAAGATGAGGACAACGGTTCAAAAAATTAAAATTATACACATCAAGCCTCATCTAAAAAGTTCAGACAAGTAACTCGGATACACAGGAAACACCCGAGGAAGGTCGGAGGATACAGCGGCCGAAACGTTGGGATTTTTACATACCGCAATAAAGATGGGAACAATAGTCCGAAAAATCAAAATTATACACAGCAAGCCTCATCTAAAATTCAAAAAAATAATGACGTCATTGTTTTTGCACGCCTATAATTTAAAAAAAAATTCCTGGATTGTTTGTTTTTTACACCTAGTGTAACAATTAGAAATTGTAATCACCGTTGATTTTTGTTTTGTGATTGCTTATAAAGCGTAAATGATTGACTAGCAGACTGTAACACGTTCCAATTTGTAGGAATATAACCCACTTCGTCGTTCGATATAATATATTACATTACAACACGTGTAGTGAAATCAATTCCGACGTAATATCTGTTATTTAGCCTTGATCAGTAGGGTAGGTCGATTTTGGAACTGTAACGTCTCCCAGGTGGTGAAAGTTGCAAATTAATATAAACAATTACCACACAAAATATTTTTTTCAAAATGTTGCCTTCGTTTGAGGAAATAGATTTCAATCTTTTAAAATGTTATCACTGTTACAGCTTAATTAATGAGGTAAAAAGCAGCACATCAGAGGTGCCGGTGGTAATGGGGGTATACTTTTAATATGAATTCCTGTTATATTTTATTTGTTTCGTTTAAAGTGGCACGCTTTTCTGTTTTAAATATTGAAATTGCTAAATTTTCTAACCAATTTCAAGACTAAATGTTGCAAAAATGAGGATTTTTGGTGCATTTTAGCAGATAATCTTTTATGCTATTTCCTCAAACAATGGTGCAAGTAAAAGATCTAGTTTTTGGTATCAGTATTCATTATAGCAACATACAATTTTTACTATTTGAGAGAATTTGATTGATTGATTGATCAAAAAAAAAAAAAAAAAAAGGGAAAAAAACAACCTAACCTATTGCTCAGTCCGGAACATAGAGCTCAGCTGGCTCAGACTATCTTGTTATTAAGTGGTCGGTAATTATGAACTTCTGTTTAGTAAATTAGGGTGTCCCAGAAAAAAACAGAACCCACAAATTTAGTAATAAAACTGTTAATTTTAACTAGGGGGGTTTAGGGTAATGGTTATGGTTAGGGTTTAGGGCTGGCGTTTAGGGTTAGTTTAATGGGAAAATAAATAAATAATTTGGGTTCTGTTTTTTTCTGGGTACAGGGTGACCCAGAAAAAAACAGACCCTAACCCTACCCCTAACTCCAACCCCAACCCTAACCTTAACCCTAAAGCCACCAAGTTAAAATTAACAGTTTTATTACGAAATTTGTGGGTTCTGTTTTTTTTCTGGGATACCCTAATTTACTAAACAAAAGTTCATAATTACCAAGTGGTCACCAATCTAAGTAGTGACCAAACTCGTTGTTGCTCAACTTTGGTGATCAAGAACCGGTAATTCCAGTATGGCTTAACAGTAAATCTGGATAGAACTAATGGCAACTCATGGCAAATCATGATGCTTAAGGATGGAACGCTGGTAGCTGAGTAGTCCATGATATGCCAAACTCCACTTTGGGCCTTACTTATGTTAGATGGGCGGTCGGAGAGGCCCTCTCTGATCAACCCTAGCATCTATATGATTGTCCCAACCCTATTGTCCTTTTGGAGTCCCTAATCCTTTTTATCATACCCGGAACGTTTGTGGTTCCCTTGCTGATGGTCTACCGACTAAGCTAAACCGGTCCATGTTGGTCCTTACTTTCCCTATAAACCATTATTTCTATTTCATGGGTGACTTTCGTTGGATTTCGCAATTAATTTCGATTATTCCCAAATTTATCGTACAAAAAAGTTCGTTGCAAAAAAGTCATGTAAAAAAATCGCCAAAACATTCGCTGTAATTAAAACTTGCGAATCCAGGATTACAGGCCCGGATTCGACCCGGAATGTTTTTAATTTGCTCACGGAGTAGGCCTGATTTCAAAATAGTATGATATGTTGGACTACGGCCTCTAGGATTAAAGTTGAAAAATGTGACACACTGACATTAGCATTTACTATTAGGGATGTTGACTAGTATTTTCTTTCATTTATCTGAATTTTTGAGATGAAGCTTGATAATTTGTATTATTTGGATTTTTTGGGACTATAGTCATCACCTTTATTTTTATTTATAGACGTTGTGTATATAACAATAAAGATGAGGACAATAGTCCCAAAAATCCAAATAATACAAATCATCAAGCTTATGATGATACATACTTTCTTCATTCTTTTAATTTAGTTTTATTTTAAGTGTAATTATGATTACTGGCGCCTCCTTGTAAAAAAAACCCCGAAAAGGAGTGAAAAAGAGGGGAAAGAAGCCGTCACAGCAAAAAGAGCCAGAAGGAAGGAGAGACAACAACAACCTCAGCTAGCATCACTATTTGTATGCAGTAACTACACCAGAGAATGCCATTCAAAAATTGTCCTGTTTAGCCACTCGCGCTGAGGCAGTTTTTTTTAAAAAAGATGGACACTACGCCATCGTCTTTATCGGACGACAGGATGCCAACAACAATTATGATTACCATAATTTTCGTCGATTATTCAGACTAGTACAAAATTAAAAAAACACCCTCCGGGCGATGTAAAAATAGATTTTTGAAACATATTGCATGAGGGGTGGGAGTAAAAAATTCAATGTCAGCGAGTTTGTACCCTAAGTAAGTAAAATCATCAAATTCATTAAAGGATTAAAAAATAAAACAATTTGCAATGTAAACTTTAAATATGTATTAAAATAAAACAAATTATATATAGATGTATAATACCAGTCATTTATTTATTAAAACTTGTTTTAAAAAAACAATGAGGACTGTCTAATGTTGCATGTTCAAATTTTGAGTGTATTATTGAATAAAAACACTCAAATTTGAACATGCCAAAAATCGTAGAATAAATTTTATTCTATGTTATGACGATTTTGGGTAATGTGACGTAAATAGTGACGTAATTTTTGTTACAGACAAAAACCGGAAGCGAATCTCCATTATTAATAGATATTTCCAAATGATTGAATAATACTGACGTAAAATAGAATTGTAACAATGCAGATTTTTGCTTGAGCCCAGTATGTGTCTGTTGAGGAGGGGGGTAGAAGATATTCTGATAAATTTTTCAGTCTATACTAATACCACTCATACTAGTGTACAGGATAAAGTGCCCAACACAGACGTGTTGGATTGCGTCAACATGAATAGCATGTTCGCCATCCTCTGCGAGAGGTGCCTTCACTGGCTTGGTCATTAGGGTAAGTCGATTTTTCACTTAAAAAAAATTCTCTCAAACAGCGAAAGTTGTGTATTGGTATAATGAATACCGGGTTAACTCAGTCGGTAAAGCGTTCGGCTAGAAACCACAAGGTTCCTAGTTCGATACCCGACCTCGCCAACTCAGCGTATGAGTAGCACAGGGATCTGTGCGGTAAAGTAAGGAGCTGATGGTAGGAGCGTCGCTTCACTTCAGACGCTAAAATAATCTCCTTGGTCTAGCGCTAGTGAAAAGGGGATAGACTCCCTCGCTGCATGGCTGATACCGACATTAGGCCGCCCCGACGACTTTACTTTTTTTTTTTTTTTTATTTATAATGAATACTGATACCAAAAACTAGATCTCTTACTTCCACGAATATTTGAGAAATAGCATAAAAGATCGTCTGCTAAAATGCACTAAAATTCTCGTTTTTGCAACATTGAGCCTAGGAATTGGTTAGAAAATTTAGCAATTTTAATATTTAAAACAGAAAATATTGTTAGTTTAAACGAAACAAATAAAATATTATAACTAGAATTAAAATTAAAAATATGCCCCCATCACCACCAACACCTCTAATATGCTGCTTTTTACCTAATAAGTAAGTTGTAACAGTGATAACATTTTAAAAGATTGAAATCTATTTCCTCAAACGAAGGAACATTTTTTGAAGAAAAACATTTTGTGTGGGAATTCTTTATGTGAATTTGCAACTTTTACCATATAGGAGACATTACAGTTTTAAAAATCGACCTACCCTATTGGTCATGTCAGGAGGATAGACAATAGCCGCATCCCCGAAGACCTGTTCTTTGACGATTTAGTAAATGGCCCCCTATCGGTAGGTAGACCACGCCTATGCTTCAAAGACATGCAACTTTGACATTAATACATGGGAGGTCGGTGCAGAAAATCGAGCGGCCTGGCACCTAAATGTCAAACAAGGTATGAAAAGGAGTGAAACAGAGAGGAGAGTAGCCTGCACAGCAACGAGAGTTCTAGCAAGCATCACTGTTTGTGTGGGATTTAAAAAAAAAAACTTTAATTCGGTCACGTGATCAACCACTCATCGATACGTGTATCATTTACATACCAGACAATGAAGTAAATTTATCGGCTCGAGTTTGTAACTTACCCAGTAGATTCACTGAATCATAATTTTTGTTTAAAAACAGTGAATAATATTAAGCACTCATCGGCATCGCTTTATATCGTTTTATCAGATATATGAGATGATGAAGAGATCGAGTTATCGGCTAGTAAAAAAAACAAAACCTGTCGCACGAGATATTCAATAAATCAGGAAAGAGAACATCTGCCTCGTTTTGAAAATGAGCGAGAATCAGAAATAAAATAATTCGAACATCAATACAAAATGGAAGGTTTTAGGTAACATATGTCTTATGAAGCAGAAATTGATTTTAATGACTAAATTAAAATGTAGGGCACATAATCATGGTGACTGTAAAAAAAAAAAAAAAAAAAATCACCGAAGCAGACTTGAAAAAATCCATAAGATCTTTTGATCAAAATTTATGGAGGAAAAAAATAAATAAATAAAAGATAAAAATCGATAAGATTCTTAAATTCTAGAATACCTTAACGAAATATAAGTCGTCGGAATGACCTAGTGTCGGTATCAGCCGAACAACGAGTTTTCCCCTGAGCAAGAGCACGGAGATTATCATTGCGTCTGAGGTGAAGCACCACACCCAACGTACAATGAATGCGATTCCCTAAGTTCTAGACTTTAAATAATCTTATCAACCCATCAGCTCTCCATGTAACAGCACAGACCCAAGCTGTGCTACTCATGCGCTGTTAGCGAGGGCCAGTATCGAACCTTGAACGTTTAGTGGTTCCAAGACGGGTGTTTTACCGACTGAGCTAAATCGCATTCATAGTGGTTGATTGATTGGTTTTAATGGCATATCAACCCATCTAGGGTTATTTTATTCCGCATTGCCATTTTTTAAATGTATTTGTTAATGATTTCTTGTTTGTCGGCTTAGCTCAGTCGGTAGAGTGTTCGGCTAGGAATCTCCAGGTTCTTGGTTCGATACTGGCCCCCGCCAACTCAGCGTATGAGTAGCACAGGGATCTGTGCGGTAAAGTGAGGAGCTGATGGTAAGTGTGGCGCTCTACCTCAGATGCACAAATAATCTCCTTGGTCTAGCGCTAGTGAAAAGGGGATACTGGCTGATACCGACTTTAGGCCGCCCCGACGAACTTTTTTATTTCAAATAACATGTATTAATACATTACACAAACAAGAAATCACGTTTGAAATACTTGTGGTTTGCAAACGATAGTATTGTCAGCTGCAAATATTATTAATATAAATATAACAATACAATTCCACTTAACTGAGTCCTTGTGAGGTTGGTAAGTTATCGTAGTACCTACTGCCTCTCTCTGCTGAATATAGGCAGCAATTCCATAACTTCTTGGTATAGAATAACCCTAAACAGGTTGAAATGCCGTTAAAATCAATTAATCAATCTTACCAACATGCAAAGTATTGTGCTACGGTGAGTGGTTCCACTAGTGATTTGTATGCGAGACTAACTATTAGTCCAACTGATTTGAGGTCGTTGAAACATGGAAGTTTACGAGGTACCGTTTACTGAAGGCGGACTATTTCGTCTCGTATTCTTTTCAGGACGTTGTGAATTCTACTCCCCCCCTCTCTCTCTCTCTCTCTCTCTCTCTCTCTCTCGTGACGTTCAACTCTGATGATGAATTTCCAATACTGGAGGTCTGGGGATTATGGAGTACTCCTTCATCAACATTACTCCTGTAGAATAATCACACTAAGTTCTAATTACCATCGAATTGGTAAGACAATGCAACAAGTAATCGTAATTGAATACGAATCTAATCTTGTCGCAATACTACTGTACAAATGACATGGTATTTATGAAACCTCATAACATCATAGAAACCAAGTAGCCAATCAGGACTCAAGGAATGGAATCACCCAAATACATGAATGGACTATTCTTGGGTTCCATAAACACCAGCTATCTTGGGACACTGGCAGTTGTGTTTAGCCAGTTGCTGTTGTTCAAACCAACAGTATATTGACCGACCTCAATAACTCTCAGGTCTACTCTGGCTCAGAGGGGTAGTACCTGTTAGGGTCCCATCTATTGGTTAAATAGAACAAATGTGTTTAAAAAATTGAGTTTAAAAAAATTGAGTGCCCATCAAGAATAAATAAAACAAAAACGTCTTCGGCATAAAATGGCCCAACAAGGGTTGACATGCCGTAAAACCCAACCAACCAACCAACCAACCAAATCTCTCTCTCTCTCTCTCTCTCTCTCTCTCTCTCTCTCTCTCTCTCTCTCTCTCTCTTGGTCTTTTCGCGCCTCTCAACTGACATCTTTCTTGACTTACCATCCGGGTATCTCTGCGGCCCATGCACGCCTCGACTGACTCCTTCGACGGACCCCGGGATTTAAACATCCGGGCAAATGTTTGGTCGGCATTTATGCGGATAGGACACGTGAACAAGTGCTCTCGTCATGTGCTTTAAAAAAAAATACTAGCAAACATAAACATCACTCAATCACCGGCGAGCGAGGCTGGCACACAAAATCAACAAACGCATCGATCCATACCCGTATCAATCATAGCGCCACCTGTCTATGACTATAAAGTTGGCAATCATTAAAAACCTCCCAGTTCCGCCAAATCATCAAATCAACACGAGTCAATATCGATCCGTGTTTGAGTGATTGATTTTAAAGGCATATCAGCCCGTTTAGGGTTATCTTATACTTCTAGGTAAAGGAATTCTAGTTTTATAATGATCTGCTTCATTTGTGGGGTGACAAGTACTTTAATGTTTTTGGTTTAAAGGTCTGTGGTTATTTCTGGTGCGTGTTCACAAGTTTTCCTTTTAGCCCCATCTTATTTGGTGGTAGCGCTGAAAAGGAATTAAAGGAAGGAAAAGGAAGAGACAACGACAAAAGGTAGTTTTAGGATTCAGGCTTTATTCATGGGTCATAGCCACTACGTGGAGAGGAAATTTCTTCCTGAACAGTGATGGTGTCTGGTCCCTGTTGAGGCCTAAGTCCGAATGGTCGACAGATTATCTTGGTGGTAGGAAGTGGCTCTTTTTCCTGCACATGCTCGGAGGGTACTTCCTGTTTGCACGCCCATGGGAGATTGTTATTTTTAAAATTTTAGATTTAGATTTTATTTTAATCTCACATATTCTTTTGTTTTTTAATCGAAGTTACATTTAAAATTGTCTTCATTTTTCTTCATTTCTTTACTGTACGGTCAACATTAAAGATTGGCCATAAACTCGATCATTTGTTGGTGGTAAACGGCATGTCAACCACTCTAGGGTTATTTTATGCCTTGGGATTAGGAAATTGCGTATATTTGACGTTTATTTTCACATTTTTTATGTACTTGTATCTTGTGAGTTTTCTTTGCATGCGTTTATGTGATATCAAGTATTCTTATCTAATACAAATAATTTTCAAATAGGTCTATTTGACCCATAGATGGGACCCTAACAGGTACTACCACTCCGGGTTAGAGTGAACCTGGGAGTAATGGTGATGAAGAGGTGACTTTACATCCCAAATATATCCGGAACTGGACCCTCACCATCAGATGCAGTTTAGTGTCATACCCCGGACACACATTTTTTTGGGGGGTGGGGATGTATCCTTCTTGAGGTGATACAATCAGCGTATTCTGAGTCCTAACGACAGGTCTGATGGTTGTAGAGGATAAGACTCAAGAAATATGGCCGATGGTAGAATTGTAACTACTTGAATATATCAATTTGAGAAGGAAGCAAATGACGATTTAATTTTTTTAATCATTTTTTGTTCGACGGAATAAAACAAAATGAAACAATGATTTAGGTTATTTCCTATAAGTCTAACATAAACAAAGGGGGGCCACTCTTGACTGATAGATTATTTATTTATTTATTGATCTACTAGGAAAAAAAGAAGACGGGGTTAGGGTTTAGGGCTAGGGTTAGGTTAGGGTTAGTTTAATGGGAAAATAAATAAATAATTTATCAGTCAAGAGTGGTTCCCCTTTGTTTATGTTAGATTTATAGGAAATAACCATGATTTATTTTTTTTTACTGCAGAATTACCGAAAAATGTTCACGGGTGTTCTATAGCCCCTTTTTTAAATTTAAATTTTATATCCCTATAGACACATTGTTTATTTATCTAATTAAATGATCCTGGTTTAACGTCAACTAAATGGGTCACAGCGTGAATGATGAATTCATTGTTTGCCTGTTGGTCGGGAAAGTTCACTTATGGATTATCTCCCTTGTGTTTTGGCTGCCTTCCTGTCTAAGTGAAACTCACTCTCTTGGGACGTAAATATCTCCTTTTTTCCATTTCTTTTTCTTTCCTTTCTTCTTTTGATGATGATGAAGAAGAAGAAGACTTTTAAGTCTGTCAAAATAATTAGGCAGCTGT
>CM042160.1:58142402-58217402 GCA_023376005.1 Doryteuthis pealeii | reverse complement strand
AGGTCGTACGGTCTTCTGCATAAGCCAAAAAAATTCTAACTGTTTATGACTACTATTGTTTTTCTTGTCTTCAAACAGGAAACAATTAAAAATACACCAATATAAAAGCAAGACACACAATCATTATGAATCGCTTTCAGGTTATGTTATTAACACAATTGACGCCAGAAAAACACTAAAGAAACAAAAAACAAAAACAACAACAACAACAAAAAAACCCTTATGTCATGCATGAACGAATTTTCTTTCCGTAGCCAAGAAAAGATGCAAGATAAAGATTACAGGTAAAAAAAAAGTAAGTAAAGTTGGCGGAATGACCTATTGTTGATATCAGCCAAACAGCGAGGGAGTCTATCTCCTTTTCGCTAGCGCTAGACCAGGGAGATTGTTTTACCGAAGTGGAGCGCCACACCTACCTACTACCCACTTTACCGCACAGATCAGATTACCCAACCAGTGCTACTCATGCACTGAGTTGGCGGAGGCCGGTACCGAATAGATATAGCTAATCAGAAAACCTTTTCTTATTTCTGAAAAGGAGATTATTCACCTGTTGTGGGGGAAATGCTGGATGGCATGTCAACACTTGATGGGTTATTTTATGCCAAAGACGTTTTGTTTTATTCATTCTTGATGGGTATTCAACATTTTTTTCAAACTTAATTTTTTGAAACTCAATTATCTTTTCTATTTTATCCATAGATGAGACCCATTCAGGTGCTACCGCTCCGGGTCAGGGTGGATCTGGGAGTGATGGTGATGAAGGGGTACCAGCAATCCAGAATTGAAACTTCACCACCAGATTTAACGTCATACCCAGGACACAAAGACCCTCAGCCACCGCCTTCTAGCACATATATGATAGCGCAATACAGAATAAGACTAAGACCTTAGCCACCGCTTCTAGCACATATATGATAAAAAGAATTTGATCGAATGAAGAATGAGTTGCAATTTCTATAAATTTATACAGAACTGATTCACGCTTTGCTTACTAAGCGAAATGTTATTTTTTATTCGGCTTCAAACAATAATCTATGAGTAATCTTTTCTAATAATAAAAAACCCAAAATGGCGGACGTACAATATGGATACGGTAACTGCCTCCCTCTTTCTTTTCATTAGTTTTTTTCTTCTTTCATGGCAACTCGATTAAAACATTAATAAAAAACCATTGACAAAGGTGTTCCAAATTCCAACATTTCATATTTTTTTCCTTTTTTTTCTTTCTTTTTTTCATATTCAACAATGATTTCTGCCGTTATTTTACACCAACCAGAAAATGTCTGCCATTTCATGTGAAAATATAAATTAACAAATTCATTAGTCTTTTTTTTCTTTTTTGTGAGATTGATTATGAAAGATCAAATAATAATTTCGACAATAAAACCAAGTTATTGTTAAAGGTTTATTGGATTAAATAATATGCTATCTCTAATATCCCCCTCCCTCATTCTCTCTCTTTCTGTCTCTCTCTCTTTTTGTCTCTCTATTTCTGTCTGTCTGTCCTTCTCTCTCTCTCTCTCTCTTTCTCTCTCTTTCTTTCTCTCCCCCCTCTCCCCTCTCTCTAATCTCTCACCCACACTTTATCTTTTTCTCTCTTTCCCTCTCCCTCTCTCTTCCCTCCCTCTCTCTCCTGCTTGATATAACATTAAGTTTAACCCTGTCGCTGTCACACTTTCCTATTTTCGGTAGCACCATATTTTCCAACAAAAAACGACAGAAAATACCCCCCCCCCAAAAAAAAAGAATGCCCCCGAAACAGCCCCCCTTCAAAATACGTGTAGAAGAGCTATAGTTGGTTTCCTCATACCAAATAAATATGAGAACAATTCACTATGAAGTAATAACAAGAATATTTCATTGTCTGAGTAAACTTAATAGAAGTTTATATTACTTAATATATTGCATAAATGATAATCTTATAGAAGATTATTACTTAATAGAAGAGAATAAAGATACTACAGTGAAATATGAGGAAGAGCTTATATATAGTTGTATGAGCGAAAAGGAGTCTTTTAGTAGATAAAGTGTTGTGTCTTTGATATATAGCTGGTAGAAATGAAAGTGTAAAGACTTACACGTTAAGCATGTTCTTGTGTGCCATGCGACACGAAAACTTGGGGCGCAAAGCCCCCTATCCGTGGACAGGAACGCAAGCTGGTTGGTGCGTTGTTAAATCTCTTAAAACGAGAAGGTAAAAAGAGGGCATTGACTTTACCGCTTCCCATGTTTTAACGCTGCTCGCCACACCACCAAGCACCTACTGGTAGACACAGGAGGTAATTACCTCTTGTGTCCCCTAACGTCAAATAGGAGAACCGTGGCAAGTAAGGAATGTAATCCCGACACGCGTCTTTATACAAAGACGTGAATTTAACACACACTCCCATATGTATATATTTCTATATTCCATTGCAATCATTTTAAAAATTGCACTTAAAAAAAAAATTGCAGTTATACGGGATCACTTTTTTTTATAATCTCATTATAATGGAAATTATGCATATGTCTGTCTGTGACCGAAACTACGTCAGCACCGACGTCACAATTCCCTTAGTCACATTCTTCATGATTTTATGTTTTACTGATAATTTCGTATAATATTTTATTACATAAAATCTTAAATACTTGCGCCCGACGGAGGATGATTATTTTTGCTTATACTAATAATCTTAAAACATATATTTGATCAATAGATAGGATGGTAATTTATGAGGAAGTGCGTCCCGGTCTCCTGCCTCAGAAATTGCTACCCGGTAACTATTAAAATAACGTCCCCAGCTATGTCGTCTCAGATTTTCTTTTATTCATGTTTGTTTAAATGTCTTGTTTTTAGTTTAAATAAACAAAAATTACGACAAAAAAAGAAGCGACCCCGCCACAAATATATTTACTTGTAGAAAATATCTATCTATCTATCTCCATTTGTTAATATCTATCTATATTATTTTGTTTATCTATCTCAGTCTATTCCAAACTATATATCCATCTTCATATCTAAACAAGAATTACGACAAATTACGATAAATAAACAAGAATTACGACAAATTTCTATAAATAAACAAGAATTACGACAAATTTCTATAAATAAATAAGAATTACGACAAAAAAGAGAAGCCCCCCCCCCTCTAAAATACATTTAACGCCCTAAGTTGGTTGTTTTCTTTCAAGTAACACCGACATAACTGGGGACGTTATTTTAATAGTCACGGGATAGCAATTTCTGAGGCAGGAGACCGGGACGCACTTCCTCATAAATTACCGATAGGATTCTAACCACTCCAGGTCAGAGTGGACCCGAGTGTAATGGCAATGAAGGGGTACTCCACTCTAAAAGTATCCAAAGGCCCAGAAGTGAAGCCTCACAACCAGATGCAGTTTAGTGCCATATCCAAGACACCACTCTTGGGAGCAAAACCCGGGACACCCTCGATGTGTGTGGGTGTGTGTGATGGGGGGGGGGGTGCAAAACCCGCAGCCGTAGTCATCGTTTAATATAAACAACTTGGATTTTTTAAAATTAAGGCTTAATAATTTGTATAATTGAGATTTTTCGGACTGTTATCCCCATCATTATTGTAATATGCACAACGTTTCGACCGATGTGCTCTCTGGCCTTCTTCAGGTAGTTTTCCAATCCTGTCAGCCGGGACTGTAGAATACGCCGACTTCACACCCAGGGACCACCTGTTAGTGGTTGGTCGCGATCCGTGATGCTTAAGGACGGAATCCTAGTGGCTAAGCAGTTCATAACATGCAACACTCCACTTTAGCCCTTACTTGGGCTATACGGTCGGTCAAAAATAATCCCCTAATCAATCAGCTGGTCAAGTCAAGCCCTTGCACTCGTATGATTATTGACAGTATTCTTCAATTGCCCTTATGGCATATATATATATATATATATATATATATATATATATATAAACACGGTTTGTTTAGAATGGCTTTTTGCCGATAATTTTTGGGAGAATAAGTGCTTAATTGGAGTCGTACCTAATTTTGAAAATTAATTAATTAATAATGAATTAGGCGGGAATACCTATTAAATGTATGGCTAAACAAATCGAGAAAAATCAATCTCTGTATGTACATTTCGGCCTATTAGGCCTCATCAGCAGAGCTATAGATCGGAAGACCGCCCTGTGCGTGATTTGAAACCGAACTGCCAAGCTGACAGGCCGATCTCATAACCCCTACACTAAACGAACTTCTTAGATTTTATGATTTGTTTAGAGTAGGTTAATATTCCTCTTCTAGTGACTTTTATTACACGACGATATGATAAGTTGTAAACACGGTTTGTTTAGAATGGCTTTTTGCCGATAATTTTTGGGAGAATAAGTGCTTAATTGGAGTCGTACCTAATTTTGAAAATTAATTAATTAATAATGAATTAGGCGGGAATACCTATTAAATGTATGGCTAAACAAATCGAGAAAAATCAATCTCTGTATGTACATTTCGGCCTATTAGGCCTCATCAGCAGAGCTATAGATCGGAAGACTGCCCTGTGCGTGATTTGAAACCGAACTGCCAAGCTGACAGGCCGATCTCATAACCCCTACACTAAACGAACTTCTTAGATTTTATGATTTGTTTAGAGTAGGTTAATATTCCTCTTCTAGTGACTTTTATTACACGACGATATGATAAGTTGTAAACACGGTTTGTTTAGAATGGCTTTTTGCCGATAATTTTTGGGAGAATAAGTGCTTAATTGGAGTCGTACCGAATTTTGAAAATTAGCCATACATTTAATAGGTATTCCCGCCTAATTCATTATTAATTAATTAATTTTCAAAATTAGGTACGACTCCAATTAAGCACTTATTCTCCCAAAAATTATCGGCAAAAAGCCATTCTAAACAAACCGTGTTTACAACTTATCATATCGTCGTGTAAAAAAAGTCACTAGAAGAGGAATATTAACCTACTCTAAACAAATCATAAAATCTAAGAAGTTCGTTTAGTGTAGGGGTTATGAGATCGGCCTGTCAGCTTGGCAGTTCGGTTTCAAATCACGCACAGGGCGGTCTTCCGATCTATAGCTCTGCTGATGAGGCCTAATAGGCCGAAATGTACATACAGAGATTGATTTTTCTCGATTTGTTTAGCCATACATTTAATAGGTATTCCCGCCTAATTCATTATTAATTAATTAATTTTCAAAATTAGGTACGACTCCAATTAAGCACTTATTCTCCCAAAAAAAAAAAAAAATATATATATATATATATATATATATATATATATACCAATCCCCCGCTCGAGCAGGATGCGACACAAGGTCAATTTTTCAAGCGGAGTTTAACAGGTTTGAATTCAGAGTTTTCCTTCTCCTAGACTGGTTACCCTGCTATTTAACCATAGCTGGAGGGAGAATTGGATTCATACCTTTCCCAAGGGTATTAGCGCAATGTGAAATGCATACAGCTTCGTCCAGGAATTGAACTCGGGTCGACGAACCCATTTCCCACGACTCAAACCATTGGACCACGCGCCTCCCTTATGGCATATATACGTGCTAGAATGTGGTGTCTGAGGGTCTTAGTGTTCTGGATATGACGCTACATTAAATCTAGTGGTGGGGTTCCAACCCTGGAGCTCTGGGTGTGTCGGGTACCTCTTTTCCATTACTCCCAGGTTTACTCGAACCCGGAGTGGTAGTACCTGTTAGGGTCACATCTAGGGGTTAAATAGATTTTTAAAAAATGACTTATAAAAAGTGAATACCCAACAAGAATGAATAAAATAAAAAACGTCTTCGGCATAAAATAACGCAACAAGGGTTGATATGCCGTAAAATCCAACCAAGAAATCAGGAGTTTCTTGTCGAACTCTAGAGCCTTCATGTCGTAACAGGAGCCCTCACGGAATTTCGAACCGAACACTTTATTTGATTAACTGGGTTAGATTGGATTCATACCTTTCCCATGGGTATTAGCGCAATGTGAAATGCAAACAGCTTCGTCCAGGAATTGAACTCGGGTCGACGAATCCATTTCCCACAACTCTAACTACTGGACCACGCACCTCCCTTATGGCATATATACGTGCATATATGGCATATATACGTGCTAGAAGGTGCTAGAAGATTGTTAACTAGGACCGGGTATTTCGTATTTCGTTGTTAATAACATAGAATACTTATATAACAATAAAGATGAGGACAACAGTCCGAAAAATCTAAATAATACAAACTTTATCAGATTTTTAAAAAAATGAGGATAAGCTAAATCTAATTAGTTCAACTGTTTAATTAATTAATTAATTAATTAATTAATTATGTATTAATTAATGTCACGTGATTTTCTTCCGGTATTTTCCCTTCCTTCTGTTTAATTTAATTTGCCAATAATAATTTTCCAAATGATTTCTTTTTGTTGTTAAATATCTAGCTTTGGTTTGGTTTGGTTTGTTGGATTTTATGGCATGTCAACCTTTGTTGGGTTATTTTATCCCGACGTTTTGTTCTATTCATACTTGATAGGTATTCAATTTTCTTAAACTCGATTTTTAACACACTTTTTAAAACTCATTTTTCCAATTAACCCATAGATGGGAACCCAACAGGTACTACCACTCTGGGTCAGAGTGGACCTGGGAGTAATGCTGATGAAGGGCTACTCCACACACCCCCATAGCTCCAGAATTGGATCTTCACCCCTATATGCAGTGTAACATCATAGCCAAGACACTAAACCCTCAGCCACCGCCTTCTAGCACATATGATAAAAATGGTTGGGGGCTTGATGTGACTAGCTGATTGATCCCTCATCTAACCTAAGTAAGGGCCAAAAGTAGAGTTTTGCATGTTATGGACTGCTCAGCCACCAGGATTCCGTCTTTAAGCATCACAGATTAATACACGCAGCCAACAGGTACTACCACTCTGGGTCAGAGTGGACCTGGGAGTTATGATGATGAAGGAGTACTCTACATTCCCTAGAGATCCAAAATCGGAACATCACCATTAGATGCAGTTTAACGCCATACCCAGGACACCAAGACCCGCGGCCACCGCCTTCTAACATCTGTATTATATGATAAAAGGGTTAGGCGTTTGCCACATGGCAATAGGGCTTGGACACTTATATAGGTGCAAGGGCTTGACCAGCCGAATCATCGGAGGGGACCTTTCTGATATTCCGCCTAGCCTAAGTAAGGACCAAAGTGGTGTGTTGCATGTCATGGACTGCTCAGCCATCAATATTCCGACTTTAAACATCACAGGTCGCCACCCATGGCCAACAGGTGGTCGCCTTCGGAGGATTTATCTCTCTGTGGAGGAGCTGTTGGTGTATTCTTGTGCTCCAGCCGACAGAGTGGGTTAAATGTCAAGAAATAACCTTTATTTTACCTTTATAACGATAAGCCCTGTCGGTTGGGGCTTTAGAATACATCGACCGCACCTCTGCAGAGGGGCAAGACCCTTTCCCAAATAGGGCCACCTGTTGGCCGTGGGTGGTGACCCGTGATGCTTAAAGACGGAATCCTGATGGATGAGCAGTCCATTTCTTTGGTCCTTACTTAGGCTAGACGGGTGGTCGGAGAGGCTCCATCCGATCAATCGGCTCGTCACGTCAAGTCCTTGTACCTATATGATTCTGGGTCTATTGCCCTTATGGCAACCCCCAACCTTTTTATCATATATGTGCTAGAAGACGGTGTCTGAGAGTCTTCATGCCCTGTGTATGACGTTAAACTCTAGCTGATGGTGAGGTATCAGTTGTGGAGGACTAGGGAATGTGAAGCACCCCTTCATCACCATTACTCCCAGGTCCACTTCCAAACTATCGATACGAATCTTTGAAAACTTTGCCGGCATTAAATGGCTCACCGTGGTTGACATGCCGTAAAACAAAATAAAAAATATCTCCCTATACACCCACCTCCAGCCAACAAAGAATTGGACTCTAAATTATCAAGACTCAAGAGATCAATATTCGACAATACTGAAAAGACATACAAGGACACCACAAACAAATTTATCTAATACTCAACGACACACTCTATCAAACATTGAAAAATAAGGAACTTATATACCTACCCTCCGACAAAGGTAAGGAATTTTGCGTCATTTCCAGAATACCTATAACCAATTGGCTCTAGAACACCTTAATAATAACAACATTTATTCAGAAGTAACAAACATTCAATCAACAACAAATTGAAAATTTAATCAACAGTACATGGATTAACATATGTAGACATAAGAAATATATATAGTATACAAGAATAACTTCATCACTAGAAACAGTAAACTACCCACTTTCTACCACCTCATTAAAACTCACAAAACTGACTCAACACTTCAGATCAGACCAATCATTTCCAGCTTGGAAGGACCTCTTTACAAGATATCATGGCTTCTCTCACAAATACTGAAACCTCTACTATCCACCTTTCCAGGACATGTTCAAAACTCCGATGAAGTCATCCATAGACTACAACAATTAAATACTGGAGTACTTAAACAAAATAATTACACATTCAGTTTAGATGTGGTCTCACTGTATACCACAGTACCTGCACAACCAGCGGTTGACCTCATATCGGAACATATCATCTCTCAAACCTATACTGTCACAATCTAACTACAGCGGACATACACCAACTACTATCCATTATAGTAGACAACACCTATTTCACATTTAACGGACATATATATAAACAAATGTCAGGATTACCATGGATCCAGTATCTCAGGAATATTGGCCATTGCATACATGGATACACTGGAACGACGAGCACTAACCATCTGGCCATCATGCATTTTCTTCACCAGGTATATTGACGATATACTATATTTAACATCATCTAAAGAAGAAGCCAATGACATAGCTGAGAAATTCAATAGTATAGACAACCACATCCAATTTCCAAATAGACAATCCAGATAGCACTGAAGAAGGCTGAAAGCACATCAGGATCGAAACATTGTTACAGATAATAATGAAGATAAGGACAATAGTCCGATGATACAAATAATACTTAAACAAAAGGTAGTTTTAGGAGTCAGGCTTATTCATGGTCATAGCTTACCACGTGGAGAGGAAATTTCCTTCCTGTCCAGTAATAGTGTCTGATCCCTGTTGAGGCTAAGTCCGAATGCCGAGATATTATCTTGTTGGTGGGAAGTGAGTCTTTTATGGCACATGCTCGGGTGGGTACTTCTGTCTGCAGCCCATGGGAGATTATTATTTTTAAAAAATTTCAATTTTATTTTAATCCCGCACAGATTCACTTGGGACGAAGGATTCTGAATAATCAAACTATTGGTCTCTTCCAGAACAAAACAAAGAACATTAAATTGTAATACATAAACAATGTATCATAATAAATGTTACTTTATATTTTTTAAAAGTAATTGGTAATTTGCTTGAAGCATTGTTAAGTATGTTATAAAATAATAAAATTCGAAGGCAATACAATGCGTAAAAAATAAAGACAAAAAGATGTTTATATTCTAATCGATTTCAAAGCGAAGCTTTATCGTCAGAGACGGACTTCAGAAATGACGTGCTTATGTTTTTTTATTTGTGTGGTTATAATTTTCTTCTTATTTCCTTTTCCTCTCCTTTTTTCCTCTCTTTCTTCTTCTCCTCTTTTATGAATGGGCGAATAACATGTAATTTCTTATTTCTCTCTTCTTTTTTTTTCTTTCTTAAAAGTTTGTTGAGAACAAGGCTGACATTCGGTAAGATGTTGCAATGTTGCAATGTGTAGCAATGTGTAGCAACGGTGTGAGCGTGTCATAATTTCAAAAACAAAAGTGAGCAAATGAATAAAAACCGTTAATAGAAAATTTTTTTTTTTTTTTTTTAACATACTTAGCTTTTGTTTCGCTTTCACCTTTCATTTCTTATTCTTTCTCCCTCTCTTTCTTTTTTTGTGTTATTTCTCTTCTTTTTCTTTTTTTTTTTTTTTTTTTTTTTTTTTCCCTTTATCCCCTTTGTTCTCTAATTAAATTATTTTTTTTATAGTAAATAAGTAAATAAAAGATATCTTAAATTATGTATTATATTGATAGAAAAATAAATGATTCTTTTTTATTATTATTTTTTTTTTTTTTTTTTTTTTTTAAGAAAATATCTTTTATGAGTACTTTTTTCTCTTTTTCTTTTAAACTTAAATAGATAAATATTATATTAATTATATATTAAAATATCATATAATAATTACATATTAGGATTGATGTAAAATTCAAAACAATAAAAATAAAACAAACCATTCCCCCCTTAAATTTCAGATAGATTAAATATCATAAATCAAATATTTGAATTACAAAAGGCATAATGTACTGCTTCAATTATATATTTTATTTAACTATTTTTTTTTCATTCTTTTGTTGTTATTATTTATTCTTATTTTTATTTTTTTTTTCCCCACTTTTCCTTAAATATTTATTAATAGTTCTAGACTGACCGTAATCCTAAGAGGGTATTATGGTTTAAAGAAATAGTGTCATGGTTTAAAGAAATAATGTCATGTAAAGGAGTTAATAAGTATGTCAATATTGTTAAATTAATCGTAATTAATTTTTTTTATATTTCTCTATTATCTTCTTTTCATTCTCAATCATCCCATCACTATATATATTATATATTTAATTTTAATTAAAAAAAAAAAAAAAAAAAAAAAAAGGCTATATATGAAACGTGTAAATTTAGTTAATCGTGTATTTTGAGTTTAATTCTAATTATTGATAGTTGGTAGGTTTAAATTTATGATAGGGAAAATTATATATATATGAGAGAACATGTGTACTAAATAAACTAAAACCTATATATGGAACGTGTAAATTTAGTTAATTATGTATTCTGTGTTTAATTCTAAATCTATTGTTTATATTAGGACCTAATTTAGCTATTAATAAACTTTCTCTAATTCTGAGATTACCAATGTTGCGTATTATAGCCTCTATCTTAACTGAAAAATTGTTGTCCTTATTTTTGCATTTGATTAGGTGTTTTATGGAATGAGGATGCACGTGTGTGGATGTGTTCCTTGATTCTAATGTGGAGGGGTCTAATTGTACTACCTATGTAGAAATTAAGGCATTTGGAGCAAGTTAGACGGTAAATTGTATAGGTCTTGTGGCATAAGTTAGGGTCTTTTATTGGGCAGTGTTAGTGAGCATGGTGTAATAACATTTTTATGTTTATTGTTAGATGTTGGCGTAGTGAGGGTCCAGAGTGGGCTAGTTGGATATCTAGTCCCTCTCTATGAATAGCCTTGCGTATTTGTTTAGTGATTGTTTCACTGAAATGTGGTAGTTTCAGGAAACAGGTGTTAGAGTGTGTGTGTAGTGTCCGTGTTTTTCTGTTATTTCAAATGGCGTATATATGAAGTTGGGTAGCCATTGTTTTTGAGGGTGTTCATAAAGTGTGCAGTGTGAGTGATTCTGTCTGTTTCTTCACTACATCTATTGTGTATTCTATTAATTTCATTTATGATGTAACTAGTCTTGGAACTGAGTGGAAGAGCTGATTTGAAGTGTACAAAGAGATCCTTAGTGGTGTTTTTTTTGTAGAAGCAAGTGTAAATTTTGCCTGTAGGTGATATTCTTATTCTAAAATCTAGAAAGTGCTAGGGAACGAGNTAAATCCCAAAGCATTGATTTGGGGTGCAAAGGATGGCTCGCATATTGCAGTTATATGAAGGGAATCAAAAGATGTACAAATCTAGGTTGAGTTATCAGTGTACCTAAGACTTGCACAAATTCATAATTAAGTCTAGCTCTTCGAAGCGATGTATAACATATAACTGACTTTCTTAGGGTTGACCCTTTATGCCGGATCAGGGAAATAACAAATCCATTTGAAACCACCTGGACTGTCTACTCAAAGCTCACATAGTCGTAATTTGGCAATCTAAGGTCAACACACCAAACTATTCCGACTCTCGGTGTCTCTCTCACTTCACTTTCTGTCTGTCACTTCCCCCTCCGTCTCCATTGTATACGCTTCGGTTAACTCACTAGCGAACAACTCTCCGTCTCGCGTCAGAGATTTATAACCTAGTAAATGCTAAAGCTTTAAGTTTTTCATCACTCTAACTGTGTACGAAGAGAGTGATTTAAGAGGAGTGTGAAATAGATTTCCGGCTGCATTTTATTACAACAAAGACCAAAGTAGGTTAATTATAGTCTCGGCTTATCTGTGGCATATATATCTACTCTTTATGTTCCTATATAATCCCAACACACCCCGGTCCGAGTCACGCACGTCTTCGAGAGCGAAAGATGAATTGAAGATTCTTTGGATGTTCTGTTTCATATGTTGAGAACACGGCTATTTGTTGGATTTATATATGTTCTTGTATTATATTTAATTAATTTATTATTTGATCATATTAGAGAAGGCTAATATTTATTAAAATGCATATTATTATGATATTACGCTATAATAAATTATCGATTAATATAGAAATATAATAATTAGTATAAGTACAGATGAAGGCATGTACCTCAGCATAGTATTAGGGATGTAAGTTAATAAGTAAGAGAGGGCAGTATCGCTAGTTATCTCGAGATGTTGGCTGATTTGCCTAATAGGAACTGAGAGCACTTCTGCTTTATCATTGCTGAGTTATTGTATGATACTCTGCTACCAAGATATTTATACAATTTTATAATAAATTATCGCACATATGTTTGTAATGGCGGATACATGCATTTATAATTGCCTTCAATGCTAAAAACGATATTAAAAATATAACTAATAATATTAATAATAAAGGGAAAACTTTAATATTAAAAATTTTTATTAATACTTATATTATATATTTTAGATTATTAATACAATATGAGATCAAATATATTATAATTATATTCTTTGTAGATAAAGGGGAGAGGAAGAA
Source organism: Doryteuthis pealeii (assembly GCA_023376005.1). Lineage (NCBI taxonomy): Eukaryota > Metazoa > Mollusca > Cephalopoda > Myopsida > Loliginidae > Doryteuthis > Doryteuthis pealeii. The sequence continues at coordinate 58,204,532 of CM042160.1, read as the reverse complement.
AATGGAAAATATCGACCATTCAACAACAGAGACTCTGAAACTACCAGGCTATATTATTGTATCCATAATAAATTTATTTCGACCAAAATTGGGGCCTTTATAAATCTTTATTAAATCAAAATCGGGGCCTTTATTAAATCAACTTAGATTTATAAAGGCCCCAATTTTGGTCGAAATAAATTTATTATAGAATAGCAGTGTTGAGTTTTTCCTTCCTTTCATATATATATATATATATATATATATATATATATATATATATTATTATTATTATTATTATATTTTTGCTTGAAGGCAATTATAAATGCATGTATCGCATAAAATTCGATAATTATAGAAAATAATCTTGACAAGTAAATCCCGCAAAGGATGGCTCGCTATGCAGAACACCGTACAGACTGTTTCGACTTTATTAAGTCTCTTCAGCGATGTATACTAATTATTTTCTATAATTATCGAATTTTATGCGATACATGCATTTATAATTGCCTTCAAGCAAAAATATAAATAATAATTTATCCAACAATGCTTCTAAAAAAACAAACATCCAAAAATCTTATTCACTTCGCCGAAGAGCTTACGGCCGGGTTTGTTTACTAAATAAACGTCCACTTACCTACTATGGCAGGGGCGTGTAATAGTAGCATTGACAAGGTTAATTTCGCAGGGATTGTTCGCTATGTACCGGCGGCCGAACGGATATGGTCTCTGACTATGCCTGTGAAGTCCCGGTTTCGATTCCTGTCGGAGGGGAGTCGTTAGTATACATCGCTGAAGAGACTTAATAAAGTCGAAACAGTCTGTACGGTGTTCTGCATAGCGAGCCATCCTTTGCGGGATTTACTTGTCAAGATTATTTTCTATAATTATCGAATTTTATGCGATACATGCATTTATAATTGCCTTCAAGCAAAAATATGAATAATAATTTATTCAACAATGCTTCTATAAAAACAAACATCCAAAAATCTTATATATATATATATAATGTATTCTCAGTATTCTGAACCAGAACGGAAAAATAGATAAAGAACTTAAAATAATTTTTTCATTGTGTCATAACTTAGTTGTTTCCTGTGTCATTGTTTTAGCACCTGCAATTCACATTATGTTGAATGGTTGTATTTAATTGTTTTATTGTTTTATTAATTACTTTTTTATTAATTCATCAACAATAAATATTTCCTTCTGTCATAAAGATTGTTTCTAATCATTGTTGGCGGGAAATTCTACCAGAAACTATTTTCATTATTTCATTTTTTTACACAGTTTCAGGCCATATGTTTTCCAGCCTTCTTCAGTTGTACATTGGTTGGCATTTGTTATATACTCAGCATGTGACACTGTTCTGTCCGGACAGTTTTTTAAAAAATCCGCATGAATACCTACAACTAAAATCTGGGAGTCCCATCATTTGCACACTACCATATAGGGTTTCAAGTATTCCCATCTAACACCAATAATTTGCCAGTTATATGGTTTCAAGTATTCCTATCTAACACCAATAATCTGCAGTTATTTGGTTTCAAGTATTCCAATATTTACGGGTTTCGAAGAAGCTCTTATTTCTCCGTAGTTGTAGGCAAATTGTCGGACAAAGAAGACAAACACACAATGGAAATTTAATACATGTATTGACAAATAAAACAAGAACTTGTTGCAAATTTTATTGGTATTTGCTACGAACTTATCTGAGTTAAGTAATTTTCTTGGAGTAATGGTGATAACAGGGGCATTCTGTTGCTTGTTGGAAAGTTGATAGGACGTTTCTTCGGGCGTTTCTCTTTCTTCCTCGTAACCGGTTCTGTGATAAGTGATGGGGGATGCTACTTTAGAAGCTTCTCGCCCCGGGTAACAGTTCCTTTAAAATGACCGTGAATGGGCCCTTTTCAAGTAGACTATTTGGTCTTCAGCCTTCTATAGTGTGCTTTGGTGCCTTCGAAAGTGTGCTGTGAAAATATGCCTCCGTCCAGGTCAACGGTCCGTAGATAAGTAAGCCCTGTTTTGGGGCTAAGTGATGAGTGAAGTGTAGGGACCGCTATTTACGCGACTACCCTCAGTGAGTGCTCCGTGATAAGTAAAGTTTTTCGTATTGGCGCCAAAATACGATGATGTCGATTCACCCCCTAGCGACAGGGGGAGATAATTAGCTGTGGAATTTCCAATAGTAAGACCAATAATTTGCAAGCAATTATATGGTTTCAAGTATTCCTATCTAACACCAAATATTGAAAGCAATTATATGGTTTCAAGTATTCCTATCTAACACAATAATTTGAAAGCAATTATATGGTTTCAAGTATTCCAATCTAACACCAATAATTTGAAAGCTGTTATATGGTTTCAAGTATTCCTATCTAACACCAATAATTTGCAAGCTGTTATATGATTTCAAGTATTCCTATCTAACACCAATAATTTGCAATTATATGGTTTCAAGTAATTTGCAAGCAATTATATGTTTCAAGTATTCCAATCTAACACCAATAAGCTGCAGTATTCCAATATTTGGTTTCAAGTATTCCAATCTAACACCAATAATGCAAGCAATTTATATATGATTTCAAGTATCTAACACCAATAATTTGCAAGCATTATATGTTTCAAGTATTCCTATCTAACACCAATAATTGCAAGCAATTATATGGTTTCAAGTATTCCTATCTAACACCAATAATTTGCAAGCAATTATATGGTTTCAAGTATTCCTATCTAACACCAATAATTTGCAAGCAATTATATGGTTTCAAGTATTCCTATCTAACACCAATAATTTGCAAGCAATTATATGTTTCAAGTATTCCTATCTAACACCAATAATTTGCAAGCAATTATATGTTTCAAGTATTCCAATCTAACACCAATAATTTGCAAGCTGTTATATGGTTTCAAGTATTCCTATCTAACACCAATAATTTGCAAGCAATTATATGGTTTCAAGTATTCCTATCTAACACCAATAATTTGCAAGCTGTTATATGGTTTCAAGTATTCCTATCTAACACCAATAATTTGCAAGCAATTATATGGTTTCAAGTATTCCTATCTAACACCAATAATTTGCAAGCAATTATATGGTTTCAAGTATTCCTATCTAACAAAATAATTTGCAAGCATTTAATTTGCAATTATATGGTTTCAAGTATTCCTATCTAACACCAATAATTTGCAAGCAATTATATGGTTTCAAGTATTCCAATCTAACACCAATAATTTGCAAGCAATTATATGGTTTCAAGTATTCCTATCTAACACCAATAATTTGCAAGCAATTATATGGTTTCAAGTATTTCCTATCTAACACCAATAATTTGCAAGCAATTATATGGTTTCAAGTATTCCTATCTAACACCAATAATTTGCAAGCAATTATATGGTTTCAAGTATTAATCTAACACCAATAATTTGCAAGCAATTATATGGTTTCAAGTATTCCTATCTAACACCAATAATTTGCAAGCTGTTATATGTTTCAAGTATTCCTATCTAACACCAATAATTTGCAAGCATTATATGGTTTCAAGTATTCCTATCTAACACCAATAATTTGCAAGCAATTATATGGTTTCAAGTATTCCTATCTAACACCAATAATTTGCAAGCAATTATATGGTTTCAAGTATTCCTATCTAACACCAATAATTTGCAAGCAATTATATGGTTTCAAGTATTCCTATCTAACACCAATAATTTGCAAGCAATTATATGGTTTCAAGTATTCCAATCTAACACCAATAATTTGCAAGCAATTATATGGTTTCAAGTATTCCTATCTAACACCAATAATTTGCAAGCTGTTATATGGTTTCAAGTATTCCTATCTAACACCAATAATTTGCAAGCTGTTATATGGTTTCAAGTATTCCAATCTAACACCAATAATTTGCAAGCAATTATATGGTTTCAAGTATTCCTATCTAACACCAATAATTTGCAAGCAATTATATGGTTTCAAGTATTCCTATCTAACACCAATAATTTGCAAGCAATTATATGGTTTCAAGTATTCCTATCTAACACCAATAATTTGCAAGCTGTTATATGTTTCAAGTATTCCTATCTAACACCAATAATTTGCAAGCAATTATTGGTTTCAAGTATTCCTATCTAACACCAATAATTTGCAAGCAATTATATGGTTTCAAGTATTCCTATCTAACACCAATAATTTGCAAGCAATTATATGGTTTCAAGTATTCCTATCTAACACCAATAATTTGCAAGCTGTTATATGTTTCAAGTATTCCAATCTAACACCAATAATTTGCAAGCAATTATATGGTTTCAAGTATTCCTATCTAACACCAATAATTTGCAAGCAATTATATGGTTTCAAGTATTCCTATCTAACACCAATAATTTGCAAGCTGTTATATGTTTCAAGTATTCCTATCTAACACCAATAATTTGCAAGCAATTATATGGTTTCAAGTATTCCTATCTAACACCAATAATTTGCAAGCAATTATATGGTTTCAAGTATTCCAATCTAACACCAATAATTTGCAAGCAATTATATGGTTTCAAGTATTCCTATCTAACACCAATAATTTGCAAGCTGTTATATGGTTTCAAGTATTCCAATCTAACACCAATAATTTGCAAGCAATTATATGGTTTCAAGTATTCCTATCTAACACCAATAATTTGCAAGCAATTATATGGTTTCAAGTATTCCTATCTAACACCAATAATTTGCAAGCAATTATATGGTTTCAAGTATTCCAATCTAACACCAATAATTTGCAATTATATGGTTTCAAGTATTCCTATCTAACACCAATAATTTGCAAGCAATTATATGGTTTCAAGTATTCCAATCTAACACCAATAATTTGCAAGCAATTATATGGTTTCAAGTATTCCTATCTAACACCAATAATTTGCAAGCAATTATATGGTTTCAATTATTCTAATATAATTTAGTTATATGGTTTCAAGTAACTAATGATAATAATCCTTTGTACAAAATTATAACTTTAAGTAACTATTCTTGATATATACAATTCGCACATAGTTATATTTGAACAGATTTATTTGACGCATCGATGGGACTCTAAAAGGTATTACCAATCCTGTTAACTTTGGTATAATGGCAATAAAAGGGTACTCCACACTCCCAGAGTTCCAGAAGTGGAGCCTCACCACCAGATGCAGTTTGATGCTACACCCAAGACAAAACCCAAGAGTAGAGATAAGAGAAGTCTTATAGCATAACAACTTCATTGGTGTTCAAAAAGGGAAATCCATAGATGGTACCCTAACAGGTACTACCACTCCAGGTCAGAGTAGATCTGAGAGTAAAGGAAATGAAGGAGTACTACACACTCTCCAGAGCTTCATAACTGGAGGGAGAATAGTTGGATTCATACTGTGGCGATCCGGAAGTTCATACTTCGACAGACAGAAGTCGAATGACAAAAATAGGTAGTTTGCGCATGTGATCGCGCAACCTTAGTAAAAATAAAATTTAAAATAAAATTCGTAAAATTCAACCAATCAGAGGCGTTCCCGCTAAAAAAGAAAAATTATCGAAAGGAGCCTCGCTGATTCTACCTGATTACTATAAAGTCTCAGACTTTTTCATTTTCAAGCAGAAAGATTTTGCCTGCTAAAGAGAATCCTTGTCACTTGTTTTAAGAAATTTTAATGCATAAGGTACGAACTATCTATCTATCTTTCTCTCTTTAAATAATCATCGCTTTAAGAGACAATCTAAATATCAGTACAAATACAGCTTGACTGATGATTATTTGGACATACAAACTTTAACGTTCTTTCTCATTGTGTGAATTGTAAAATATTTTATTACATTTTAACTTAAAAAAAAGAACTTTGGCGGAACCTCGCCCAGTATTCGATGCTACCTTTTGTATACATTCTTGTTAATACAATTTTGTTTGTTTAATCAAGAGTTTTGTCTTCTATGCCATTTTGCTTGATTTATTTATGGTCTTTAAATGTTTGAATACTTTTATTGAATATTGACATCAAACTGCCCTACCTATCACCATAATACCATTCTAAGGATATTAGTTTTATGTGAAATGCAAACAGCTTTGTTCAGGATTTGAACTCAGCTAGCCGAGTCCACTTCCTACGATAATAACCGTTACGCCATGTAACATTATACCTAACATTATTTAGAAAATCTATCTATACATATATAAATGACAGTTGGTGTGTCACGAAAATAAAACAATTAACGACAAAGTAAATATGTATATACACATTCACTATCACACGAGCTTGCTTTTTGTGCAAGAATAATGAATATTTATTTATATTTGGAAAGATATTTAAAAATTTGGATTTTGAATAGTAAGAGAAGGGAAAGTCATTGGTGGCGTTCGTGATTAAAACATAAACAAATCAATTATGAAAGACCAAAATAATCATTGGATCGGCGAGACTATCTTTTTTATCCCTCTCTACCTCCGGACATTCAAAACGATGTGCTTTTTTTTGTGAAGAACCTCCCGCCCTTTTTTTTTTTAAACACAAAATGGCCGCGGAGATTCTTAAAACGCGAGAAAATTATTTATCAAGCTCAAAGCTGTATTTGCTTTTACGTTGACTTTCTTTCATGTATGTTTGACTATTTCAAAAATCATAAACTATATTTTCCTTTCATTTGTCTCACATCAAAGACTGCACAGCGTTCATACTAATCGTATTTAGATCAAATATATTTTTTGTTCTTTATTTTCTGACCGAAAAATCGCCACTGATTAAATGGGGGTTTCTTTTTCGTCAATCTTTGATACTGGCAGACAATAAACAAGAATCAATTATTTTAAGGCTATCGATGGTGCAGTCCCCCTTTTTTAATTTTTTTTTAATATTCGGTTATAGGCACAAAGGAACTGCAGCAACGCTGCAAATTTTATAGTCAACACGAGGAAATATTTTTATGCACTATTTCCCAATTTAATTATAGAGAAGTAGAAATCATTCTGATGCAACGCACTAGAACGTTCTTTTCTCTTTCATGTTACTTTTAACTGATTGTGACTAAAGGGGAGATAATCCTATTATGTTACGATTCCATTTTTGAAGTTTTATTTTTTTTTTTCCATTTTTAAATTTCACTAGGATGAATGCGAAAACGGGCGATGCAAGTCAGACTTGAGCGCAAGCTTTACAATAAATTTGTTTAGTTAATATTCAAAGTCGTGAAAACTTTAAAAAAATGTATTATTTGAATTTTTCGGACTATTGTCCTCATCTTTATGTAATCCACACAACGTTTCGGACGATGAAATTCAGAGAAATAGCATTTTTTTTTAAATCATCAGAATGTATAAACTATCATGTTTTTGCTTAACTTTATGGAATACCCAGTCAGCAAGATGTAGAATACGCTGACTGTAACCCCTGCAGAGAAGTAAGACCTCCCACAAAAACGGGTATCCTGCGTATGACATTAAATTGCATCTGATGGTTAGGCATTAGTTCTGGAGATCTAGGTAGTATGACGTACCCCTTCATTGCTATTACTCCCAGGTTCACTCTGACTCGGAGTGGTAGTACCTGTTAGGGTCCCATCTATCTGTTAAAAAACAGTTCGATACTCAAATTAAAACCTAACAAAAAATCTTTTAAACAACTACACAAAAATTGTAAATATGAAGTACAATGAACACGATTCTCTATCTTCTTGGTATAAAATAACCCTAGACAGGTTGACATTCCGTTAAAATTAATCAATTAACTTTATGGGGGTGCGCTTAGCGTAACTTTTATCATCGTAGGAAATGGAATCGGTGACCCGAGTTCAAATCTTGGTTGAAGATGTTTGCTTTTCACAAGAGAGAGAGAGAGAGAGAGAGAGAGAGAGAGAGAGAGAGAGAGAGAGAGAGAGAGAGAGAGAGAGAGAGAGAGAGAGTATGTGTATTAAACCACGATTATTATACTTTTTACATATTGAACTATTTAGCGGTAGCTCTTAAGTAAACATATCAAATGTAACAATTATATTATCATACTGTGGTATATCCACAGGTCCTACTAGTTATATATAACTGTAGGAACAAAAATAGGCATGTATCTAAAGGTCAAGAACGCATAAATCCACTTTACATTATTTCTTATGGGGAATATTATTTCAGTTTTCGAACAAATCGGTTCTCGAACATAATTTTGGAACGAATTATGTTCGAGAACCAAGGTCCGCTGTACCTAAACTCGGATTTCGACTTTTTACTCGTTTCTTATTGTGTTTCGAATCTATTAATAATGGAGATTCAGTCCCCATTTGTCTGTAACCGAAACTACGTCACTCTTTGCGTCACAATACTGAAAATTGTCAATACATAGAATAAAGAACAACCCTGTAATCAGTTTTAAAAATATATTTTTACTCTCGCCCTTTTTTTTCAGTAACAAGAGTTAACTAAAACTTTTACAAATAAATAAATACCTACGATTTTGTGTAAAATTTATGCGTAAAATATTCAAAATAATTATTCAAGTAATAATTGATAGATGGACGCAGCATTTTATTTGTTCCCATTTCAAATTGTTTTATTTTTTTAATTTTTTTTTTTTTTTACTCTTTTAATAAATTTTATATTTTTATTTACTTATGATACAAACCCCTCTAACATTGAATTTTTAAGTCCCACCTCCCTCAGGCATATCTTTCAAAAAATAATTTTTAGACCGCCCGGAGGGTTTTTTTTTTTTTCCTAGTACTATAAATAACTGGAACCGATATTTCGGACAAAGCATCATAAACCCGATATTTCGGACTCGGGCAGATGATAATATAAAAGGCTGTGAAATATATGTCATTAATAACTCTATTTTTAATTTAAATCGTCCCATCGTGGTGTAATGGTTAGCAAGCTAGTCACGCTAGATCCATTACTACTGAATAGCAAGTTCGATCCTCGCCGGATGCCCCTTACTTGCGACCTTGTGTCACATCCTACCCGTGGCGAACGTGTTGGATAATAGGGGACTTCTTCGTGGTGTAATGGTTAGCAAGCTAGTCTCGCAGATCAGTAATACTGAATAATGTGTTCGATCCTTGCTGGATGCCCCATATTTCGACCTTGTGTCACATCCTTCCCGTAGCGAACAGGTTGGATAATAGAGGACCTCTTCGTGGTGTAATGGTTAGCAAGCTAGTCTCGCAGAACCATTACTACTGAATAACGTGTTAGATCCATGCTGGATGCTCCATATTTTCGACCTTGTGTCACACCCTACCCGTGGCGAACAGGTGGGGCAAATACTTACTTATAATGTAGTCTATCTTCTTTATTTTCTATCGTTTTTATTCTTTGTCTTTTCTTTCTTTCTTTCTTTCTTTCTTTTTCACTTTTATCACATGAGACCAAGTGACAGCAAGGCTCTTCAAATTTCCCGTATTTTTTTCTCAGTATTATCGTCGCCTCTCAGTCGGTAGAGCGTTCGGCTAGAAACCACAAGGTTCCTAGTTCGATACCCGCCCTCGTCAACTCAGCGTATGAGTAGCACAGGAATCTGTGCGGTAAAGTAAGGAGCTGATGGTAGGTGTGGCGCTCCATTCCAGACGCTAAAATAATCTCCTTGGTCTAGCGTTAGTGAAAAGGGGATAGACTCCCTCGCTGCATGGCTGATACCGACATTAGGCCGCCCCGACGACTTTACTTACTTACTTGTTTCAATAACGATGTGGCTTGAATCATCTCGGCATTTTTACGGACAGTTTCAATTCATTCAATATTTTATAAGAATCTTTGTACGCTAATAGGTGTAGGCAGACTTTCTAATTTATGACCAATAAAAGGAAAATGGAAAGGTGGAAGGAAAGGTAGAAAAGAAAGAAAGAAAGGTAGAAAGAAGGGAAAAAGACAGAAATGAAGAAGGAAACACAGGGAGAAAAGGGGGGGAATGAGAGACAGAACAAAAGAAAGAGAGGGAAAAAAGGAAGGAAGAAAGGAAATAAATAAATAAAGAAAGAAACGAGAACAGACGAGAGAAAAGAAAGAAGACAGGAAAGAAAAAAGAAGGAAAGACAGAGAAAAGGGAGAGACAAGCAGACAGACGAAAAGAAAGAAAGAAAGAAAGAAAGAAAGAAAAGGGAGAGACAAGCAGAAAGAAAGAAAGGAAAGATAAAGACAAATTAAGGGAAGACGAAGGAAGCGAGACAGATAGAAAAGGGGAAAACAGAAGAAAAGAAAGAAAAGAAAGAACAAACGATAGAAAAGAAATAGAAAAGCAGCAAAGAAAGGACAGGAGAGGAAGGAAAGGGGAGGAGGGAGAAAGAAAAGAAAAGAAAAAGGATAAAGGAAAAACAGAAAAAAGAAAGGGGAAAAAAAGAACGGAAGAAAGAAAGGGAGGTAGAAAGAAAAGAGGAAAGATAAAACGAAATCTTTTTATACCACTTTTATAAAAAAAAAGTAATTTATATTATAAAATATATTAATGATTTGAAGGCAATTACAATGCGTATAAAAAATAAAAACAAAAAGATCTTATTTTTGTCTTATCGATTTCAAAGAAAACTTTATCTTCAGAGTTCGTCTCTGAAGATAAAGTTTTCTTTGAAATCGATAAGACAAAAATAACATCTTTTTGTTTTTATTTTTTATACGCATTGTAATTGCCTTCAAATCATTAATATATTATAACATACTTAACAATGCTTCAAGCAAATTACCAATTACTTTTAATTTATATTAGTTTAATTAGTTATTTAGTTTATTCGCTTCTTATTTAATGATTTTGTAAATTTTAAATGTTTAATTTTTTTAACTATTTAAATAAAGCATAAAGAATAAAGAAATATGTTTATTTTTACCCATTACATTTTTTTTTACAAAAGACAACAAATGATTAATGTGTGGAGGATAATCACTAATTAGGACTAAGCCTATTCTAGTAGTGAGCACCTCTGTTATGTCATAGATTTTCAGGTTTAAATAGGTTTAAAATATTTTCACAGATATAAGTAATTCTTTAAAAAAAATAATTATAAATTAAACCTTATAAATTAAACCTAATACTTCAGAATGAAGACCGATATTAAAGAAACGTCTTCAGCCATTGATATTTAAGATGGCGTACGATACAAGACAATAAAGCTAATCCAAATGCCCTGTCCTTTAATAACACACTTGATCTTCTGGTTCATCAGCATGCACTTTCATCCCTCGCTGTTTTCTATACCACTAATTTCATAGCCTATGGTTGAAGAAGCTTTTCGCCTTCGTCAAGACCAGCATGTTTGAATCAGTTTGTTTCATCTAATTCTTTTCAAAATGGCGTCCTTCTCAATGACCTGGTATATATATATCTCCCGCTGGTATATTTTCTAAGCCCTGTTTTACAGATTTAGTCATCAGGAATTAAAAAAATAGGTTAGGTAATTTTCTATTCATTCTGTGATCTATTAACTAAAAGTTATGTAATGAGAACAGAAATTCGTCGAGAGTACAGCCGGATCTCTCCACAGAAAAAGACGTTCTCCTAACTGCAAAAGTCCACTGACAAAGTCTTTCCGAACTGCAACAATATTACAGCAGGCATCCGCCAAAGTTTACTCGTTTCTTGCCCGACGCATGTCTGCGTTCTCTTAGCAAGATCAAACACACAACTGTCCTCGGTGTGGGAAGGCAGGTCTTAAATAATAATTAACTGGCCTGAGAAAAAAAAAAACAGATGGGAATTACACAATGATGCTGCATGCTGTTTTGAACAAATTTTGGTGCAACATAACCCCCCCCCCGCAAAAAAAACCCAAACAAACAAAAACATGAGTTTTACGGCCATTTACCTCAAACAAGACATGCTGAGCATTGCTGGAGAAGCAAGAGCGAATTCATAAGTGACGTTCTTCTATGGACTTCTAAACATGGACATGCCAGTGTTAACCAACCAGCAAAAATTTGCATTCATTAGCTCTGTATGGACACCGGATGCCATCAAGGGGATTTGTCAAGAGCGATCTCCGATAAGGACTGGTGGCGAGAGAGGGCCAAAGCAATCCGTGCTGTCGACACATTTTGACGATGATGAAATAACACATCACTCAATAAGTCCCGGACCTAACTAATAAAACAACAACTTTTAGGCAAAATTCGACTTTATTCATCAACATAGTCTCTTCTAGGGTGATACATTGATTCCAACGATTCTCTAACAATTCGATGCCTTTTTTGTAGAACGATTTGTCTTTGGCCTCAAAATGCGCCTCAGTTTCTGATATCACTTCTTCATTGGAGCCAAATCTCTTTCCCTGGAGCATTCTTTTGAGGTCTGCAAACAGCCAGTAGTTGCTGGGGGCCAGATCTGGAGAATAGGGTGGGCGCGGAAGCAATTTGAAGTGCAATTCATGTATTTTCGCCATCGTTACAATCGACACGGTGCATTGTCTTGGTGAAATAACACCTTTTTCTTCTTCATTTCTTCCTTGAAACGCACCAATAATGCTATATAATATTCGCTATTGATGGTTCTTCCTTTCTTAAAGTAATCGAGGAACAAAATACCTAACGCATCCCAAAATACGGGTGGCCAAAACCTTGCCTCCTGCTGTTTGCGTCTTTGGTCGCTATTGACGGCTTTCACCTGCTACTGTCCACTCAGCTGACTGCTGATTTGACTCCGGAGTGAAGTGGTGGATCTATGTTTCATCCATTGTCACATATTTACGCAAAAACTCTTTTTTGTCGGGTTGGAACAGTTGCAAAACAACGTTCTGAATCGTTGACGCGTTTTTGTTCTTGATCGACTGTGAGCAAACGCGGCACCCACTTTGAACACAGCTTTCTCATTGATAAATATTCATGCAAAATGGTGAATACACTGCCTTCTGATATCTTCAACTCCTCTGCTATCACACGCAACTCAATATACGATCGGCCAAAACGAGTTTATGTTTTTTTTCGTATTTTCCGGGACAACTGCCGAATTTGGGTGACCTGAGCGTTCAGCATCATTTATGTCTGTACGACCGCGTTTAAAGTCAGCATACCACCTATTAACCGTTGTTTCCGACGGAGCAGAGTTCGAATAACACTTATCAAACCATTGCTTTGCTTGAAGAGTATTTTTTCCCATCAGAAATCAATGCTTTATCAACACACGAAATTCAGATTTTTCCATTGTTTTGAAAATTTGCAACAACAGCTTCACTTAAATAACTGTAATTTGTAAACTAATTATCAGATTGGGCTCAAATTTTGACACGTGTCATTTGAAAGTTAGTACGTTATAAAAAATCAATTTATTAGTGGCGCCATCTATATGTCAGATCCGGGACTTATTGAGTGATATTTATTTTTCGAAATTCAAGTAACAGAACCAGGATTTTAGTTTAGATTAATCGTTTTTCTGATATTGTAAATATGACCAACATTTTGGTACGACAGCACTTCCCATTTTAAACATTTATAAAAACTTTAGAATTGTAAATTGTCACTTAGTTTAACTTTCATAGCTAAGAACGGAGCCTAAACTTACATATAATTTTTTTTCTATGAATTTCTTAATTATAGCAATGAAATACATCACGCTAAAAGTGCACATCTTCAAGAGAGAGGAAAAACCGAAAAAATGCGTCATTTTGACAGATTTTCATAGAAAAATGTGATGAAAGTAGACTCCGAAAATGCAAATTGGTTGGTTGGATTTTACGGCATGTCAACACTTATTGGGTTATTTTATGCCAAAAACGTTTTGTTTTATTCGTACTTGATGGTGCTAATTTTTTTAACTTAATTTTTTAAAATACATTTTTTAAACTCATTTTTTCTATTTAACACATAGATGGAACCCTAACAGTTATTACCACTCAATGTCAAAGTGAACATGAGAGTAATGGTGATGAAGGGGTACTCCATATTCCCCAGAGCTCCAGAATTGGAACTTCGCCATCAGATACAGTTTAACGTCATACCCAGGACACTAAAGCCGTCAGCCATGATGGAGTACTTCATATTTCCCAGGGCTCCAAAATTGGAACTTCCCCATCAGATAGAGATTAACGTCATACCCAGGACACTAAAGCCGTCAGCCATGATGGGGTACTTCATATTTCCCAGAGCTCCAATTGGAACTTCATCATCAGATACAGTTTAATTTCATACCCAGGACATCAGATAATGTAAAAGATTTATGTAAAACAAAAGGTTAACAATTGAAATTACGTTAACTTTCATTGGTTTTGTTGAATTTTAATTCACGAGGGATTTTTTAAAAAGTGAAATTTTAGCCTTACCTACTGACATTGCGCTAATTGCTCATGATATGTAACAAAGAATCGTATGGTAGCAAAAGAAAACGGACGAAAGAATTAGATTAATTCCGTTTATTCAAAATAAACAAAAGTTGGAAAATGTAGAGATTATAAAGTCTTTCTTTCACTCGGTGAAATGTAAGGAGGTGAGTAGGTGAAGGTCTGTTTCTTGGCTGGATGACTTGGTTGTGTGTGGCGTGGTGATGTGGCATGGGTCGGTAGGTGCAGCTGTCTTTGATCTTATCCGAAAAGTGACGCTGTGTACTAGTGCTGGAGACAACTGCCCTCGTGAATTTTAGTCGGTCGTTTTTATAACTATGTTTAGAATCGAGATTCGCTTTGAAAAGCTCTGGGAGGAAATTTTTTTGATTAGTTTGAAAAAAAATAAAAATGGGGATTTTTAAAAAAATTGTCTGTAAATTTAGTTTTTCACCAGGAAGCTTGCGTGGAATCTTATGCGCAGAAACATGTTTTGTTCATTTTGTTTGAAGCTACTGTCGGGTCAACATCCGTTTGATATTACATTTCTAAATATCTAAGATTTTGTTCCATTTCTATCTAAGGAAAAATTGTGATATTGTAAAAAGCACCTGATACATTTAATGAGGGGAGGGTGTCATTCCTAAAATAAGCTAACCAAGCGAGTACCCGGCACTATTAGTATTTTTTGTAATTTAACATTATAGTTCTTTTAGACAATGAAAAATAAAAATTATTCTAATCAATTATTATGTTGATAATTCCATTGCAATCTATTAGATTTCCATATGTCACAGTTGAATGAACTGCACATCTTTATTAAATTATAAAATGACTTGATTAGTTAAGTTAAAAGTTAGGCGGACCTGAACTTTCGGACACCCCCCCTCAAAATCTTTGTTTTTAATTTTTTTTTCTTCTTTCAATGGATTATTATCGATTGCACACCAGACCGTTAAAAAAAAAAAGTTATTTATTTTTCGAGTTTTCAGGGGTGCTCAGTTCCCCGTATATGTTTATCGTAAACCGATCCCTCATATAGGAACCGCTAAAAAAAAAAAAAATTATTTATTTATTTATTTATTTTTCCTTCAATGGATTATTATCGATTACACACCAATCTATCAGATTTTTAAAAAAAATTCTTGAAAGTTCTTTATTTTTAGAGTTTTCAGCGATGCTCATTTCCCCATATAAGTTTATCGTAAACCAATCCCCCATATCGGAACCGCTCGAAAGGAAACTGGCGCAAAGGTGTCAATGTTAGGGTGGCCCAGAAAAAACAGAACCTAAATTATTTATTTATTTTCCCATTAAACTAACCTTAAACCCCAACACCAACCCTAACCCTAACCCTAACCCTACCCCCCCTAGTTAAAATTAACAGTTTTATTACAAAATTTGTGGGTTCTGTTTTTTCTGTGTCACCTTAATTTTGACACCTTAGTGCAAATTCAGCCCAACTGTTAAGATAGAGCGGTTCCGATATGCAGGATCGATTTACTATAAACTTATATGGGGAAATGAGCACCCCTGAAAACTCGAAAAATAAAGAACTTTTTGGAATTTCTTTTTTACAATCTGATAGATTGGTGTGTAAACGATAATAATCCGTTGAAGAAAAAGAAAAAAAATTACAAAGAAAATAATTTTTTCAGCGGTTCCGATATGGGGAATCGGTTTACGAAAAAACTTATACGGGGAACTGAGCACCCCTGAAAACTCGAAAAATAAATAACTTTTTAAATTTTTTTTTTTTTTACAATCGGATAGATTGGTGTGCAATCGATAATGATCCATTGAAGAAAAAAATAAAAAATAAAAACGAAAATTTTAGAGTGTGTGTGTGGGGGGGGGGGGGTCCGAAAGTTCAGGTCCGCTAAAAGTTAAAGTTAGTAGAAAAAATGACATGCATTTAAAAAAGTTTGAAGCAATTCATTATAAATTATTTTAACTTATTCTGTAGAGGCCGGTGTTGCGTGTTCCGACTTCACAAATAATATTAAAATAACGAATCACTTTGTAGAGGGTTACGAGACGTGTTCAATGATATAAGAAATGACGAGAAAATTACAAGGCACAGTTTAGGCAGAAAATACAGAGAAATGACAAAGACAATGCATGTATTTATGAATAACAAATAAATTTATTCGGAGAATAAATTTGTATAAATAACACAATATTTGAATGTTCAAAACTTTCGATTGAAAGTTTAGTGCCTGTGATTGTGAGTGTCGTCTCGGAGCGGCCCCCTTGATTTAAAGGGGCAGGGTTGGGTTTATTGTCCAGCGCCTGAGGCGCTCCCTTGAGGGGGAATGTCGACGGGATCGACGCAATTTTTTCAACCTTCCACCCATGAGTCTCGGCTTGTGGGTGGTCCCACGTTAATAGGGCCTTGTGCCTAACCCATACAAGTGGGTATGAGGTAAATATAGTCGTCTCGGGGTGGAGATGGAATATCTGGGGTAGCTAAATGGAATCTGTCTTTGTTAATTTTTTTGTCTGTATTTATAATTACAAATAGGTAATGATAATCTATTTTTGGCGCTTACGCGCCGACGTAGTTGTAAGCATTGGTAATCTGGCCAATCGAACTCTGACTATTGTATAAACATTTTTTAAAATCTGTTTTCCTCAAGTTTGGAAAAGAATTGTGTTTGTGTGTTTGTTTTAATCTCTTTTCCTTAAGTTTGGGAAAATAAATGTGCTTGTGTGTTTATCCTTATTTGGATATAAAATATAGGATTTTATCCTATAATTTCTCTCTCTCTCTCTCTCTCTCTCTCTCTCTCTCTCTCTCATATATATATATATAATATTATGCTTAAATAATAGGTACCAGGTATTTCTTACTATATAACATTTTTTGCTGAACTTGCACAACGGTCGGAAAATTAAAACGGAAAGTTTTTGGAGGTCCCCCATGACAGTTTAATTACAGTCTATGAATGAACTTTTTGCGAATTGGGTTACGGTTTAGGGGTTTGGGGATTAAGGTTGTTTTTAATTACGTATTGCTTAAAAAAAACACCAAAATTACTATACATTTAATTAACCATTGAAATTAAATATTGAACCCAACGGTAGACACATTAGTCTCAGTTGTTTGTGTTAGTATTGCAATGTATAATTTCAATTAAACTTGGTTTAAAAAAAAATATTTTTCAACATTAAATGTATAGTAATTAGGTTTTTTTTTATTGTTGTTTTTAAGCAATACGTAATAAAAAAAACAACCTTAATCCCCACACCCCTAAACCGTAATCCAATTCGCAAAAAGTTCATTCATAGACTGTAGTTAAACTGTCATGGGGGACCCCCAAAAAACATTCCGTTTTAATTTTCCGACCGTTGTGCAAGTTCAGCCACATTTTTTCCTTAACGTACCCCCACTTTTCGGCATACATGTCCGTTATCTAAACTTTGACCCCCGCTCTGATTTGACATATAATGTTTTGAAATCGGACACCCTACAGTGTAAGTAAACTGGTTTATCAGACCATTGTTGTTGGGGGGACCAATTCTCATTTGGCGCTCTATAATCATGGCCTTGTGCCACATCTATGATTCCATTTTGATACTGAGTTAAGCCAGTGAAGGAAGGAATGTTCATTTTTAATTTTAAAGAATTTTTTTAGTTTGAGTTAAGATTGTTTTGGCTTGCTTAATTTTGGCCTAACGCCAGAAGTTCGGGGCCCCCCAGTGAGAATCGAATTCAGTATGAAACGGTCTGCTAGTCTAGCTAGGTAACCATTTATGCCACCCGAAACGCCTTGCTGGCTTACTCGATAGTAGTTACTAAGCTTTGCTTAGTTGTGGCATTAGAAGAAGACCGAACGTATGGGGCACCCAGTGAGATTCGATCTCACTAGAAATGGTCTGCTAGTCTACTCTGATAACCATTTATATAACACGAAACGCCTTGCTGCATTGTTCTGTAATGAATAAATAAATGAATAAGTACTAAGAGAAAAAAAGGGGAAAAGTTAAAAATAAAATACTCGGATCGGCTGGCTACTCCTGACTCAGGAGTTCTGAACTTCAAGAGGAGGCGGACGTAAAAGAAAAAGGAGAAAAAAAGTTAAGAGTGAAGGGGTAGGGGTAGGAGAAGCAGGAGAGAGAAAAAAGGGGAAGCAATGGGTAAAAAGAAGGAAAGAAAGAAAGAAAGAAGGAAAGAAAGTATAAAAAAATAAACACTTAACAGAGAGAGAGAGAGAGAGAGAGAGAGGGGATATTATCTTTCTACATTTTCTGAGTTCGCTTATAAAAGACTCGTAAACTGAAACTTCCTTGTGTTTTTTTTTTTAATTATAAAAAGGACTAGTTAGAATAAAACTAGCTTAAAGACGAGTAAAGAGACCCTTTCTTCCATAATAACTGCCTTTTTCTTTCAACAATAATGCTTATATACACCGACAATTAAGGTGACCCTTATTCTTCGTAAACATTTCTGGTTCTTTTTTGGGAGCTAACCTTTTGTTGTTGATGTGTCATAGTCGGTATAGTGTTGTTTCAAACCCCAAGATTTTATATATATATATATGAAATCACTAATAACCTGAGAGTGAGTATGATGTAGGTACCATCAACAAAATGTGCGCCGATTTTCATTTTAAAAACGAATTAAAATTAGTTAAATCGATTATTTAAAGTCAAATTTTCGTTTTAGTCAAAAAGTAGTAACATAATGTAATGAACCACAGTAAAAAAAAAAAAGAAAGAAAAATAATATTACAATACATATCATCATCTTGTAATTAATTTTAATACAATATTTTTATTTTATTTCTCTAGTTTCAGATTTAAAATAAATGACAAATTCTTGGGTCTTCTTATTTAATGTTAAAAGCTTCTAAGGTAAGTAAATGAAAAAAAAAAAAAAAAAAAAAAGTTCAATAAAATATAAACATGTAATAAAATTATTGTCTACGTAATTGTAAATCTTACTTATACCTTTTTTGCGCTTGTTTTTAAGTAAAAAAGTTTAAAAAAAAATAAAAAAAAGTCGAGGTGGCCTAAAGTCTGTATCAGTCGTACAGCGTGGGAGTCTATCCCCTTTTCTTTAGCGCTAGAACAAGGAGATTGTTTTTGCGTCTGAGATGGAGCGCCACACCTACCATCAGCTCCTTACTTTACCGCACAGATCCCTATGCTACTCATACGCTGAGTTGGCGAGGGTCAGTATCGAAACAGGAACCTTGTGGTTCAAAGGTGGGCACTCTACCGACTGAAATACTATTTATTTTTAGATATTTTAAAAGTCCTCCTCCGACAGGAAGCAAAATTAGTAACAATGACAACAAATTGAAAACACGTGGATTAGATGATACCAAAACATTAACAGTCATTGGACTACTACCAACTGACTTACTATTGCTACTACTACTACAATGATGCCAACTACTATTACTACTACTACTACTGTTATTCTTACCGTTGCTTCCTTCCCACACGAAGCACCCGGGAATCAATACAACGAATAACAACTACAGAAGTAGATATTTATTAAGAGAAAAATAGATAAATTATTCGGAAAATAATGGAGATTCCTCGCAAAAGGATTATTACCCCTTCAGTACGGACAGTTACAAGTAGTGATGATAGTGATTCAAGTAATACAAGCGAAGAAGAAAGACTTCGACGGCTTTTTAATAGTTGTGATGGAGATGGAGATGGCTACATAGACGGGTAAGTTAAGAAGAAACTAAGAGTTTACCTCTTGGAAAAAAAAAAAAAAAAGTATTTTGTAGTGCTAGAACATAAAAAATATCCGTAAAAGAAGTTTTCCTTTTTCTTTGGGGAACATCAGATTTTGGATAGGAAGTTTTTTTCCCCTCAATTAGAATTATTGCAAACCCACCCATACACCGGGTCGCAAAGTGCTCTCTTTTTTTTTTTTAAGTGTCAATTGATTTAAGTGATTTATATCTTGCATTAAAAAGTTTTTTGCTAAATTATCTTTTTCATATTTGTGATTAATTTTTTTTTTATCCATGTAAAAAAATAAAAATGCGTTACTAAAAATTGATATTTAATTATTCAATTAAAAAAGAATTTTTAATTTAGTATTTTTATTACACATTTTTTTAAATAAATAAAAGGAAGCACTAAAAAGTAAAATATTGACTAACTAAAATGCTTTTTTGTCTAATAAAATGAAAAAAAGATCCATTAAATTTTTTTTTCTATTAATTTTTCCAAAAGTGATTAAATCTTTTTGCATATACGGTGTAGTGTACATATTCAAGTCATTAGTTCTAAAACTTTTAAAATTTTTTATTTTATTTTTTATTTTTCTATGCGTATAAAATACTCAAAATACTAGAAAAGTTTGTTTTCTATTTAAAACTTAGAATATAAAATAAATTAATTTTAAAAGATACTGTTGCTTCTTTAAATTCACTTTAAGAAATATCGTTAAGAACTAAACATAGAAAAAATAAATAAATAAAAATAGTGAATTTAGGAACACCTTTTTTTAACGTTTTCAAAAACTTTTGGGCTTAAGTATTTGTCGATTTTTCTTGTTTACAAAATAAATAAGTAAACAACTTTAGACAACTCTAGAAATTTTAACAGACTTTCATTTTATTTCTATTTTACCTTTTAATTGTATTATACTTTTTTTTGTCAAACTCTGTCTGTTTTTAGGAACGACACACAGAATAGAAGGGATGGGGATATTTATTTTACGACTGACTGCCAAGATTTTTCTTGGCAGAGGAATTCAAGATGAAAAGTTTGCATATATATTTTTTCTCCTTGTCAATTCTAACAAACTTTTACTACAATTAACCTTTTTCTTTTCTTTTTGTTTTATCAACAACTTCCATTTATTGGTGTAAAAGAAAGAAAAAAACAAAAAGATGAGAACGTTTTGTTTTAAGCGTTACAAAACAAAACTTTTAATTCTTCGAAATAATTCTCCACGTTCCCTGGAGGAAGATGAAGAAAAATATCTAGGACTTTTATTTAAGTTACCTTTCTCACTTCCAAAGAGAATGGAATTTAAGGTAATTTATTATTAAAAAAATTACTGTATCCATATTGATTCATCTAAAGGAAATAAGTTGAACTTCTTTTAATTATTTAAAATAGGTTTTTTTTAAATCAAGTATAAAGTTTTAATTATTTACCCCCCCCCTTTTCTTTGCTACGGTCAGGAGACTGGATTTTTTCTTTTAAATAGCTATTTCTACCTTTTAAGTTATTTATAATAACTGTCGTCAAACTAACATAATCACTTTTTATTTAAAATTTTAACAGAATTTTTAGTTTTACCTTTCGCTGAAGTATTTTTCAGACGAATATTTTAGAGAATGTTTTTAATTTTTTTTGTTTTTGTTTTAACTTTGTTAAATTAACAGTAATCTTTATCATTTTAATTAAGATAACTATTTAAGAAACTTTTAAAAAATGTGCTTTTAAACTTACAGATAAAAAAAAAAAGAATCAAATATTCGTTTTGAATTTTTTCGACAAGTACGTGTAAAAATAGATGTTGAGACTTTAGGAATTTTGAAAAAGAAATAGGTGTGAATTTTCGAATAATAATAAAATAAAAAAAAAGAAGAAACTATGGATGAAAAGACGTTTTGACTAAAGAAAGGATTATTTCAATAAATTACAATTGAAAAATGTCCAGATTTTTTTTATATACTTAAGTTTTCCTTTTTTTCAAATTTTCTGTTTTTTTAAATTTTTTTATTGTATATTTTCACTTGGCAACATATCTTCCTGGTGTTAGATATATTCGAATTTTGGCATTTCTTTCCAACCCCGACCCTAAAGTTTTTGAAAAAGTTTCATCCAGATAGAATCTGAATATTATTGATATTTCACAATATTTATTTTTCTGGTGTTGCACTTAAAACTGTTTACTTTATCAAATTGTAAAATAATTTTTGAACATGAGTAACTTAGTTGGTTCCCAATAAATTTCATTGATTTAAATGTTCATAGCAAAAATTTCCCCGTTAAGGTGGATTATTTGGCACAATTTTTGCTTGAAAAATTCACTATCACGCAACTCTTAATTAAAAAAAAAATTGATTAATGAATTTTCGTTTTTGTAATCAATATTTGAGTAACTTTATTCTTTAAATTTAAAATTTATACAGTTAACAATTTAACGTATTAACCGTAACTATAAAATTTAAATATCAAATACAGTACACTACAGGTACTCACTTTTTTTTTACTCCATACAACGGGTGTGGCAGAAACCCTTATTTTTCACCCACATATCACAAATTATCTTTCAGTGATTTAAACGTCCAAAGAAAATTCCCATTTAATTTTTTTTGTATTATATACTTACTTTTATTATTTCATATTTATTTTCTGTGTACCCAAAGGTGACAAGAGGTTATAATTTACTATGATTTTATTAGTTAAAATTTCGTGTGTATAGATGATTTTTTTCTGTCCCTTTTAAGACGATTTATAGCGACGAATTTTTTTTATTTCACCCGCAAAACAATTGTCCAATCAATATAATCTATTAATCTCCATGAGTGACAATGATAAATCAATTTATTTTCATGAAAACACCATTCGTTTCGTGCTATTTAGCTCATAAAATCTAATGAATTATCGACATTCAACTTATTTTCATCATTATGAACCAACGATGGTAGACTGTGAATTGAGGAGCGTAAATTTTTAACAGTCTACCGGACAGATATTAGTGCAATATGAAATGAAGTCCAATGTATATATTTTTTAATTTCTCAACTGGGATTAATACTTTTAATAAAAATGAAACTCTAAGGAAAACATAACTTAATACATTAATTAATTAATTAATTATAATAATAATATATTAATTCCGATGTATAGGTTTAACATTGTTGCATAGTGATTCAGTTATGCACTTTTCACCTCAACGTTTTTATTTTTGGAATTGAGATTATAAACTTATCAAGTCCTATACTGAAATAAATTGAAAATTAATATTCACTTCTAATTTCGGCGAGTATTTAATGTTATTTCTATTTCAGAGTAACAATTAAAAAACAAAACTTAAAACAGTCCACTTTTGCAGTTCTGAGGTGAAAAAACTGTATATCTGAATCACTACGCATCAACTTTAAATCTATACAATTAATGCTGACCTTTTAATAAAAAAACAACAACTTATAAATGAATTAAAGTATTAACTTGTCTTCAGTTTCATTTTTGTTAATAGTATCCCAGTTGAGAAACTTAAAAATATATACATTGGACTTCATTTCATATTCCACTAACATCTGTCCAGTAGACTATACTAAAAATTTACGTCCTTCAAGTCACAATTTACCGATTTTTCCTAAATGAATGAATAAGCTACTTAAATATTAATTGATCCCTGTAATTTGCGTTATTTTTTCCATTCTAACTCACTGAGTAGATATTTACCTGACCCCCCCCCCAACACGTCCTACAAGAAATCAGGTGTGACAGTTTAAAGCCAAACTCGTCTATTCAAAAACGTGAAGGTAGTGACAAAAAAAAAAAAAAAATCCTCTCCGTCGCCATTCCTCATTTTTGGGGTGCGTCAGTGACTGACCCTGACCTTTTAGTGCTATGAGAGAGAGAGATGCTGCCTGGTGGGGTGGGGATATACCACCCACCCTCGTATTGGAATGTGACACAAGGTCGAATTGACAAGGGATGCCTCGCAGGAAGTATGCCTCCCGAGGGGCGGGAGCCAAAAAAAAAAAAAAAAGAAAAGAAAATGCTTACATCCCGTTAGCATTCTACTTCAGGGACGCATCAGGCGCTAGGTAATAAACCAAGTCCTTATCCACTTTTAGATGAGGGGCAGATTCTGTCAGGAAGACCCCCCTCCTCCTGTAGCTAATAAAAGCCCCCCCCCCCCGACCACGGATGACCAGGGGTACAAGCATACCCTGAGGTAGCTTAGCAGCATTTTACTTTGTTTATTAAATACATTACTTATAACATTTTAAGCCCTGTCGGCCGAGGCTTTAGAATACACCGACTGCACATCTGCAGAGGGGTAAGACGTACCCCCCCCCAATGGGGCCACCTGTTGACCGCTGGTGGCGACCCGTGATGCTTAAGGATGGAATCCTGGTGGCTGAACAATCAATGCCATGCAACAGGCTATATAGGCAGGCGGAAAGGTCCCCTCTGATCAATTGGCTGGTTACATCAAGCCCTAGCACCTATATGATTGTCCCAACCCTATTGCCCTTATGGCAAGCCCCCAACCCTTTTTTTATCATATATATATATTTACCAACACCTCCGCACGAGCAGGATGTGACACAAGGTCAATTTCTTAAGCGGAGTTTAACAGGTTTGAATTCAGAGTTTTCCTTCTCCTAGACCAGTTGCCTAACCAAGGTTAAAGAACCTAGTCTGCCCTACTATTTATCCATAGCTGGAGGGAGAGTAGGATTCGTACCTTTCCCAATAGTATTAGCGGTAAGTGAAATGCAATTACCACGTCCAGTATTTGAACTTGGGGCGACTAGTCCATTTCCCATGACTTTAACCATTACACCACGCGCTTTTTTTTATCATATATGTGCTAGAATGCAGTGGCTAAGGGTTTTATTGTCTTAGGTATGACATTAAACTCTATCTGAGTTGTAGAGTATCCCTTCATCACCATTAGTCCCAGGTCCACTCTGACCCGGAGTGGTAGTACCTGTTAGGATCCCAGCTATAGATTAAATAGAAAAAATGTATTTATAGAAAGATTGCATATCCATCAAGGATGAATTTATTTCAAAACTTTGTTGGCATTGAATGACTTGTTGTAAAACAAAACAAACAAATAAATAAATTTAACATTTTCAAAAAAAAAAAAAAAATGAAAATGAACAAATAAATAAATGTATAGATAGAAATGAAAATATTCTAGAAAATAATGACTCCCCCCCCCCCCTATGGGCAGTGGTGGGGGGTAGGAAGAATAAGCTGGCTGTACCCCCCCCCCCTGCGCAGAGACACACTCCACTCTAAAGGGGGTTTCCATGATATGACACTAAACTGCATCTGATGGGGAAGGTCTAGTTTGGGGGGGGGAGTGTGGATTAACCCCCTTCATTACAATTACCCCCAAGGTCCACTCTGATCTAGTGTGTTAGTGCCTGTTAGGGTACCATCTATGGGTCAAATAAATTTGTTTGAACTGCATATAACTGTAAATTATTTGTATTAAGAATAGTTACTTGAAGCTATAATTATTTACTAAGGATTATTATTAGTTACTTGAAACCATACAATTGTGTGCAAATTATTTGAAATAGATAGGAATACTTGATGGGATATAACTAAATTATTTGTATTAAGAATAATTACTTGAGACTATATTTGTTTACTAAGGATTATTATTATTGGCTACTTGAAACCATATAATTGCTTACAAATTATTGCTATTATGTGGGATATTTGGAACCATATAACTAAATAGGAATAGTCACTTGAAACCATGTAACTATGTGTAAATTATTTGTATTAAAAATAGTTACTTGAAACTAAAATTGTTTCCTAAGGATTATTATTAGTTACTTGAAACCATATAACTGTGTGCAAATTATTTGTATTAAGAATAATTACTTGTTTACTAAGGATTATTATTAGTTACTTGAAACCATATAACTGGGAAAACAAATAACTAGTATTAAGTAGAAATAATTACTTGAAGCTATATAATTATAGTATTATAGAGGAATACTTGAAAGTATACAATTGTATGAAAACTATTTGTATTAGATAGGAATATGAATAATGATATTTCAGACTGTTGTCCTCATCTTTATTGTGTATAAACACAACCTTCAGGCCACTGTAACCTCAGACTCTATTTTAGATGTTTTTTTAAAAAATTTATTCTAATTACCTCAAAATAAGTCATCTTCAGATTTAATCAAAATTTAAAAAAAAAACAAAAAAAAAAACACATAAAACAGAGTCTGAGGTTACAGTTACCTGAATGTTGTGTTTATACACAATAAAGATGAGGACAACAGTCCAAAATATAATTATTCATATCAAGCCTCATCTCATGAATACACATACAAATATAGATAGGAATACTTTATATATACCTGTAAATTATTTGCATTAAGAATAGTTACTTTAAGCTATAATTGTTTACTAGGGATTATTATGTTAATTGAAATAATATAATTGTTCAAACAAATGATTACTATTAAATAGAAATAATTACTTGAAACCATATAATTATTCATATTAGATAAGAATACTTGAAACCATACAAATGTATGTAAATTATTTGTAGTAGATAGGAATACTTGCTATCATATAATCATGTGCAAAAAAGATATATCTACACACAAAATGTAAATATAAATGTACAGTCTATATATCAATACTCTTGTTCTTTAATCTTCCGACCATTATCGTCTTCCTAATCTGTTTCAATTGAACATGATGAAAAGAAGGAAACAAAAAAAATGAGTGAGAGAAGAGTTAAATCAAGATTATACTTTTTACATATTGAACTAATTGCAATAGCTCTTAAGAGAACATATCAAACATAATAATTAAATTATCATACTGTAGTATATTCATAGGTCCTACTAGAGAAGATTATTCCTTAACCTCTAGACATAAAATATCCCAAGACAGATTGACATACCATTAATATCAATTGATGTTATCTGTTGCTTTTGAAATGGCAACCATTTTAAAACAAGAAAGTTTTTTGAAATTATACAAATATTTTTATATTATTCATACAAGTAACTTTAATGAAATTAGAAATTAAATTACAACAAATTGATAAAAAAATTAAAAATTAAAGTTAGATAGAAATTACAATGAAATAGGATGAAACTAATACTCTAACAGACAACATATTTATAGGGAAAGTTATCAACTGGGAAAAAGCAAAATAAATGCTCATTGCTCAAATCACAATCTGACCAGATATATAAAGGACAACATTGGATACAGGGTGAGATATGATCAATCTTGGCTGAGGGGGTATGATGTTGAAAGATCCGAAATCCCCAACAAATTCAAGAACATCACTGATGATACATCCAACTGTTGGAATATTTGTTATATAGTTATTTACTAAGCTTAGCTTAGATATGGCAAAGGCCAGAAGTATGGGGCTCCCAATGAGAATCGAACTCACTAACAATGGTTTGCAAAATGAGCTTGCTAACCATTACACTACATGAGGTGCCCAGAATATTTGTTATATAAGGTGTCCTGCAATACACCATCTAAGTTTATAGACTAGGCGAGGTCACGTGGTCTATTCCTCCGCCAATCAACAGCCATAATGTGTGGCTGATTGACTACTTAAACACTGATACTTTCCATAGTTCATTTGCAACCAAATGAGGAGGAACTTACAATACTAAGGAGAACCAAAGGATTCTTTATCAAGGATTTCCGATGGACAAGCGCTCTTGCTTGAAGGCTAAGGGATGGCCTGTAAAATTGTAACACCAACCACATCTTGGAGATGAAGTTTGCAAAAAAACAATGCATTGATGATGTCAAAACCATCCAACTGTGTTGTGATCTGAGTATGTTGTTGGTTTAAACAACAGCAACTAAGCACTACTGACTGGTGCTCAAAACAGCTGGTATTTATGGAACTCTGGAATACTCCATTGATGTATTTGGGTGATTCCATTCCTTGAGTCCTGATTGGGTGCTTGGTTTCTATGATGTTATGATGCTTCATAAATACTCTGGCATTCTGCAATAGGCTTGCAGCAAGGTAAGATCTGTATTAAGTTACAGCTTCCTTGTTGCCTTGTCTTACCATTTGAACTTAGTATGATTATTCTACAGATGATAGAAACTAAGAATATTAAAACCAACAAGTCTATAGACCTGTCAACTTGGGCTTTAGAATACACGACTGCACCTCTGTCCAGTGAACATACTAACCCGAGTGGAGTTTGAACTCCCTTACTACAATGTTGCAGTCCAGCATGTTAGTCACTATCCTACAGGAACTCTCCCCTGTTGGAGTGATATACATGAAGCGTAAAATCTCTGCCCACCCCAACCCATACACCTATGCTTTTATTATTCGTAAGCAGGTGGATTAATATACCATGTCTCCCCTTGATGATTTGCGGAACCAGTCCCAGGCGTTCATTTTTGGACAGCCCCTCTGGTCCCCATATTGGAATTGTAACTAAAAGTTCCTTACTTTTATTCAAAGGAAAATTTAAAAAAACACTATATTTAAAAATGTATATCTGTGAGTATGTATTCCCCCAACCCCTCTGCACAAGCAGGATGTGACCCAAGGTCAATTTTTAAGTAAAGTTTAACAGGTTTGAATTCAAAGTTTTCCTCCTTCTAGACCGGTTGCCATACCAAGGTTAAAGAGCCCTATTTGCCCTACTATTTACCCCTAGCTGGAAGGAGAATAGCTGGATTCATACCTTTCCCAAGGATATTATCTCTCTCTCTCTCTCTCTCTCTGTTGTTCTTTTATATTCTATTTATCTCTCCCTATTTGTCTCCCTCCTATCTCTTTCATTCTCATTCTATTTCTTTCTTTCTTCCCATCTCTCTCACTCTCACACTCTTTCTTTCTCTCTTTCTGTCACATTCTCAGACTGTCTTTTGCTCTCTCTCTCTCATTCCCACTCTCTATATCTTTTGCTCTCTCTCGTTCTTATTCTCTTTCTCACACATTCTATTTATTTTTCTCTCTCTCTTTCTCACACACACAAAGGGTAGATTACATTGTAGGGGTGTTAGTAACCATATCCCTGTTAAAAAAAGTACCTACCAAAATATCCTTGACTGATACATTTTATACCACAAACCTCAAGGACTTTAGAACTTTCAATCTAGTAATTTGATACTACCTCTGTCCCATAATAGTTAATACATTTAGCATATGAAATCTATATGCAAATGTTACAATTCATGTGGCCATTTTTAGGGCTGTAGGTGAAAGCAGTTTTACAGTTGAGATCTCTTGTGGCATAAAGTTTTGATCCTTTCTTGAAGTAGAAAGATGCAGTATCAGTTTTAATCCTTGTCAGCTGATTCGTGTTAAAGAATTGTATAATCCTCATAAGTTGGTCCATGCGTAGAGAGTTTGTATAATCCTTGTCAGTTCATCTGTACATCCAGCTTGCAGTTGTGTAGCAATTTATCAACACCTTTAAATAGTAAATCAAATACATGTTTGAGCGTTTTGATTGGCTGATTCAGCCAATGTGGCTTGGAAGAGTTTATAGATTCAAGTTGTGATCTTCAGCACGCCTTATATATATGGATGAAGCTGTTTGCATTCCATATGGTGCTAATACCCTTGGGAAAGGTATGAATCCAATTCACCCTCCAGGTATGGGTAAATTGCAGGGTAGACTGGGCTCTTTAACCATGGCTAGGTAACCAGTCTAGGAGAAGGAAAACTCTGAATTCAAACCTGTTAAACTTCGCTTAAGAATAGTATTATTTGTATTAATCAGACTATTGTCCTTATCTTTATTGTTATCTGTACAACACTTTGGCCGATGTGCCCTCTGGCCTTCTTCGGGTATTTCTTGTCGATTACGACAAGAAGGTTTGGGAACCTTCTTGTCGTAATCGGGGTCCATCATTGTTCCGAGTTTGAAAAAAGGTTCCTGAGTTTGACAAGAAATACCTGAAGAAGGCCAGAGGGCCCATCGGCCAAAACGTTGTACAGATAACAATGAAGATGAGGACAATAATACTAATCATCAAGCCTCATCTCAGAAATTCAGAGAAATTCGCTTAAGAAATTGACCTTGTGTCGCATCCTACTCGTGTAGAGGGGTTGGTAAATATATATGTACCAGAATAATCCAACAATAAATATAACAATTATTATCAGGGACAGACAGACAGACAAAGAATTTTTTGTGTTACACAGATAAGAGGAAAAGGACACAATGAGATTTTTGTAGCATGGTAACTTTTAAACTGTTCATGACTCAAAATTTAGCATTGTTAGTTACGCTTGAAAAATCTTTCATATGTCTTTTTTTTCATCTTTTTTTTTCATCTTTTTTTTCGTCTTTTTTTTCGTCTTTTTTTTTTCTTTTTTTCGTCTTTTTTTTTTCATCTTTTTTTTCTTTCCTTTTTCTTTCTTCCTTTTTCTTCTTCCTTTTTCTTTTTTCTTTTTTTTCTTTTTTCTTTTTTTTTTCAGAAATTGAATATAATGTCTAGAATAAAAAAAACAAAAAAACTGCAAGAGTTTCATTATGTGTATCAATGCATCCGCATGCTTTTTTATTCATTTCTGTATTTTATCGATAGAAGGATAAAGGTTTTACATTTACATCTTCAATAGTAGCAGCAACTGCAGGAAGAATGAAGAATTATTCAGAAAATATAAAGTGTTTCTAATGATATATATCAGTACTTGTGTTCTTTAATTGTACAATTGTTATCATCTTGCAACACCCTCTGGTAAAAAATGAGACTGTCCAAATCATCTGATTATCTAATGTTACTTATCTGCCAAATTCTTATTTCTTATAAGTGTTGTCACCTCAGCTAAATAATGGACCATTCTGTTTTTATTATAAAAGAAGGGAAAGAAAAAAGGACATGCTACACAGAAAAATATAACAAGAAAAAAAAAGAGATGGGGAAAGATAGAGAAGGGTGAGCACACAGAACTGATACTATTTGATGTGGGTACATCTCTGCACCCACCTCAAATGAATTTTATTTACTCGACAATGGGTTACAGAGGTGTACACGCATCTCGGCATATAGCCAAAAGTTGCATTTTGAGGAGAGGGTAACAAAACTGGTCATACTTTCATATGCTTCTAGCTAGCTAGGTACACTTGCTGACCGATCCATTAAAAAATAAACACTTGCTTTCCTCTTCTTGCGCAGCCTACTTTCACCAAAATACCTCGTTTTCTCTATGGCTTTATTTGTTTCAATCAAACATAAAAGATGAAAAGAAAGAAAGAAAAAGAGTGAGAGAGTGTGTTAAATCAAGATTCGGTTTAGCTCAGCCAGTAGAGCATCTGACTAGCAACTACAAGGTTCCGGGTTCGATACCAGCCCCTGCCAACTCAGGGTATAAGTAGCACAGGTATCTGTGCAGTAAAGTGAGGAGCTGATGGTAGGTGTGGCGCTCCATCTCAGAAACCAAAACAATCTCCTTGGTCTAGTGCTAGTAAAAAAGGGATATACTCCCTCGCTGTCTGGTTGATGCTGACTTTAGGGCACCCTGACAACTTTACTTACATATTGAACTATTACGCAATAGCTCTTAAGCAAGTATATGAAACGTAATAATCAAATTATCATACTGTGGTATATCCACAGGTCATGCTAGTAAATGTATACTTCTCCTTTAATTGTCTTATAATAAGATGATGAAAAGGAAAGAAAAAAAGTAAGATTATTATACTTTTTACATATTGAACTATTTAGCAATAGCTCTGAAGTAAACATATCAAATGTAATGATTACATTTTTCATACTGTGGTATATCCACAGGTCTTGCTAGTATATATGTATAATTGGTTTAATTTCAAATTTATTGTTGCATTGACCTCATGGTTCCTTTTTCAATGGCTCAAGTCTCTGTGACCGTTGTTGGCATAAGTTCCAAGATACAAGGTAAAAAAAGTAAAAAGAGAATAATAAATGACTTCACCATAGTAGCATCTGATGAAGGTTACTTAGGGAATCTATAATCCTCTAAGTCTCATAGAATAGACTATTATACTTATACACTAAATCTTCTTTAGTAAAAAGAGAATAATAAATGACTTCACCATAGTAGCATTGACCTCACGGTTCCTTTTTCAATGGCTCAAGTCCCAGTGACCGTTGTTGGCATAAGTTCCAAGATACAAGCAAAAATATTTGTTTGTATTTTTGTAAAGATCTTTGGTTGAGTATGAATGGATGGTTTTTGAATGTAAATAAAGATGTGGCTACACTTCATCATTCTCTACTGACTCCAAGAAATTCTGTAACTGATTAGAAAAGCAGACAAGAAAGTCGACTGAGGGCAAAACACAACCATTGATAATAAGGAAGTTGAAAGAATCTTTCTCTCTTCTCATTGGTTAATTCAATTGACAGCTGATAAAATGCTAAAAGGTTGTAAAGAATAGTTTGATAACTGAACAAAAAATAATGGATGTTTAGTCGTGTTTAAATTAATTTCATTTTTTTTTTTCTTACTAATTTTTAGGTGCTCTATTCTAGGGCCCTTTTTGTTTACTTTCTCTTTCTTTCTTTTTCTTTAATCTTTTTTTCTTTCTTTTTCTTTCTTTTTTTTTTTAAATCTTTTTTTCTTTCTTTTTCTTTCTTTTTTTAAAAATCTTTTTTTCTTTTTACTTCTTTTTCTTTTCTCTTTCTCGTTCTCTTTTTTCTTTTCTTACCTTCACAGGAAGACTTTGACTAGTGTCCAGTCACCAGACACCCCCCCCCCCCAAAAAAAAAGACAGATTGTAACTAAATACAGGTTCTGATCATCTTATACGAATTTTAACAGGGCTCTCCAGTTTTTTTCCTACTGATTTTTAGGTTTTGTTTTCTTTCTCTTTCTCTTTAATCTTCTTTTTCACTTCCTTTCTTTTCTTCTCACCTTCACAGGAAGATTGTGACTAGTGTCCAGTCACCAGACAAAAAATAAGACAGACTGTAACTGAATACAGGCTCTGATCACCTTATACGAATTTCAACAGAGTGCTCTGGTTCGGGGGTAGTATGCACTGGCTCTGGGTGTGATTAACACTTTTTTCTGTTTCTATTTTTTTAAATTTTTTTTTTATTTTATTTTTTTATTTTTTTTTATTTATTTTTTTTTTCATTATTATCCAACTTCCAAAGAATTTCAAGATATTTAATGGCAATATAAAAAGTTTAGATTTCAGGAAATTACCCAACTAAAATTAATGATTTTTCCAGATTACACATGTGATCTAGGGAGAATTATTAATCTGACATTTTATTTCCTAATAGATCTGAGTGAGCGGCACAATTCAATTTCTGTGGTCCCATTCCAAATGTGGCATCTCTGCCTTTTTGGGTCCTGTCGGCTGGGGTTAGAATACACTGATTTTATCCCGTGCAGACTTGTCCACTATTTGAACATGGTCGCTGAGTCTATTTCCTTTGACAATAACCATTACACTACAAGCCTCCATTTATAAAAAAATTGTTTGAACATACCGTCTATTTTGCAAATTTTCTGAAAATAATTCTCCCCCATTACAAGAAAAAAAAAAGAAAAAATATCTGCCTGAGAAAGGGTTAAGAATTTGAACTTGACTTCATGGATTCTGTTGTTTATTCTAAAATGAACTAAAAATCCCAGGGAAAAAAAAAAAAATCCACCAAAAATAAAAACAACCCTGTTACTGTCAGATGTCAAGGATTTTGTAAAGGATGTTGGTGATTGTAGCATAATCTTGTTCAAGTGAATTGTTCGACCTTCATTCATGTTTTGTCAGTCCTATAAAATGTGCTGGATACTAAATGATTGTTGGGGAGGTGCTGCTGTTGCTAAGTGGGGGGGGGGAATAATCCATTAGTTTAAAAAAAAAAAGGAAAAAGAAAGGGGATTGTTCATTTCATATTAGCATTTTTCTTTTTCATGTCATTGTATGTTGGGCTAATTTTAAATGTTGATAACATTTAATTTTGTTCCTTTGTTTGACTCTCCCACAATTTCTTTTCTGCCCCCCCCCCTCTAATTTTGAAGATGACCTTGCCTCTCAAGCTTATACGGTCCTTTTTTTTTTTTTTTTTCTTTGTTTTCTTTTTCTTTTTTTTTCTCCTTTTTTTTTTCTTTTTTCTTTTTTTTTTTTTCTTTTTTTTTTGGGGGGGGGTTCCTTTTTTTCTTTCTTTTTTTTTTTTTTGCTCCCTCTTACCTAAACAATTTCACCCTCTACACTTCCAGTCATGACTTCTCTCTTTTATATAATAGTTCCCTTCTATTTTTTGTCACAATCAGTTTGGTTTAATGGCATATCAACCCTATGGGTTATTTAATGCCAACTCTATAATATTTATAAAATAAACATAATATATATAATATAACAATGAAAAATAAATATAACAAAATCTAGCATAAGACAGACATATATATATATATATATATATATATATACACACTAGAAGTGGCTACCCGGCGTCACCTGGGTAGAAGGGGGATTTTTTTTTAAAAAGTTAGTTGTGCAGATCCATTATTACTGAATCGTGAGTTGGATCCTCGTAGAATACCCAATTAAAATCCCTACGTAAAAAAAAAACAAACCTTGCATTGATCCAGCCACTCTGCAAAGAAACGTTAATGTCTACTATTTAAAATATTAAACGCAAAAAAAATTCCATGCTGTTATCAGTTAAATTTCATTTTTTAATTATCTTCACTAATATAAATCAAATCTTTATTACTTTTGCTTAAAAACCAAGCCCTGGTGATATTTAATGTGTATATATATTTATTTTGTCGACAATTGTTTTTTTTGTTTTTTTAAAGTTTCCTCCGGACATGCAGATTCACACAACTGCCCTTTATATATGTACTAGCAGTGGCTATTCAACGTCGTCTGGGTAGAGGGGGATTTTTTAAAGTTAGTCCCGCAGATCAAATTATTACTATGTAAAAAAGAAATAGACCTTACATTAATCCAGCTACTCTGAAAAGAAATGTTAATGTCTACTATCTAAAATATTAAATGAAAATAAAATCCATGCTGTTATCATTTAAATTTTATTTTTTTAATTATCTTCACGAATATTAATCAAATCAAAAACCAAAAAACAAATTGTTAGGGTGCGAGATAACAGTAATCTATTTTACCTTACAGTTGTGTTCCCATATAAGTGGTTTTGTTGATATATTTCATATCGGATTCATAATTTTTTATATCTCACAGGAAGGACAAAATGGTATCTATATTAACATTTTCAAACAAATTTAAAAAATCCTTTTTCTGTTAGGAACATAAACTTCACATTTCATGAAGAAGTGTTTAACATTGCACTGTGTTTGACATGTTACCCATCATGGTTGTTCCTCTTGTTCAATCTTTTGATCTGTATTCCTTCAAAGAATAAGGATCAAAAAGAGAATAGAAGGAATCCTTCTATTCTCTTTCCTCAACGGAAACTTTCTACCAAGATTTTTGCTCACCATTATACAACCATTAATTGATTGGACCATATGACCTTTAGGAACCCCTTCTGCGATCTCAATTCATAAGGACATGTTTTTTATTTACACTGTCAAAATCCGGTTGTATGTCAGGGGTTAGGGGTTAATTTTATAATTGAGAAAAAAAAAAATCTCAAAATCGTCTGTTAACAAACAACTGGATTTTGACAGTGTAAATGAAAAACATGTCCTTATGAATCAAGATCGCAAAAGGGGTGCCTAAAGGTAATATGGTCCAATTGTTTTTTTTTTATTTCATTTTTTATCTATTTATTTGCAATTATTTTTTTTTTCTTTGGAGGAGGGTGAGGGGGCATTACTTATGACCCTGAATATAATAGAAATGAACAGACACAGATGTGGTATATATTAAAAATAGTAAGTAAATCACCCTATCAGTGGGGCTTAGAATACACTGACTGTATCCCCTGCAGAGGGGCAAAATTTACCCCCTACAAAAAGGGGGTGTCCTGGGTATGACAATAAACTGCAACTAATGGTGATTCTCCACTTCCAGAGATCTGGGGAATTTGGACTATCCCTTCATTGCTATTATAAACCGGTCCACTCTGATCTGGAGTGGTAGTATCTATTAGGATTCCAATAATTTCCTATAAGTCTAACGTCAACAAAGGAGAACCACTCTTGACTGATAAATTATTCATTTATTGATCTACTAGGAAAAAGACAGGGTTAGGGTTAGTTTAGTGGGAAAATAAATAATTTATCAGTCAAGAGTGGTTCCTCTTTGTTTATGTTAGACTTATAGGAAATAACTGAATACTTGATAACACAAATTGTAAATTATTTGTATTAAGAATAGTTACTTGAAGCTATAATTATTTACTAAGGATTATTATTAGTTACTTGAAACCATACAATTGTGTGCAAATTATTTGAAATAGATAGGAATACTTGATGGTATATAACTGTAAATTATTTGTATTAAGAATAATTACTTGAGACTATAATTGTTTACTAAGGATTATTATTATTGGTTACTTGAAATCATATAATTGCTTACAAATTATTGCTATTATGTGGGGATATTTGGAACCATATAACTAAATAGGAATAGTCACTTGAAACTATGTGTAAATTATTTGTATTAAAAATAGTTACTTGAAACTAAAATTGTTTCCTAAGGATTATTATTAGTTACTTGAAACCATATAACTGTGTGCAAATTATTTGTATTAAGAATAGTTACTTGAAGCTATAATTGTTTACTAAGGATTATTATTAGTTACTTGAAACCATATAACTGTGATAAAAAAATGAATATTGTAAATAGAAATAATTACTTAAAACCATATAATTATTAGTATTAGCTAGGAATACTGTAAAATAAGCATCATACTCACTGTAGAAGCAATATTCCAATTACCGTTGAATTGGTAAGACAAGGCAACATGCAAGCCATAACTCAA
This sequence comes from Doryteuthis pealeii, assembly GCA_023376005.1. Taxonomy (NCBI): domain Eukaryota; kingdom Metazoa; phylum Mollusca; class Cephalopoda; order Myopsida; family Loliginidae; genus Doryteuthis; species Doryteuthis pealeii. The sequence goes on along the minus strand of CM042160.1, from coordinate 58,167,754 downwards.
TACAGATCTTGCATCGTTGCAAGCCTACTGCATAATGGTAGGTTGTTTATAAAGCTCCATAACTCCACAGGAACCAAGCAGCCAATCAGATCTCAAAAAAATGGAATCACCCAAATGCACGAATCGAGTATTCCTGAGTGCCATGAATACCAGCTGCTTTGGGCACAAGTTCAGTTGTGCTTAGTTACTTGTTGTTGTTCAAACCAACAATATACTACCTCACTCCAACAAATACTTGAAACACTACAACTGTGTGCAAATTATTTGTATTAGATTGGAATTGATACCGTATAACTGAATTATTCATATTAAGAATAGTTACTTGAAGCTATAATTGTTTACTAAGGATTTAGTTATTGTATACCCTCATAGGACAAAAATGATATATAAGAACAGGAACATCTTTAACTCTTAACATCCTGTTGAGAATTTTCCAAGTCCAGAGTCTCCTGGAGTGGTAGTACCTGTTAGGGTCCCATCTATGGGTTAAATAGAAAAATATATTTATAAAAAAATTGTATAATCCATTAAGAATTGATTTATTTTAAAACTTTATCGGCATTAAATGACCCACTGAGGTTGATATGCCGTAAAACAAAACAAAACATCCAGAGTCCCACTCCTATAAGGATTTATAAAAAAATGGCCTTTTCATTTAAAGTTACCGGAGATATTTTTCTTAAATCAAAGACTTCTAAATATGTTTAATATTACATTTAAACAAAGGTTATTGTTTGAGGCAGATTAAGAAATGTGATGTCTGTCCGGGTGGAATGAGGCGGTATAGGATGTTAGGAGTTAAATGGTTCAAGTTATTAGATGTCTCAGAAGAGAATTTTAGAAAATCCTTTTGTTTATTTGTCTTAAACTCTGTTGTTCTTTGAAAAGGAGTTTTCCCTTTTTTTTTTCTCCCCCTCCCTACTTGTTAATATTTTTGTCAATGTAAAGAAGAGAATTAGATAAAAGGGGTCAAGACTAGAGGTCATGAAGTCTATCTATCTATCTATCTATCTATAAAGGGCAGTTGGTGTGTATGTATGTCCAGAGGATACTATGAAAATCAAACAATTAACGGCAAAATAAATGTATATACATATTCACTATCACCAGCGCTTGCTTTTCGTGCAAGAATAATTCAGATTTTATCTGTATTTGTGAAGATACTTAAAAATTAGGATTTGAATAGTAAGAGAAGAGAAAGTCATTGGTGACGTTCATGATTAAAACATAAACAAATCAATTATGGAAAACCAAAGCAATCAATGGATCTGCAAGACTATATTTTTATCATCCCCTCCATCTACCCAGGCAATGCCGGGTAGTTGCTTCTAGTATATAATAGAAGAAAATAAAATTGCTCTAAGTATTGCCACTACCACAACGGTAGTGGTTATACTAGCTAATAATCCCTTCCAAATGACGGACATTAACGTCTTCCCAGATTATCCTGAGTATAACCTTTTGCTTACGTGTTCATTTTTCCAGAACTTTCTTTTTTGTTTGTTTGTTTTATCCAATGTAGACGATTTAAGACTTACATTTTTGCTATAAATGATAAAATGATAATAAAACAAAGTATTCAGCATTTGAAGGTAATTCATTTGATTTTTACTTAACCAATCAATTTTGGCCCCTTGCACTAGGTTGGTAAAGGACCAATAGAAAAAGTTTTGGTAATTATGAACTTTAGTTGACCAAATTCCTAGCATAAAATTGTGCATTTCATTCTCTTTTCATTTACCAACAAATTGTACTTGAATGTCTTTTCTGGAAACTCATCAAGACAACTTGAAGTAAGTAAAAACTTTGGTAATTATGAACTTTATTTGGCCAAATTCCTAGCATAAAATTGTGCGTGCACATTATCTCTCTTAACAAATTTGCTTGTATAGTTTTTCTTATGAGATTTTCTTAAACAATTGAATGAATAAAAATACATTTCATTCTTATCGACACATTTTTGTTTGCTTGAGAAATGAAATTTTTATTTCTCAAACAAACAAAAATGTGTTGATAAGACAGTTATTTGTTTGTTTGTTATTTCTCAAACAAACAAAAATATGTCAATAAGAATGAAATGTATTTTTATTCATTCAATTGTTTAAGAAAATCTCATAAGAAAAACTATACAAGCAAATTTGTTAAGAGAGATAATGTGCACGCACAATTTTATGCTAGGAATTTGGCCAAATAAAGTTCATAATTACCAAAGTTTTTACTTACTTCAAGTTGTCTTGATGAGTTTCCAGAAAATACATTCAAGTACAATTTGTTGGTAAATGAAAAGAGAATTATTTTTTCCTTTTTGGAAAGTGGTGTCATAAAAATGGGCAGATCCCCCAAAAACCTTTCTATTTCTTTTATTTTTGGCATCATGGGGATTTTATTCAGCTCAAGATTTCCATCATCCATGTCTTGGCACCTTATTCATCCTCCATCCTAATTAGACGTACTCTATGCATGGTACAAAATGAAGACATGAAAACAAATTTGTTGGAGTGTTTATTTATGAAATTTCACCTTTTTATGGTCTCCATAAGATAATGATTAAAATTTTGTGTATGTGTGTCAGTATTATCCTGAAGATCCTTTCAGTGAAACCTTGGTAGTTAACTTCTGTGGCTGATTTGATTCCCTAAACCTGCTCTACAAACATTGTGGCATTTGCTAGCCAGACTTATCTTGGTGAGGTGAAGGTAAAGGTGAGCACTGGAATATTATTCCACTCACTGGTTGACAAGGTGAAGGGCACTGGATGAAAGCACTCACTTTTGAATGCTCATACGATAAGGTAAAGGTGAGCGCTGGAATATCATTCCACTCGCTAGTTGACTGTCAACACTATAAGTTCTGAGGATGAAGATAAAAGTGAAGGGAGCGCTTGGAAAAAGGAAACTCCCAGGTTGACGGACTGTCGATAAGTGACTTTCGTCAAGGGATTTAATTTTGGCGCCAATATTGTATATTGGCGATTCGCCCCCTGGCGGCAGAGGGAGATAATTCAACTATAATTTTTCTGATAACAAATAAAAAATTTGCAATTAAGCGACACAAGATAATCTGGATTTACATTTCTGCATTGCATCTTAAGCAATTAGGAGAGTCTCATTTTTAACCTGAGGGTGTTGCAAGATGCAAACAGATGGAAGATTTAGGAATAGGCGTATTAATATATAGATAGTACAGGGTGGTCTGAAAGATTTTGTCACCCCCATACCAAAGTATAACTCCTAATTAGTAAACAGAGGCGGAGTGGCCTATTATTGGTATCAGCAGGACAGCAAGGAAATCTATCCCCTTTTTTACTAGTGCTAGTCCAGGGAAATTGTCTTTGCCTCTGCGGTGGAATGCCACACCTACCGTCAGCTCCTCATTTAACTGCACAGAAGTTATGCTACTCATGCACTGAGTTGGCGAGGGTCAGTATCAAACCCAGAACCTTATAGTTCCTAGGCAGATGCTCTACCGACTGAGCTAAACTGGTCCTATAACTCCTAATTAATCAACTATGATTAAATGAAATAAGTCGCTGGAAATGAAATAGAAAATTATTTTATCATATTATAATTAATGATATATTATTAAACCAAAAAATAATGAAAGTTAAAACAATATGTAGGGGTGATAAGACTTTCAGACCAACCTGTATATTATATTATATTATTGAAATAAAAAAATAATGAAAGTTAAAACAATATGTAGGGGTGACAGGACTTTCGGACCATGCTGTAGATTAATGTACACAAAGGAATTATTCATTTTATTTTTTAGATTTTTTTTCTTTTCTTTTTAAGGAATTGGCCTAAATTAATCAGAATTCTGTCTCTTTAGTTTTTCACGTATTAAGAAAAATGTGAGTAAACTGTTATCTATTCCTGCTAAGTGATATCCAGTTTTCCCTTTTTTTGAAGATTACTCTCTTGGAATATCTGACTTTGAGAAACATTCCAATCATGTCCCACTGGTGTCTTTAGATTTAACTTTTTTTTTCTTTTTTTTCTTTTTCTTTCTTTTTCTTTTTCTTTTTTTTTTTCTTTTTTCTTTTTCTTTTTTTCTTTTTCTTCTTTTTCTTTTTCTTTTTTTCTTTTTTCTTTCTTTCTCTTTTTCTTTTTTTCTTTTCTCTTTTTCTTTCTCTCTTTTCATCTTTTTTCTTCATCTTTTTTTTTCTTTTTCTATCTTTTTCTTCTTCTGTTCTGCTACTTATATTCAGTCTAGAATATCTTCAGTCTCCACTTATTTGTCTACTTCATTTAACTTTTCATCTTAGAAACTTTTTTGTCGGCCATTATTGAATCAAAAGAAAAAAAAAAGACCCAAATTTCTTAGTGCAATTAGTTACATTGACATTTTCTGTTAATCTTGTTCTTTGATTTTTGAATAGAATATAATTCTAAAAAATAGAATCACTCAAAAGAATCAGATTTCCTACCAAGATTTCTTAGCTGAACGGAGAGGAGGGTGGGGGTAACCAACAGATAATATAAGTAAACTAAAAAAATAAGGACTTTTCTTTTAATAATAGATAAAGAAATAGATAAAACTTTTCTTTATTTTATTTCTTTATTTCTTTATTTTTTTATTTTTATAATAGATAAAAATATACAAGGAACAGACCCTGAAATTTGGATTTAAAATTCTGGGTTGGTTCTTCGAATATTTGGATTTAAAATTCTGGGCTGGTTCTTTGAATATTTGTATATATTTAACTATTCTATTTTATTTTGTACTAGAAGCAGCTACCCTGGGTAGATGGGGGTGGGGACAAAAAGTTAGTCTTGCAGATCCATTATTACTGAATCATGAGTTGGATTCTCGCAGGATGCCCGATTAAAATCCCTACATAAAAAAGACCTTGTATTGATCTGGGGGCAACAGAAAAATTAAATTCACAGATACTCTGAAAAGAAAAATTAATGTCTTTTATTTAAAATATCGAATGCAAAAAAAAATCCATGCTGTTACTATTTAAATTTTATTTTTTAATTATCTTCATGAATATAAATCAAATCTTCATTATTTTTGTTCAAAAAGAAAGATATGGTGATAGTCAATGAGTGTATGTGTGTGTGTATATATATATATATATATATTTACATTATCATTAATTGTTTTATTTTCATAGTTTCCTCTGGACATACATACACACAATTGCCCTTTATATATTTATAGTTAGATTATTTGGATTATTCAAACTATTGTCCTCATCTTTACACATATATTGTGTGTAACAGTAAAGATGAGGACAATATTCTGAATAATGATCTTATATAGAAACCAATTAAAATATAATTAGAATACATTTAATCTTTTTATATGCATTCTTATTTAATTTTGTTAGTCTTTCTAATTTAATATATTTCATTATATTAAAACCTGAATACATATGCCCGGTGGGTGTATATTCTTGTTAGTAATTATATAGTATGAAAGATGTGATCTGTGCTGTTCAGATTTCAAGAGCAAGACTGCCAATGGCCGCTTCCATTGTTGTATTTATACACTGTCCTGGTCAAGGGCAGATCACCCTGTTCAGCCTAGACACTGGGGCAGATCACTCTATTGTATTTATACAGTAATAATAAGAATGCAACTATTTAAAACGGATAGAACTAGGTTCAAGGCTAAAGAACTTTCCACGCAGCATGCAACTTAGATTTTTTATTCATTTTTTTTAATTTAAAAAAATTTTTTTAAGGATGAATCCAAATCCGGAGTCTGCTGTTTGAACATTTGTATTTATTTTATTCAGTTTTTCTGAGAAAAGGAATCCCCAAAAAAGAATAAAAGAGAAGAATATATGAAGGAAAAAAAAAAAAAAAGAAGGAAGAATAAAAGGAAGAAACAAAATTCTAAGACAGCAATTCGATGCCAAATAAAGCCATTTTATTGTTTTTTTTAAAACTAGTAGTACAAATGTAACTTTTTGGAGGAGAGTTCAGTAGGTTTGTTTTATATATCTGTGTATGAGAGTAAGTAAACAAATCTTATTTGTTTATCTGATATGGCTTTTTAGCAGACAATTTTTGGAGGATATGTGCTTAATTGAAGTCATACCTAATTTTGAAAATTAATTAGTTAATAATTAATGAATTAATGCCAGCTTGGCAGTCGAAGTCTCGAGTCACACACGGCGCAGTCTCCCTTGTCTATAACCTTGCTGATGAGACCTAATAGGTCGAAATGTACATTCAGGGATTGACAGTTTCTCGATTTGTTTAGCCTTACATTTGAACATATATGCCCGCCTAAATTCATTAATTATTATCTAATTTTCAAAATTAGGTATGACTTCAATTAACCACATATCCTCCAAAAATATATATATATATATATATATCTTATAATGGAGATTATGTAACTGTCTGTCTAACCAAAACTACTTCACTACTGATGTCCTTATTTCCTTAATTATTTAAGTTATATTCTCATGATTATGAAATAGTTATTATTAGCATCTTATTTATTAACAATGTTTCTATTAAAGTCTAGTAGTTAGATTTGCTGCAAAACTGCCAATATTATTAATGCATGTAAAATCTTGAAATATGTGTTATATATCTCTAAGAAATAAAGATTTACATAGTATATGATGGGAATAATTTGCATAATGATTAAAAAAACCCAAAAAAACTGGGTTTAATAAATATTTGCTGTTACTGATATCTAATATTATCATGTTATTTTCAAACGTATTAAAAGCAATCTTATATAAAATTTTATAGGGAAATCCATTAAAATAACATTAGAATACATGTAATATTTTAAAAATTATTCTTATTTAGTTTTGTTAGTCTTTCTAATGAAATAGAATATTTTATTATATTAAAATTTAAATAGTTGTGCCCAGGAGGTACATACTTTAGCTAGTTTATTTGATGACATACCAAGTCCTTATTTATCATTTAATGCCTAAGTTTGAGGTTGGATCTGTGTAGTAAAATAAGGGAGCTGATGGTAGATGTGTTGCTCCACCTCAGATGCAAAAATAATCTTCCTGGTCTAGAGCTAGCAAAAAGGAGATAGATTCCCTTGCTGATACCAACAATAGGCCATTAAAATGACTTTATTATACTAGGAGGATGCTTTATGCTATTTTGAACAAATCCTGGAAGCAGCACTCCATAAAAATGCAGCTGTATGGCCACTTACCTCCTATCACATAAACCATCAAAGTAAGATGAACAAGACATGCTGGTCATTGCTGGAGAAGCAAGGATAAACTTATAAGTGACTTTCTCCTGATCTCTCTGATAAAACAGGAATTCTTCCAATCTGCAGCCATGTCAGTACTACTGTATGGCTGCACCACTTGGGCTTTAACGAAACACCTGGAGAAAAATTATTAGACTAGATAAAATACCTAGGTAGCAATATCTCATCCACAGAAAGGGATGTCAATATACACATAGGAAAGTCATGGACTGCTATAGACAGATTATCAATCATATCGAAATCTGATCTCTCTGATAAAGATAAAATTCTTCCAAGCTGTAGCTGTGTCACTACTACTGTATGGCTGCACCTCTTGAAGGAAAAGCTAGATGGGAACTATACAATGATGCTTCATGCAGTTTTGAACAAATCCTGGAAACAGCACTCCATAAAAATACAGCTGTATGGCCACTTGCCTCCTATTACACAAACAATCCAGGTGATGTTCTTCTGTGGACAATTACACATTGGCACACCAGCATGGGTTGGCCTTCAAAAATGTACATCAATCAGCTCTGCATAGATACTGTGTAGAGCAGGCGTGTCAAACACACAGCCCGTGGGCAGCCCTCAACAAGCACAGGTGCAGCCTGTACACTTACAGACTTGGAGTGTTGTCATCATTGTCTGTGATCGAAATCTAGAAGGAATTGTTTGGTATGAATTCAAATTCATTATACTAAGTGTGCATAATTGATAGGATACCCATCAATTATGCAACAGAATGATTCTGAAAAGGAGATTTAGAATCATAGGGGAGGTATTTCAGTGAGTGAATCAGCAGTAGACATTGCTAAATATAAACTCTGATTCTTTGGCAAAGTCTTTATCAACAAAGTTTGGTTTTGAGAAAGAATTAGGAAAAAAAAAAAAGATTACTTGCAGTTTTAAACACCCCCCCCCTCCCCAAGATATCCTGACAATTCTGATATTTGCTGCTTGTAGATACAAAATGGGACACAGAAAGAATGTGATTGGATCATTATGAGAAGAAAAGAAAAAAAGAGAATATTGTTTTTTTAAAAAATTTTTTTTTTTTTTTTTTTTTTTTTTAAAAGAGCAAAATATAAATAGACTAATCCAAGATGAATGTAATGAAGATTATTTTACAAGACATTTATGGGTAATCAAGCAGAAAACAAGAAAGGAGCTCTTATTTCTTTGTGTATGTGTCTGTATTTATGGGATATATATATATATATATATATATATATATCTTGTTCACCCCCAACAGATATTCTATGTATATATCTATATATATTCTATATTATATCTCTATATGTCTTTATCTGTATGTGTATATATCTGTGTGTGTGTGTGTGTATATGAATATATATATTCTACATCTATATGTGTATATGTTTATATCTGTGTGTGTGTGTGTGTATGTATGTATGTATATTATATATATAATATATATATATTATGATCTTTACCCCCCCCCCCAAAAAAAAAAAAAAAAAAATATATATTCTAGAATGAACAATAATCCCAACTATTTAAGAAACTTCAGTTTTCAAATTATTTTCTGTCTTTATTCTAAGTTTTTTTTTTTTTTTAATTTTCTAAATATACTTTATCAATTTTTTTTTTTTTTCGCTATTTTTCATTTCTATTTCCCTTTATTCATCATATTTTCCCCTAAGATTTTTGTTAAGAGAAAAAAAATAAAAAGTTTTTTTTATTGAATCTTTCTCTTATTTCTTTTCCTGATATTCTCTTTCCTTCTCAACATTATTTCAAGCTCTCTACAAATATTTGCCTTTGTTTTATTTATATATATATATTATATATATAATATATATATATATATATATATATATATATATTATAATGGTTATTTGGTCTCAATTTGTCTGAACCAAAACTCTGTCACTGCTTAAATCACATTACCCAAAATCATAGAATATAGAATAACTATCAACCTTGTTTTAATTAATTAGAATTTAACTGTGAGAAACTTGATTTTATTAGAAAGAAAACATATTTATTTGAATTTTGACGGGAAAACTATTTTTTATGTCTATTATTAAAAAATATATAAGATTTCAACGGTCTGTTTACATTTTTTTTTTACAAAAGAGTGTGGCAAATAATCCTTTTGGACGTTGATAAAATCGAGATAAAAAATTTTTTACTCTAAAATTAAAATATTCATTCAATTTTAATGTGATTTTGTAGAATTATGATTTGGTTTGTTTTTTTTATGGCATATCAACCTCAGTGGGTCATTTAATGCTGACAAAGTTTTGAAATAAATTCATTCTTAATGGATAACAAATTTTGTTTATCAAATCATGTTTTTCTATTTAACCCATAGATGGTACCCTAACAGGTACTACCACTCCGGGTCAGAGTGGACCAGGAAGCAATGGTGATGAAGGGTGCTCACATCTCTCCAAACCTGGAACCTCACCATCAGATAGAGTTTAACGTCATTCCCAGGACATGTAGACTCTCAGTCACCGCCTTCTAGCACCCATATGATAAAAAGGGGTTGGGGCTTGCCATAAGGGCAATAGGGTTGGGAAAATCATATAGGTGCTAGGGCTTGACGTGACCAGCCGATTGATCGGAGGGGGCCTCTCCGACTGCCCGTCTAGCCAAGATAGGGCCAAAGTGGCGTATTGCAAGTCATGAACTGCTCATCCACCTGGGTTCTATCCTTAAGCATCATGGTTGCCACCAGGCCAACAGGTGGCCCAATTGGGGTAGTCTTACCCTCTGCAGAGTGCAGTTGGTGCATTCTAACGCCCCAGCGACATGGCGGGTAGAATTATGAAAAATTGAGTGTATTTTTTAGAAAAAGCATTGTTGTCTGCCATAAAAAAAACAAACTCCTAACCTTTAGGCAATATCTTTCAAAAATTATTTTTTACATACCCGCAGGCTGTTTTGTTTGCAGTATATATAATACATACACACTACACTAACCCTTCACACTAGTAGGATGTGACACTAGTCAATATCTTATGTGTGGTTTAACAAGTTTGAATTCATAGTTTTCCTCTTCTAGACTGGTTGCCTAACCAAAGTTAAAAAGCCCAGTCTGCTTTTACTATTTACTCATAGCTGGATTCATACCTTTCCCAAAGGTATTAGTACTATGTGAAATGCAAACAGCCTCATCCAGGAGTTGAACTTGTCTTGTGTCCATTTTCTGTGACAGTAACCATTGCACCACATGTCTCCACACACACACACGGGAGTAAAATAAGGAAATCAATTCGACATTATATCCTACTGTCCGTTCTATTGACCCCTACCTCTTCTTAAACTCCACTCCATAATTAGCAGCATTTATACTGGAACAGCTGTAGAATAATCATACTAAGTTCCAATTACAGTCGAATTGGTAAAACAAGGCAACAAGTAGCTGTAACTCAATACAGATCTAACCTTGTTGCAATCCTACTGCAGAATGCCAGAGTATTTATGAAGCCTTATAACATCTGTAGAAACCAAGCAGCCAATCAGGACTCAAGGAATGGAATCACCCAAATACATGAATGGACTATTCTTGAGTCCCATAAGTACCAAGCTATCTTGGGCACTGGTTCAGTTGTGCTTAGCAGTTGCTGTTATCCGAACCAACAGTATACTGACTGACTGACTGACTGACTACTACCTCCTCCCACTCATGACCAAGGATACTAATCACTGACAAAGAATTGAACTCTCCAACACAAAGACCTTATCTCACGTCCTGAAGAAGGTCATAAAGCCCGAAACGTTATGCATTGATATTATCATCCCCTCTCTCTCTCTCTCTCTCTCTCTCTCTCTCTCCTTTTTATTTTTTAGAGAATGGAGCACTTTCTAAAACACCATACATATCTCTTCTCTATTCCACACTCTCTCTCTCTCTTTTAAAAAAAATTGTTTTGGCAGGCAGGGAGAGGTCTTTCCTAAAACATTTTCCTCTCTCTTCTCCTCTTGTTCACCTCTCCTCTCTCTATTTCCTTTTATTTTATTTTATTGTCCTGTAAGGTGCTTTCTAAAACATCATTACACACACTCTTTTTTTTTTTTTTTTTTTTTTTTTTTGGGATTAGGGGGGGGTCATTCATAAAACATTACATTTCTCTCCTTCTTTCTCTCCTCTCTCTATTTCCCTTATTCATTTTATTTTCCTCTAGGTGCTTTTCTAAAACCTCATTACTCTCTCTTCTCTCTCTCTCTCTCTTTTTTTTTGTATTGGGCGGGGGTCCTCCCTAAAACCTTACATCCCCTCCCTCTCTATTTCCTTCTTTATTTTATTTTATTTTTTCCTGTAGGGTGCTTTTCTAAAACCTCATTACATTTCTCTGTTTTATCTCTTTTGGTATCTTTCCATTTCTTTCAGATACTTTTTTTCCCTTCTGGGTCATGGCTACAGTATTTCAGGAACATTGAATTTGATAACTCTTTCAAGTTAAACAAGATATAGTCTAACCTACTTAAGCCACAAGTTCCAAATGCGGAAAAAGTCCGGGAATTATCTTCTACAAATTACCTTAATCTAATCTTATTTAATTCAATCTTATATCAAACGTTTCTTTGTTTCCAACGGAAATTCTAAGTTGGTGGAATATCATATTTAGTAAGCTTAGATATGGTCAAGGCCAGAAGTATGGGGTGCCCATGAAAATCAAACTTTCTACAATGGTCTGAAATCTAGCTTGCTACCATTACACCATGAAAGGTGCTCATAGTTATTTACTAAGCTTAGTTATATGTGGCACAAGGCCCAGAAGTATGGGCACCAGTGAGAATCGAACTCATTATACAATGGTCTGAAAATCTAGTTGCTAACCATTACACTACGAGAGGTGCCTACTTATGTTTATAGTAGCAGTGGCACCGCGTTGGCTGGGTAGAGGGGGATTTTTAAAAGTTAGTCCGCAGATCCTTATTACTGATCGTGAGTTGAATCCTTGTGGGATGCCCCATTTATCCCTATGTAAAAAAAAATAGACCTTGCATTGATCCAGCTACTCTGAAAAGAAATGTTAATGTCTACTATCTAAAATATTGAACGAAAAATAAAAATCCATGCTGTTATCATTTAAATTCTATTCTTAATTATCTTCACGAATAATAATCAGATCTCTATTATTTTTGCTCAAAAACCAAGCCCTGGTGATATTTAATGTGTACATATATTTATTTTGTGGTTAATTGTTTTATTTTCGATGTTCCCTCCGGACATACATTTACATACAACTGCTCTTTATATATGTATAGATAGATAGTATTAATTGTCTGTGAAATATAGTATTAATAGCCTGTCATCTAATGTAATATTAATGGTCTATAATAGAGTTAAGTATTAATGGACTGTGAAAAAAGTAATTTGCTAAATATTACTCAGTAGTGAGACATTCCGTATCATTGTTATTTTTGAATAATGTCTTTGCATCATCTAAAATTTTATTTTTTATTTTTTTTTATTTTTTTTATTCATGTGTAGAATTTCATGTATGTAATAATATGAAAAAATTAAAAAACACAAGTTCATAAAACGAGTAATGTTTATTTCGCCTACACTGCAGTGTTTCAATCTGTTTCAATAGATCTTTCATCAGGGCTTCCCTTATGGCAAGCCCCAACCCCTTTTTATCATATGGGTGTAGAAGGCGGTGGCTGCGGGTCTACATGTCCTGGAAATGACGTTAAACTCTATCTGATGGTGAGGTTCCAGTTTTGGAGGTCTGGGGAATGTGGAGTACCCCTTCATCACCATTGCTCCAGGTTAACTCTGACCCAGAGTGGTAGTACTTGTTAGGGTCCCATCTATGGGTTAAATAGAAAAATTTGTTTACAAAAAAACGTTGAGTTTTAAAAATTTTCTTCCAAACTATCGCTATATCATCTTTCACATTTGCTTTTGGCTTAAATGACCGCATTGTGGTTGATATGCTGTAAATAAACACACACACACATACACACATATATATATATATATATATATATATATATTACCACAAAAGAATAGACTCATTGTATACCAAGAGCATACATGGACTCCACAAATAAATCCAAATCATGGTAAGAAAGGGATGATTCTACTTGTATTGGGATCATCGAAGTCTTATTGTACATCCATACTATATGCTGCTCTTGTAGGTGAAAACTTCTAGACTTGTTCAAAATTTTTATAAATCCCTATATATACATATATATGGATAAGAATGATAATGATATAATTATATATATTAATATATATATATTCACAAAGTACGTAAGTCTCAATTATTCTACACTTACAAGCTATCTATAAACCCAATAAAAGTTTGTTTGCACTCTAACTGACCTTAATTAGCTTTTATATGAAAAGAAAAAAAAAATGATTCATTTTAAAAAGTGTGGAGTGCACCGTTGAACTTGAAGAAACAATGTACTTTTAACAGTCTAAACTTTCAAATGAACTTTTTTTTCTTTTTTCTTTTCTTTTTTTAACATTACCAAATTTGCTGTACATAGGAAATATGAAGAGTGTCACATATAAACACTTTTTTGTTATGTCATAAAAGCTTTGCAAATAATAAAACAAATCTAGTGTCACTCTGATGGCAGGGGTTATGCTGACTGTATCCCTTGCTAAAAAAAAGGGGGGTGTCCTGGTAATGGCACTAAAATTGCATCTGATGGTGAGGCTCCAGTTCTGGAGATCTAGGGAGTGTGGAGTACTTATGCTGACAGTAGTAGTTCTATTTTGTAGAAAAATCAATTAATCTCTCACTCTTCTCTTACTTCGCACTCACTCTCTCTTTCTCTCATTCTGCTTCTTCTCTTCTTTCTCTCTTTTCTTCTTCATTCTCTCTCTTTCTCTCATTTCTCTTCTCTCTTCACTCACTCTCTCTTCTCTCATCACTCTCTCTCTTTCTCTCACTCTCACACACTCTCTCTTTCTCTGCTCCTCACTCATCACCACTCTCTCTTTCTCTCACTCTCACCACTCTCACTCATCTTTCTCTCACTCTCAGCCACTCTCTCTCTTTCTGCTCACTCTCACACCTCTCTTTCTCTCACTCTCACTCCTCTCTCTTTCTCTCACTCCCGTCACTCTCTTCTATTGTCTTCACTCTTCACTCCTGCTCTTTTTCTCATCACTCTCACTCCTCTCCTCTTCTCTGCACTACTCGACTCCTCTTCTTTCTCTCAACTCTCACCACTTCCTTCTCTTCTCTCACTCTACACTCTCCTCTTCTGCTCTTCACTCTACGCACTCTCTCTTTCTTCTCACCATCTCTCTTTTCTCCTCTTCTCTATTCTTCAGTTCTCTTACCTCTCTCTCTCTCTCTCTTTCTCCTCTCTCTACTCTCTCTCTCTTCTTCTCTCTCATCTTTTCTCTCTTTCTCTTTTCTCTCTCTCCTCTCATCTTTCTCTTTCTCTCTTTCTCTCACTTTCACTCTCTCTCTTTCCTCCATTTCCTCTCTCTCTCTCTCTCTTCTCACTCTACTCTCTCTCTTTCTCTCCTTCTATCTAAATACTATAATCTTTCTCTATATATCTCTTCACTTTTTTGTAGTAGTACTATACCACCACCATTAAATATTATGATATTATTTACATATACTAATTAGACCCTGGATTTCCATTGTTTAAGCTAGTATAAAATGAAATTAAGTATATACTATAGATTGGGGAGAGTATCAAGTTATTTAAAATTAATGGGTTTCTAATTCTGGGGAGATTTACCGCTCATTAATAAACAATAAATAAATGAATGAAACTTATGCTTATTTCAATGGTGAGTGTAAGTATTACATTTCAATATATTTCTTTTAAACTTCAAAGGTGACTATAAAAAGAAAATCTTTGCCCCAAAATTCAAATTGATGAAATTCAACTCCATGTGAATCTTGCTGCCATTTAAAATACTTGCAATTGATAGTGGCTATAATTTGGGTATAGGGTCGGTTTAGCTCAGTCGGTAGAGCATTCGCCTAGGAACCACACAGGTTCCTGGTTCAATACCGGCCCTCACCAACTCAACATTTGTGTAGCTCAGAAGAATCGTGGGATCTTTGTCCTAAAAATTCAAACTCGATGTAAATTCAATCTGTGATGTGCGGGGCATATGACTTTAGGCACCCCTTTTTGATCTCGATTAAGAAAGGACAGTTTTTCATTTACACCGTCAATATCCGGTTGTTTTAACAGACAATTTTTAGTTTTTTAAAAAATTATAAAACTCACCCCTAACAAACAACCGGATATTGACGATGTAAATGAAAAACATGTCCTTTCTTAATCGAGATCAAAAAGGGGTGCCTAAAGGTAATATGGTCCCATGTTGCTGCATTTAAAAATAACTTGCAATTGATAGTGGCTATAATTTGGGTATGTGGTGGTTTAGCTCATCGGTAGAGCATTCGCGCTAGGAACCACAAGTTCACTCCTGGCCTTGCAATTCAGCATATGTGTAGCTCAGGAATCTGCAGTAAGTGAGGAGCTGATGTAGGTGTGGCGCTCCACCTTACCGCTAAAAACAATTCCTTGGCCTAGCGCCTATTGAAAGGAATAGACTCCTCGCTGTCTGGCTGATACCAACTGTACTTTATTTTTTTATATTGGATAATGATGTTTTATCCCCCCCCCCAGTCGAAAATCACTGGAAATTTTGAAGATATCTTGTTTGATCATTAAGTAGCTGGAAGACCTGCCACTGGTTGGTTGGTTGGATTTTACAGCATATCAAACCTTGTTGGGTTATTTTATGCCAATCACCCTAGATAAATAATGAACCATTCAGTTTTTATTAGAAAGAAAGGGAAGAAAAAGGACACAAACCATGAAAGAGGGTTTGAGAGGCAAACATTATTCCAATGACAAGGAAGTGAAATCTGTAGTGAAGAAGTGGCTCAAAGAACAGTCAACAGAATTTTACGGGACAGGAATACATGCTCCCCAATGAAGGTGGAAACATTGCTATTGAGAGAAATGGTGACTGTGGAGAAGTAGGGATGTGATCCACAGAGCACCAGCTTCATTTTGATGTATGATAAATGTTCCTGTGTTGGTAATTATACTTGTCCTAAACAAAATGACATTACTTTTTCATGCACCCTTGTATTTAAAGAAAAATATATTTAGTATTATCTGCATTATTCAGACTATTGTCCTCAACTTCATTGTTATCTGTACAACGTTTCAGCTGATGTGCCCTCCAGCCTTCTTCAGGTAGTCAGAAAAATATATTTCAAGTATTATTAAACCAGGTAATTTCTAAGTCTGTTTAACAATTTCTATCTCCTAAATAGTCCGTCAAGTCCTAGCAACTATATGATTGTCCCGACCCTATTACCCTTATGGCAACCCCAACCCATTTTTATCATATATGTGCTAGAAGGCAGTGGCTGAGGGTCTTATTGTCCTGGATATGACATTAAACTTTATCTGATGGTGAAGTTCCAATTTTGGAGCTCTGGGGAATGTGGAGTACCTTTTCATCACTATTACTCCCAGATCCACTCTGACCTGGAGTGGTAGTACCTGTTAGGGTCCCATCTATGGGTTAAATTGAACAAAATGAGTTATAAAGAAATGTGTTTTAAAAAAAAATTGAGTAACCATCAAGATAAATAAACCAAAATGACTTTGGCAAAAAAATGACCCAACAAGGGTTGACATGCCATAAAAATCCAACCAGCAATAAATAGTCGATAGATTTAGTGTATGAAATTTCAATGCAAATGTTATTAAACAGATTTTATGTTTTACTACTTTGTCCATAATAGTTGGTACATTTAGTGTATGTAATTTATATGCAATGTACAACTATTATGGACAGAGGTTGTATGTTTTACTACTCTGTCCCATAATAGTTGGTACATTTAGTGTATGTAATTTATATGCAAATGTAACACTATTATGGGACAGAGGTTGTATGTTTTACTACTTCTGTCCCATAATAGTTGGTACATTAGTGTATGTAATTTATATGCAAATGTAACAACTATTATGGACAGAGGTTGTATGTTTTACTACTTCTGTCCCATAATAGTTGGTACATTTAGTGTCTGAATTTATATGCAAATGTAACAACTATTATGGGACAGAGGTTGTATGTTTTACTACTTCTGTCCCATAATAGTTGGTACATTTAGTGTATGAAATTTCTATGCAAATGTAACAACTATTATGGACAGAGGTTGTATATTTTACTACTTCTGTCCCATAATAGTTGGTACATTTAGTGTCTGAAATTTCTATGCAAATGTAACAACTATTATGGGACAGAGGTTGTATGTTTTACTACTTCTGTCCCATAATAGTTGGTACATTTATTGTATGAAATTTCTATGCAAATGTAACAACTATTATGGGACAGAGGTTGTATGTTTTACTACTTCTGTCCCATAATAGTTGGTACATTTAGTGTATGAAATTTCTATGCAAATGTAACAACTATTATGGGACAGAGGTTGTATGTTTTACTACTTCTGTCCCATAATAGTTGGTACATTTAGTATATGAAATTTCTTGCAAATGTAACAACTATTATGGGACAGAGGTTGTATGTTTTACTACTTCTGTCCCATAATAGTTGGTACATTTAGTATATGAAATTTCTATGCAAATGTAACAACTATTATGGGACAGAGGTTGTATGTTTTACTACTTCTGTCCCATAATAGTTGGTACATTTAGTATATGAAATTTCTATGCAAATGTAAACAACTATTATGGGACAGAGGTTGTATGTTTTTACTACTTCTGTCCCATAATAGTTGGTACATTTATTGTATGAAATTTCTATGCAAATGTAACAACTATTATGGACAGAGAGGTTGTATGTTTTACTACTTCTGTCCCATAATAGTTGTACATTTTTGTATGAAATTTCTATGCAAATGTAACAACTATTATGGGACAGTGGTAGTACAATAGTTTCTTGGCTTATTAATTTTAACTAGTATTATCTTTCGTGTTGAATTTTAATTGCTTTTTATCACAACTCATTTTGGCTGTTATTTCAAGTTCGTGAAGAAACAACCTTGAAATAATAACACATAAACTCATTGTTCCTTCATTTTAGAATGACAGGTCAAATGTGTTAATAAAAATAAAAGTGCACAGTGACCCTCCAAACATCCATCTAAAAGGAATAGTGCACTAATACCCTTGGGAATGGGGTGAATCCGACTATTCTCCCCCAGCAATGGGTAAATAGTAGGCTCTTTAACCTTGGTTAGGCAACCTGTCTAGGAGAAGGAAAACTCTGAATTCACACCTGTTAAATTCCGCTTAAGAGAGTAACCATGTGTCACATCCTGCTCATGCAGAGGGGTTGGGTAAATATATATGTATTGTGTTGGGGTAATTTTATGCTACAAAAATATGCGCAATGGTTTAGTTTGCTTTCTTTGTTATAACTTGATAACACCAGATAATCAGGATTTACATTTTTGCATTTCATCTTGGACGGTCTCATTTTTAACCTGAGGGGTATTGCAAGATGATAATGGTTATACAATTAAGGAACAAGAGTATTAATATAGAAGATAAATCCTTCCTCTGTCCTTGTTGGATGTTTTAAACTGTCTGCATAATGCAGTATAATGGTACTCTACCTTAGTCCTTCCCAACTCAAAACCCCATTTTCTTATGAATTATTTTCTTATTAATTAATAGCAAAGATATTAATTTCCCTTTTATTTCATGAGCCAAGAAACAAATTAATTGAAATTGCATTAATTTAATTGGGAAATATTCTCTTAGTTTGACTTGGTTTTTGACTTACATTCAAATCATGCAGACGGGACCAGTTCCTGTCAGATTACAAAAGTTAAGCAATGATAACCCTGTTTTTAAAAGTATATATGTAGGTTGTATGTCTTACTACTTCTGTCCCATAATAGTTGGTACATTTAGTGTATGAAATTTCTATGCAAATGTAACAACTATTATGGGACAGAGGTTGCATGTTTTACTACTTCTGTCCCATAATAGTTGGTACATTTAGTGTTTGAAATTTCTATGCAAATGTAACAACTATTATGGGACAGAGGTTGTATATTTTACTACTTCTGTCCCATAATAGTTGGTACATTTAGTGTCTGAAATTTCTATGCAAATGTAACAACTATTATGAGACAGAGATTGTATATTTTACTACTTTTGTCCCATAATAGTTGATACATTTAGTGTATGAAAATTATATGTAAATGTAACGTCTATTGTGGAACAGTGTTAGTATCATTTTTTAAAAAAACTAGTTTCAGCCATTTCTGTGTAAATTGATATAATTAAGCTGTTAAGATGTCTACTTTTTAGATAAGACAATTTTAATGTCAGTTTTTTCTGACCTGAGATTAATAAGAATGAAAGAAAACTGTGAATATATTAAGATAAGCATTAAAGGTGGTTTGTTGTAAAAGAGGCAAAAAATGTAAGAAATAATCTGTGGTAGGTTGAGTCACAGATTAACTGAGCGATCTGTTTATGGGATCTTCTGGTTCACTGATTTAAGAGGAACAGTTAGATTGTACATTTTCTCCATTAGGAGAGATACCTTTTTAAAAAAAATCTGCTTAGCGACCTCCAATTCTTCACCTGTCTTTCTTCTGACACCCTAAACACTTCCTCCTGGAACTTTATTCTTTGGAATCGTATTCTTCTTCTTCTTTTGCGCCTCCCTCCTCCTCCACATCCTTGTTGTCTTTGTCCCCCTTCTAATTTCTTTCTTTCTTTTTTTTTCTTGTTTTTTCTTTTCTTTCATTTTCTTTTCTTTCATTTTCTTTTCTTTCATTTTCTTTTCTTTCATTTTTTTTGTTGTTTTTTCTTTTCTTTCATTTTTCTTTCTTCTTGATTTTTTTCTTCTTGATTTTTTTCTTGATTTTTTCATTTTTCTTTTTCTTCTTCTTCTTCTTCTTCTTCTTCTTCTTTCTTTCTTTCTTTCTTTCTTCTTCTTTCTTTCTTCTTTCTTCATTTTTCTTCTTTCTTCATTTTTCTTCTTTCTTCATTTTCTTCTTTTTCTTTTTCTTCTTTCTTCATTTTCTTCTTCTTCATTTTTCTTCTTTCTTCATTCTTTTCTTCATTTTTCTTCATTTTTCTTCTTCATTTTTTTCATCATTTTTCTTCATCATTTTTCTTCTTCATTTTTCTTCTTCATTTTTCTTCTTCTTCTTCTTCTTTCTTCATTTTTCTTCTTCTTTCTTCATTTTTCTTCTTCTTTCTTCTTCTTTCTTCATTTTTCTTCTTCTTTCTTCTTCTTTCTTCTTCTTTTTTTTCTTCTTTCTTCTTCTTTCTTCTTCTTTCTTCTTCTTTCTTCTTCTTTCTTCATTTTTCTTCTTCTTTCTTCTTCTTCATTTTTCTTCTTCTTCTTCATTTTCTTCTTTGTGCCCTCTTCTCCATTAGGAGAGATACTTTTTTTTTTTTAATCTGTTTAGCGACCCCCAATTCCTCACCTGTCTCTCTTCTGACACCCTAAACGCTTCCTCCTGGAACTTTATTCTTTAGAAAACTTATCTTGAGAATTCCGCCCCCCCCCCATTGATTATACAGTGCTGATTTGTTTGTTCAGGGACCATAAAAACCGTTTTTTACTGTGTAATTCATCTTGGAATCATTCCTGGCATCTGTACACTTGGCAGCTCAAAGACAACTGCCATTCTTTACAGAATACAATAATTTGGAAGAAGAATTTAACTGAAAAGCTTCTACTTTTTTTCTCTACGGCTTTTTCCAATTTGTAGATCCCAGTCAAAAAAAGATAAACGAAAACAAAAAATTGTTTAAAGAAAAAACATTACTTTAAACTATCAAGAATATGCACCCTCCGGGCGTAAGTATTTAAGTTTTAATGTAATGAAGAATATTAAATTAGAAAGACCAATGAAACTTAATTAAGAACGCATATGAAATGATTACTTATTCTGATCATATTTTACTTGGTTTGTATTTAAAATCATTCATAGGATTGATTTTTAATACATTGGAGAATAAAACAATAATATCAGAGATCAGTAACACTAAGTAATTATTTATTAAACTCAGTTTTGTTAAAACCAGTATGCAAATTAACCACGCCACATATTATGTAAACCTGTATTTCTTAGTGATATATAAGACACATTGCAGGATTTTAAATGCACTAATAACATGGGCAGTTTTGTGGCTAATCTAACTCAGATTTTCATAGAGATATCAGTAATAAATAAGATTTATTTTATGCATTAATTAATGATTTTGACTCATTGATAAACTTGCATAATTCCTGAGGGTATTGTGATGTAAGCGGTGACATGTTTACAGACAGACACCAAATCTCTATTACTTTAAATATTAATAAAATCTTGATATAACCAAAGTAAAAATATTATAAGCTGATATTAATAAAAACAAAACATTTATACAGAAGTATCTTGACTTAGAAATGCCCAAACAGTTTTCTGAGTTACGAGCTGTCCATCGGTCAATTTTTTGATTTGTTTGACTCTTGTCATTTCTCTCTCTTTCTCTCTCCCTCATTTTCCTTGCTATCTCTTCTTACTTACTCATCCCCCTCTCTTTCCACTATTCACTTTATATGCCTCACTTTTTCCTCTCATTGTCTCCCATATTTTCTTTCTCTCTCTAACTCTATTCATTTGTGACAAGTTGAGGTGCAAGTATACTTCAGGTGCACTTATCTATATATTTATACACTTATTCCTAGATCATCTCCGTCAAAAGTACGAATCCAACTAGTCTCCCTCCAGTTATGGGTAAATAGTAGGGCAGACTGGGCTATTTAACCTTATGTTAAGATGCTAGGAGAAGGAAAACTCTGAATTGAAACCAAAACTACTTTGTATAGATACTGGATGTGGTGTAGAGGAATTTCTGGGAGCGATGCCCGTTAGGGATGGGTAGTGAGAGATAGTCATAGGAATCTGTAATGTCAGCACAACCTGCTGCTGCTGATGGGTTATTTGATTCCAAAATTCAATTCATTTCTAAATTCTTGATTATACTCATAATTATAAAAAAAAAGTGTGTGTGTGTGTGTGGGGGTCCTGGATGTTATTAAAATAAATCATTTTTACTCATAAGATCCATGGATCCTTTGAGTCCATGATGATATTGATGCTTCTATTTAGGAAGAAGTACAATATTCTAATTAGCATTTCATAGTTAACAGTTGTCCATGATGATATTGATGCTTCTATTTTAGAAGGATTAAAGGATTCTAATTAGCTTTTCATAGTTAATAGATGTCCATGATTATATTGATGCTTCTATTTAGAAAATATCAGACATGCAAAGGACAGTGTTTTGATTCTTTTTTTTTCTTCTTCATTTTTAATCAAAATACTCTGTCCTGAAGATGATCTTTTCTTTGCATGCCTACTATCTTATTTCTATTTATTTTGTATTTGAAATAATTTTAAATAGAAAACTGTGTGTGATCGAAGCACGTGTTGACAAAAAAACAATAATAAATTTCATTCATACCAAAATGTATATATATATATTATGTGTGTGTGTGTGTGTGTGTGTGTGTGTATATATATATATATATATATATATATATATATATATATATATTATATTTTCTTCCAATTATCTTTTCAACGTGTATATTTAAGTCAGAGTAGTGAAGACATGAAGTCACTGGTACTTGGTAACTGACAGTTTCTCACCTATGTGAATGTGGGGTTTTAAGGGTCAAAAATAAGACAAACGACTGGTAACAATGTATACAAATGTATTGAACAAAAGGAGTAGAAATTTACAGCAAGAAAGTGGAGATTGCGTCTGACCAATACAATTACGAGCTGACTCGCATTTGCTTCTTGTCAAGCCACGATTGTTCCTATTACTTATAGTAGCCGTCGGTGCATTCCATTTATGTCTATAGGTTATATCACCTATAATAATGTGATTTTCAAACTGAACTATTTGTGTTGGCATTTTTCATATGTTCTGTATGTATCATGGGAAGGGTCAACTACTTGATTCTAGTTTAGTTTGTGTGGCATGGTGGGGAAGCTGGTTTTCTTCCTGTGGTGCACTATATATACACACAATGAGAATTTTGATAATACGTATATTGATAGATGAACAGTGACTTTTATTTTCTCTGAAAACGGGCTTCTATTTCATTAGAAGTTTAAGCAAAGCATCTTTTTATTTTAAAAATTATTAAACAAACACACATGTCAAGCCCTAGCAGCTATATGATTGCCCCAACCATCTTTATCATATATGTGCTAGAAGGCAGTGGCTGAGGGTCTTCATGTCCTGGGTATGATGTTAAACTCTATCTGATGGTGAGGTTCCAGTTCTGAAGATTTGGAGAATGTGGAGCACCCCTTCATCACCATTGCTCCCTGGTCCACTCTGACCCGGAGTGGTAGTACCTGTTAGGGTTAAATCGAAAAATGTGTTTATAAAAAAGATTGAGTATCAATTAAGAGTGAATTTATTTCAAAACTTTGTTGGCATTAAATGACCCACTGAGGTTGATCTGCTGTAACACACACACACACACACACACAACACACATAAACAATCTCACACAGAATTTGGAGGAATAAGACATTACCAAACAAGCATACAACAGAATGATGGATAACAGATGTATTTCCCATTGAAGTTGGATGCCGGGGATTTATTACCAACTCAATCTCTGTATTTTTGTCTAAACTTGGACTTTCTCCACCAGACAAGAGGAAATACTTAAAAAAGATTCAGGAGAAAGCTCTAACCGCATCAGCGTGGATATGGCAGTCCTATATTGTGACATCAAACCGACAAAGTCTGGTGGTATCGTGAGATACTGCTGGGGCGCTCTGGGTTAGTGGTAATGATGCTTCGGCCCCGAAACCATGCCTGGACCCAGAGTCATCATTTGATGAAGGCTATGTTGGTTGCAATGCTACTGTGTAAATAGCAGTCATTGTATGAAGATTATGGTTGGTTGGGTTTTTAAGGCATGTTAACCCATTGGGTTATTTTATGCGAATACGTTTTGTTTTATTTCTTTGTAAGGTACAGCTGCCACGTGTGCAGCCACCTGCATATCATTCCAGATCTTGCTTCTATTGGTATTTAGGTATAGTGATAGGGGTTTAGTTATTTTTTGAATTCAAGTTTTCTGTTGAGGATTTGAACATCAAAGAGAATGAGCAGATTCTAGTGACAGTTAACATATCCTTTCTCAGGGCTCCATACTTTCAGAAATATTCTGACAAAGGTTGTTTTTTTTGGGGGGGGGGTTGTTACGAAATATTAAGAGAATAAATCAAAGGTAAATGAACGACGTCATAATTAACTTCATCTCACTTGCATTGTGAAACTGGTAATTTATGAGGAAGTGTGTCCCGGTCTTCTGCCTCAGAAATTGCTACCTGGTGACTATTAAAATAACGTCCCCAGCTATGTTGTCTCGGCGGTGTTTTCTTTCAAGTAACACCACTGAGACGACATAGCTGGGGATGTTATTTTAATAGTCACCGGGTAGCAATTTCTGAGGCAGGAGACCAGGATGCACTTCCTCATAAATTACCGTGAAACCAACCCCCAAACCAACCATGAACACAATGCTTCAAGCAAATTATAAAACTCTTATCTTCTTATTTATTTTATTATTAATATCATTTGATAATTTGCTTTGAAGCATTGTTAAGTAAAGTATTTTATTATTTATATTTTTAAAGGCAATTACACTGTGTATAACATATAGTTGTATCCACAGCCAGTGGCCTAGGGGTAGAGTCTCTGACTCAGTGTTCTGGGTTGTCGGTGGGGAGATCGTAGATATACACTGCTGATGAGACCTAATAAGGTTGAAACAGCTGTACAGTGTTCCACGCGGTATTCGCCGAGTTTGCTTGTCGTGATTATTTCAAATATAATTAACAAATTCCCTCTATGTATATGTTGTGGATACAGCTATACGTTATACGCATTGTAATTGCCTTTAAAAAATATAAATAATATTTTATTATTATTTTTTATCTTGTTTTATTTATTTATTTTTTGTATCTAAACTTAGATACATTTAAAGTAAAAATGTTCACGTTTCCTTACACTCTGTTCTTCTCGTATTGTGAAGTTGAGAAATAAAACAAGCAACCATTTTTCTCTATCACAGACTTTCAAACTGAATTATTTCTGTTCCTTATATGTTGTTGTGTGTGCATCATGGGAAGGGTCAACTACTT
>CM042160.1:58129902-58139902 GCA_023376005.1 Doryteuthis pealeii | reverse complement strand
CTAAACCCTGTCTTCTTTTTTCCTAGTAGATCAATAAATAAATAAATAATTTATCAGTCAATCAGAGTGGTTCCCCTTTTTTATGTTGGAGTTATAGGAAATAACCACAACTTTTTATATTTTGTGAAGGATAAAAAAATTCTTCTCAATGAAAAATGTTGATACCATTAATGAGTTTCTGATCAAACATGTGAATAGAGTAAAGGGCATTATGAGGGTAAATTTGACTATCCCTAATGCCAACCCTAACCCTAACATTACCTTTTATAAGGAAAGATGTTAAACATGAAATACCCGGATGCTAGCTTTTAGAACCAACAAAATAGCTTATTTATTATTTTTCATTTAGAAGAATTTTGTATCTTTATCCTTCACAAAATATTTTTAACATTAACTTGTAGCATTCCCAGTTGATTTTATTTTTATTTTAGGTCATTGTTATTTATCATATTAGTTAAATAGAGTTGTGTAAATGGAGTTCAAAACTGTTTGAATTATGCAACTATCCCCAGTGGTTCAAAAATTATGAGAATTTAAAGCCCCAAAATTGGGGGTACAAAAGTGGACATGATTTTGTTTAAAAAATGTCAAATCACGGACCAATTCAGAACAAGTAATTCAGTCATTTCTTCACCATTTCTTTATTTTTGGAGCAATTTTGATAAAACTTGGCATTCTTATGTAAAATTGTATGTTCTTTCTGATTCTGCACTCAAATTGTATGTATCTCTATGCTGTAACCAATTATTTAGAGAATAAGAGGTACCGGTAGCAAGTTTTTTTGTTTTATTTAAAAGTTTATCACAAGATTATTCAACATTTTCATTTTTATACTGCATGTATACACATAAATCTGTCTATCATGAATTTTTTCCAAAGTGGAAAAAAAAATGGCATTTTCCACTACCAATTGTTAAAACATAAAATTGTAACCCTAACCCTATCCATAATGCCAACCCTAACCCTAACATTACCTTTTATAAGGAAAGATGTTAAACATGAAATACCCGGATGCTAGAACCAACAAAATATCCTGTTTGATATTTTTCATTTAGAAGAATTTTTGTATCTTTGTCCTTCACAAAACATTTTTATCATTACTTGCATTCATAATAGAAAGATTTACAATGACAGTAAAATAAGCATAAATGTAGGTTTGTTTATTTTTCAAGGACCAGCATAATAAGCCTAAAAGGATTGTCTTTTTGACCAGGATCAGCAGGGTAGCCGATTTGTTAAATATAGGACTGCCAAAATGTTGACTCATTTTCATTTTAAAATGAATTAAAATTAAGTCGATTATTCAAGGTCAAATTTTTGTCCAAGTCGAAAAGTAGTAACATAATGAGCATCAGTAAAAAAAGCAAAATGATATTACGTATGTAATTTATTTTTAATACATATTAGACCATTATTTTTGCTCAATTTCACAAACCTGGATACTTTTTTTTATGTATAGGGACTAAAAAAACCCCACATAATTTAGGATTTTAAGGCTTATAACAGTTTCTTCTTAGAAATCAATAACAAAAAACATTAAATACACTCAGTACAGAAGAATCAATAACTTTTAAATGAAATATCTTTTTCTTTTTGGTCTAAACAAGCAGAAAAAAAAATGACCAAGAGAAAATGTCACGTGACTTTTCCTTGTATGGAAGGCTGTCATTGATGAAAAATAATTATCAGAAATCAGGGAATTATCTGATTTTAATGAAATTTTCTGTGTTGACTTATTAATCAACAAATTCTTTTTTTTTTTAATTACTGAATCATTTCAATCAAACGGATTCAATGGAAATAAATTGAAATCGAGGGCAGTCCTTAGCCAAATTTTCCCAGTTGGAAGGGGTAATGCCAAAGCACCTGATATCATTCTTGCAGACATCCTTGAAATGCAGCTGGGGGTGACCAATCTGTCTCTTACCAGACAAAAGCTCTGCATAGAGGATGCTCCTCAGGATTCGTCCTTCATTCATCCAGCGGACATGACCTATCATTTTTAAACCAAAAAAAAAATGAAATTCAAATTTGTCGTTGAATTTCCACCTGCAAGTTTAAAATCTGAGAATTAGTTTTATCGTCTGTGTTCTTCTTTGATAAAATCTCATTAAGCAGAGAAGTTTGAGGATTTTTTGTTTCTTCTTCTTTATTTCCCTAATTGCCACCTATTAGACGCATTCCGCAGTGTTTGTTTGTTTTGCTGACTGCAATAATCTAATAGCGCAGATTAACATCAGTGCTTTTTTTTTTTCTTTTCTGATGAGGTTAGAATGGTCTTTAGAGAAAAGAATTATTTACTTTGGAATCTCCCACTGGGTGAAGTTCTTCTATCTTATCTGCAGATAAATAATAAATTGCTTTATCTAATTATTTATTTATTTGGTATGACTGTTAGTTTCATTATTAAAGAAAAGATATTCCGAAGAGTTTAGAGTTAGAAGTTATATATATATATATATATATATATATATATATATATATATATATATATATAATCCAAAAGTCCAGAGAAGAAATCTTCCTTATGACACAAGAGTTTTATTTAAAAAACCTGTCGCAGTTTGAGAGCTCAATGTGTGCTCTTAACATTAGAGTCACAGAGCAAATATATAAGTAAAGAAATAACAAAAGACTTAGAGATTTAGCATTATAGTATATTTCAGGGAGCTTATATATATATATATATATATATATATAAAATGTTGTTCTGGTTCCAACGGGAGAAAATTTAATATTTTATAAAAAAGGAGGTCTGCAAAATGTATTGTTCTCAGAAAAAATCTTTTATTCTTTTTATCTTATATATAATTAATAATAACTAATAGGTTATTTCTGTACACACTATAATATTGTTATTATTATAGTGTGTACAGAAATAATCTACTCGAGTTTCATCATAAGGATCTTCAGGGTTAAATCCTGCAGTTAGCTGTGATTAATCAATATCTTGATTAATTCTGTGGATTTAACCCTGAAGATCCTTATAGTGAAACTCTAGTAGGTTATTTTTTGTACACACTATAATAATAAATCCGCTCTACTTATGTATTGAGCACTTTATATTTGTTAATGCTGACTTGTCCGAGTCACACTTGTCTCCAAATAACACCAACAGGAGTTGCCCCTTCCAAAGAACTACTCAATGCAATAAAAAACTTCCCTATCCCAAAGAACATAACCGACGCAAGGTCATGGTTTGGGTTGGTTAATCAAGTGGCATGGGCATACTCCCTAAGCCCCATAATGGCTCCTTTTCGAGACCTGGTCAAACAAAATTCACACTTTACGTGGAACCAAGATCTCGAGAACGCGTTCCGCAAATCTAAGGAGGTTATCGTTGGCTTGGTAAAGAAGGGAGTTACAAGCTTTGACATCAATCGCGCAACCTGCCTTGCCCCAGACTGGAGCAAAGAAGGTATGGGTTTTTTATTGCTCCAAAAACACTGCACATGCCCCACAGACAAGGCTCCAGTTTGTTGCACAGAGGGCTGGCGCATCATATTTGCAGGTAGCAGATTCTGCACTGACGCAGAGCGCCGATATGCACCCATTGAGGGCGAAGCAGCTGCAATCGCCTGGTCATTAGACAAATGCCGCATGTTTATCATGGGATGCCCTAATGTAATAGTGGTCACAGACCACCAGCCTTTAACAGGGGTATTTGGTGATAGGGACCTTAGTAAGATTCACAACCCACGCCTATTTAAACTGAAGGAGAGGTCCCTAAGATATTTCTTTACCATTCAGCACTGCCCCGGCAAGTGGCACAAGGGTTCTGATGCCATATCCCGCAACCCAGTTGCCATAGTAGAAGCCCTTACTACTTTATTCTCAACACAACCTTCTAACCAGGACACACACCTCTCTGACGACATAGATGACTTAATGGAATCAGTGACCCATCAGGCAATGACGAATTGTAGGATAGCAACAATATCATATCACTTGACCATATTCGTGCATCTGGCCAGAATGATCAGCATTACACATCACTTTTAAAGGTGATTGAACAAGGATTTCCTTCTATACGTTCTCAGGTCGAACCAGAAATCCGCCATTTCTGGGAGGTACGTCACAGACTCACCACGGACAGAGGCTTAGCACTGATGGACGAAAGAATTATCGTACCTAGGACCCTACAAGGGAAAGTGCTACATTGCCTACATTCAGCTCATCAGGGTGTAGAAGGCATGAAAGCTCGTGCAAACGATTCAGTGTATTGGCCTGGTATGAACGCATCCATACGCAATTTCAGGAATAATTGTCGGGTGTGCACCAGTATCGCCCCATCCCAACCCCTTGAGCCAATCACTTTAACAGCAACTCCAGATTGGCCCTTCCAACAAATAGTAATGGATATATTTTACGTTGGGCATATTGCATACCTTGTTTGCGCAGACCGACTCACGGGCTGGATCATCTTATATCACCTAAAACCTGGTCATGCCACCACTAAAAGATTAATATCTATTTGTAGGAAACTCTTCCACACTTATGGTACTCCTGAAGAGCTGAGTAGTGACGGTGGCCCTCCTTTTAATTCTGAGCAATTTCAGCAGTTTCTCAAGTCATGGTGTGTAAAACATAGAAAATCATCAGTAGCATACCCTCAATCCAATGGCCGAGCGGAACTCGCTGTCAAAACTGCCAAAAGGATAATCCATGGCAACACAGGCCCTCAGGGTTCACTAGACAACGATAGTGTTGCCCAAGCAATCCTCCAATACCGCAATACTCCCATTCAAGGCATCGGCCTATCCCCAGCGCAGTTGCTGCTCCACCGCCGACTCCGGGATTCGATCCCATTGAGACCTATCCTCTACAAACCACATTCTGAATGGATAGCCGCAGCACAACGTCGTGAGGAGAGTTTTCGTCAACGGAATGTCCTGCTGTCGGAAAGATACAATAGGTACACACACAGTCTTGACCCGCTACAGAATGGTGACAAAGTAGCCATTCAAAACCCATCAAACCGCCGGTGGACCACTACAGGCACCGTCATTGAGGTTCTCCCACATCGGCAATACCGGCTCCGAGTGGACGGATCAGGTAGGATCACACTCAGAAACCGACGCTTCCTGAAAAAGCTGACCACAAAACCCAAACCCACACCATTGCCTAGTGCTATGCTTGATCCCATTGGCTCCAACTCTAACACCCCACACCTCAACATTAGGGACCAGGCCTCACCCAATGACACCCCGCCCCCAAAACCAAGGCCGACGAAAATACCCCGAGCATTGTCAAGATTGCTCCCCTCTAATCAGCCTGGCCGAAAGGAACTAATTTCTCCCCAAAGGCCAATACGCCTGCGCAATGGGAGAGGGGGGGGAGGAAGGGGAGATGTAGAATACTGATAATTGTCATTCTGTGTTACTTTCACCCTTAGCCAGGATTGAACCTGCAGTCTGGAAATGACTGTTACAGATTGTTAACTATTGGACAGTAGAACAGTCAAACACCCCCTCAGCTTAATGGACTCTTCCTGGCAGCAGTGGCAGGAATTATTTAAGCTGTTATAGTGGGCTCATTAATGAACTAGTAACTTCATGTTAGGCTTGGCCAGTCAAACCAATTGTTGGCTGTCTAACTGACTGACTTCAATAGTACCAACCAAATATTGAGACCAATCCAACATTTTTACTATTAAGTCATTTCTTTTATATATACATATAATAAAGATGACTTACCGGGGAATAGACTATCAAGTTAATCACAATGTTGACAGTCGATACAAGTATTAACTGAATAAGTCAGTGTTATAAAAAATATAAAGTGTTCAATATGTTAGTAGCACGGATTTAGTATTAAAGTGTATATAGAAATAACCTACTCAAGTTTCACCACAAATTATCTTCAGGGTTAATTGCAATGAATTAATCAAGATATTGATTAATTACAGGCAATTGTGGAAGTGAACAATGTAATTATGACCATTGAAAACAGTTTTACATTGAAGTTGAATGCTATGTAGTTGATTGCCTCGTTCAAAAGTTAACTTCAGGTTTCATATGTTGTATAGCCCATTGTCAGGTATATAATCAAAAGAGAGGAGTTGGGTGATAGAGAAACAGAAACTTACTTGTCACTTCATTTCTTCCTGCTATCTTGTGTGGTTGTTTCCTCTTCTTCTTTGGTCATCATGTTGTCTAGTCTCTTCTAACTGCTTCTTCTAAGGGCTTCATTTAAGGGCTAGTTTTTAGTCATGCAATTAATCAACTCACAAGACTTTTATTTCCTTGATCAAGATTTATTCAACCCATTCTAATTCGCCATGCGGGGAGTTAACAACCCAGCAGAGAGATAGGCATCCTCTCTGCTCAACATCAGGTTGAAAACTAAAATCTAAACCATGTGATGCATGAGATTCCCGCCTGGGGTTAGGGAGTTATAACTGTAGGTATAAACTGGTAGTTTTCCATTCCCTGATCTGAAAACCAATGGCCCCTTAGAATTCTTGCTACATGGTCCGTCAACAATTTATCCTACCCCATAATATGTAATACATACAGTCCAGATTTGATTTTCTGGCTAAAAATTAAAAATCCCCATTGAAAGGGAAGTGGTTTCAATCCACAGATGAGATTAATAAAAATGCAAGGAGATATCTGATAGCAATGATGAGAGAAAACTGTTCTGAAATGTAAAAGTGTGTTGCAATAAGTATGTGCAGTCCCAAGGGGTGTACTTTGAAGATTAATTTTGATAGTATGTCAACGTTGTTAGGATAACCGAGTTATCCACCCTTAATAAATTGCCTGTTTGGAGAAGATCAACTGTGGTACTAGTTGATAATTTGCACTGACCAATCAACAGCCACCTTTGAGGAAAGCAGTTCGAGAGAGCTGCCTATTTGAGTTCAGTGTTTGGAAGACCAGGAGAGTTGACACTTGGATAGAGGAATCTATGCCAGAAAGAACAACAAGCATGTCTAGGGTTAATTTATGCCTAGAGGTTAGGGAATTGCGTTCATTGTATATTTACATTTTTATGTAGTTGTTTCTTAAAGGTCTTTTTTTTTTTTTTTTTTTTTTTTTTTTCACATCTATTAATAATGGAGATTCGCTTCCGGTTTTTTGTCTGTAACAAAAACTGGGTCACTGCTTACATCACATTACCCAACACATAATCCAACGTCATAGCATAGAATAAATATACTCAAAATGTGAGCATGCAACGTTAGACAATCCTCATTATTTCAATAAGTAGATGCCCGACATTATTTATATATAGATTGTTTTATTCTAATATAATATTTAAAGTTATCGGAACTGTTTCCATTTCAAATTGTCTGTCTTTCTTTCTTTCTTTCTTTTTTTTACTCCTTTAATAAATTTGACGATTTTCCATACTTATGGTACACACTCTGACATTGAATTTTCAGCTCCCATCCACTCAGGCAATATCTTTCAAAAGATTATTTTTACATCGCCCGGAGGGTGTCTTTTTATTTTGCTAGTATGAATAATTTTTAAACAGATCTAAAGCCAGTTTAGTTCAGTCAGTACAGCATCTGCCTAGAAACCACAAGGTTCTGGGATCAATACTGGTCCTCGTCAACTCAGTGCATGAGTAACACAGCAAGGATCTGTGCAGTAAAGTATGAGCTGAAGTTACACGTGGCACTCTACCTCAAATGCAAAAATAATTTCCTTAGCGCTGGTGAAAAGGGGATAGACTCCCTTGCTGTCCGACTGATAACGACAATAGGCCAATCCATTGACTTTGCTTTCTTTACTTTTGATTTGACCCCCTACATGGGACCCTAACAGGTACTACCACTCAAGGTCAATCAATCCCTGACTAAATGAGTCTTTAACGGTAGTTCAGTGGTAAACATCTGACTGCCTAGAAGATTAGCATTCAAAAGCCACCTATTTTTTTCCCCCTTCTAATACATGAACCTAGATCTTATGACACAGGTGAGAATGCAATGAAACTCTCTAAACCGCAATAAAAATGTTTTCTTATTATTTATGAGAGACGCTCAGAAAAGAAAAGTATTTTTTATTGTGCAAGCGATCGATCAAGTTAAATGAAGGGTTGTGCTTAAGGGGAGCAATGGCTCCTCTGCCCCCCCTCTCAAGCTATGCCACTGAGAGGTAGTAGGTAGGAGTAGTTCCAATAGTATTAAATATAGGTTTTAATTCTGTACTGGTTTTTTGTTCTCTTATTTTTATTGCTTTTTCACGACACAAATATACTATTTTATTCTCGAACATGTTTTGTATGAGGATGAGAATGGTTCACTAGAAATAGATACATTATTTCGGGACTTCTGTCATTCCTCCTTCTTATTATTCTGTACAACTATAAGTCTCCTCTTGTGCCCTCCATATCGCCGCTTCTTTAAAATCAGAGTTCCTATGATATAGGACTCTGTGCGACGACGCTCTCTGGATCCAATCTCGCGCTCTCTCCGATCCGACAAGAACCCGCGTCGTGATAGCGTGCCGTTGTTTCTGTCGCAGAGATCGGCTCGCTCTATCAGTGCTTAGCCTGCCAGACGTGTCTGTTATGCAAGACTGCAGTCATAGCGGATGCTAAACGTCGCTCGTATATCTCCACTCGCAGTGCTCAGATAGTGTCCTCATCGCTAATCAGTAGGCTATAATGTATACGCGTTACTCTATATATATTTCGTGTCTGAGGCACGCGCTCGTCGCAGGTACGAGGCACACTATATCTTGAGACATATTGCATGCTATCATTTGTAGATACACATCTCCTTCAGCTCTCGCTCGCACACGATGCGTCTCGCTCGGATACCTCTATTGCAATCGAGGAAGGCTGGATACTGGCAAAGATCTACGCAGTGAGTCTGTATGTGTATTCCTGTCATCTTCGCCTTTGGCAATTCAGCATATGAGTAACACAAGATCTGTTGTGGTAAAGTAAGGAGCTGATGGTAGATGTTGGTTGCTCCACCTCAGATGCAAAACAATCTTCTTGGTCTAGTGCTAGTGAAAGGATTACTCCCTCGCTGTCATGGTAATACTGATTTAGGCCACCCCCATCAAACTTTACTTACTTACTTTTTTAAGTTCAGGTACTACGACACTGGGTCTGAGTGAACCTGGCAGTAATGGCAATGATGAGAGTACTCCACACTACCAGATCTTCAAAAACTGGGCCTCACCATTCAGGATGCAGTTTAGCATCATGCCAGGACACCCCTTTTTTTGGGAGGGAGGGGGTGTCTTATAACTTCTTCTGTGTGTTGTGGGGGGGATTACAGTGGCATATTTTAAGCTCCACCAACAAGGGGTGCAAGTAATTAACATTTAAAATGCTAATCAAAATACTGTGTCAGTGTCCAAACCACACACTTACAACCACAACGAATACCTTTCACGGCTTCAGTCATGTGATTAATCCATGCGGCAAACTGCATGTACCCCGCCCTCTATCGGCTGGGGCTGTAGAATACATCGATTGCATCGTGCAGAGACTTAAATCCCCCAATGGAGCCACCTATTTGGCCGTGGTGGCAACCCTGATATTAAGGACAGAAATTCTTGGTGGTCTGAGCAATCCATGACATATTACAGGGTGACCCAGAAGAACATAACCCAAATTATTATTTTCTATTAAACTAACCCTTAACTCTACCCTAAACCCCCCATAGTTGAGTAACATATATTACAAGGTGAACCCAGAAAAAAAGACCACAGATTTTGTAAAAACTGTTAATTTTAATTTTTTTTTAACAAGGTTAGGGTTAAAGAGTTTAGGGTTTAGGTTTAGTTTATGGGAAAATAAAAAATTATTTGGTGTTCTGTTTTTTCTGTGGTCACTCATGTTACTCAACTAGAAAAACACTGCATTGTGGCGAAGTTCCAATTCTGGAGCTCTGGGAAGTTATGGTATCTTTTATGGAACATTATTCCAGACGGAGTGTAGTACCTGTTAGGGTCATCCCATGGGTTAATTAGTTAATAAATGTGTTTTAAAAAAAAATTGAGTTGAAAAAAAATTGAGTATCTCTCTCCTT
>CM042160.1:58048470-58129802 GCA_023376005.1 Doryteuthis pealeii | reverse complement strand
AATAAAATTTAAATGTAACACATGGAATTTTTTTTTGTATTTAATATTGTAAATGGTAGACATTAATTTTTCTTTTCAGAGTGCTGATTAGCCAAGTCTTTTTTTACTGTGGATTTTAATGACATCCTGTGGAACCACTCATGATTCTAATAATGATTGTGAAGGACTAAATTTTTTTTAAATCCCCCCCTCTAGCCCAAGCGATGCGCGGTAGCCACTTCTAGTCTTCTTATTATAATGGAATGGTGTCTGGAATTGAAAACTAGGTCACAATGCCCTTCATGAATTGCATAAGTTATCAGATGAGTATTCTGATTTGTATAGTCACAATCTTAACACCTAAATAAATCTTATTTATCAAAAGGTCTTATGAAAATCTGAGTTAGATTTGCCCAAAACAGCTCAATGTATCAGTGCATTTAAATTGCAATGTTGTCTTATATATCATTGAAAATAAAGGTCTATGTCTCTTAAATTATATGAATTGTGTGTTTGTCCTGTACCGAAACTACATTACTACTTGAAGAATAATTTTAAATTCCATATTTACCGTGAACTGGAAGACAAGCATAAATGTTGTAACTGAATACAAACCGAATGTCACAAAGTCTACTCCAGAATGACAGGATATTATTATAAGACTCCACATGTCATTCAAATCAAGCAGCGATCAGACTCAAGGAATGAAATCACCCACAATTCATGAATGGGTCATTCTTTGATTTCTATATATGCCAACTGTCTTCGACACTTGCTTAAGTTTGTACTTTAGTTAGCTGGCTGTTTTATTCCAAACAACAGTAGACTTACTGACTTCAACTATAGGTGCTCGCGAACAGGAAGTTGCACATAACTCCCTGTAGTTATTTACGCCTGTTTCCATTTGATTATTTTATTTAAACAACCATCATTTAATAAAATTGTTATACATATTAATACTGTTGACCATATTACATACTAATACAATGCAATTGTATTTATATATACAACAAAATAGCGGTTTACAGAGTGAATGGAAGGCTAATCTGCATATGATATTAGAAATTTGATTTTAATAAATATGTGTTGGTATTTCTAATTGTTTGTTTTATCTTAATGAATATGAGCAAATAATCCCTGGGATAAATCTTAAAAAGAAATCCATTAACAAGAAGAAATAAACTAATTTTATTCTTTACTTCCAATTATTGTATACTTTCTTACTCTTATTCTGGTCGTCTTTTTCTTCTGGCTGGCTTGCTATTCTGATCGTCTAACATCTTGTCTGGCTCTCTTCTAAGGTCTGGACTTTCTTGGGACTTCGGGTCTGATTTACTGTTAGGGATTCTCCTTATCAGAAGCCCTGTGTTATATGTTAGTTTTTAGTAATAAACACAAGACTTTCAATTTACTTTATGTTACTTTATTTGTAAATCCCCAAACCAGTAATCTGCACACATCCTACGAGCTCGCTTCTAACTTCTAATGAGTGAGTTACTAACTATCCTTTAAACCGGAACAGGGTCTTCTATGCCTTCCGGTTCTCACTATTATCCCGAAGCAAGGTGAGAGTGAGGTGAAGCGCCGTCACTCCACTCTCAAGGCCATCAGCTGCACTATCGCCATTGATTTCTACACTATTGCCATAAATATTAGTTTCTAATAATTATGTAACGCAATTTTCAACTAAACAGTTAAAATTTGAACTTGTGTTGCTGTGCCATGTCCATTTCTTTGATTAACCATTACCCCCACACTCCACACCCATGAAATATAATAAATGAATAAATTAACTTGTGAAAACAACTGCATGTGAATCTTGTGTGAACATTACAACTAGTGTAAACATAATGGGATGGGGGTGGGCCAGAAGGAACATGATGTGTTAAATTAGCACGGAAAGGTTTTAGCAAGAATTGCTGTGTTCAGATGAGAATGGAAAGTTTAAGGATGAATCATCATAAGACCATGGTGTTTCTATGGACAAGCTGTGAGATGTGAGAGGAGGGCGAAGATTGAGAATTGACAGACATGATGTGTTGGAAAGAGTCAGACGTTACTCTTGGCTGTGTGACTTAAGGTAAATAAAAATTCATGGGGAAAAAGAAGTGTCTTGTGTTATTACTAAAAAAACTCTAAATGACCTAAAGCAAGATTCCCCCAGGCAACCTAAGTTGGTTTTCAGACTCCAAACATCCAGGAATTGTCAACCAACGGACCATATGACTTTAGGCACCCCTTTTGCGATCTTGTTCATAAGGACATTTTTTTCATTTACACTGTCAAAATCCGATTGTTTGTTAACAGACGATTTTTAGAGATTTTTTTTAATTATAAAAAACTAACTCTAGACCCTAACAAACAACAGATTTTGACAATGTGGAATAAAAAAATGTCCTTATGAAAGAGATCGCAAAAGGGTGCCTAAAGTCAATGGTCCCAGCTAACTCCAGCATCGACTCAGCAATGAACATTTCAAGCTTCTTCAATAAGTACCAGTCAGAGATTAGTATACAACTATTATTTCTACTTTCAATACATTATCACTCCATTCCGACAATGAGTGACATAATTTAACAACGTTGACACGTCATCTCTCCATTCCGAGAATGAGAGCATAAGTAACAGTAGATTCAAAGCAAAAGTCTTGGAAAAAAAATAAGAAAAAAAAAAAAAGGTAAAAATCAGTTAGTT
This sequence comes from Doryteuthis pealeii, assembly GCA_023376005.1. Taxonomy (NCBI): domain Eukaryota; kingdom Metazoa; phylum Mollusca; class Cephalopoda; order Myopsida; family Loliginidae; genus Doryteuthis; species Doryteuthis pealeii. The sequence goes on along the minus strand of CM042160.1, from coordinate 58,127,129 downwards.
GCTAAGTAAATATAAATAGATATGTAGACAATTTTCCCTAAATTTTCTTCTATGTTTTTGGGTTTTTTTCTCCTTTTTTTCTACAGCAGCTGGAAACAATGTATTACTTTTCATTGCAAGCTAAGAAAAGATGACAAAAAAAAAGAAAAGAAAAAAAAAAAAGAAAGAAAAAAAGAAAAAAAAAAGAATGCAACAAATAAATGACTTTTGACGTGAGAGAAAGGAAGAAAGATATCTTCAAGGCAGAAGAAAAAGAAGAAAACATTACACAAACAGATAGTAACGATTTGAAATTTACTGTTCTAATTCCTAATTCTATTTATGCTACTACTACTACTACTACTTACTACTACTACTAGGTGTGTCAATTTTTGCAATATTTTGGTACATGCTCGCTGTTGGTTTTGGTTGGCTTTTACAGCATGTCAACCCTTGTTGGTTATTAATACTAAAGACATTTGTTTTTATTAATTCTGAGGACTCAATTTTTTTTTCAAACTCAATTTTTAAAAACACATTTATTTAACTATTTAACCCATGGGACCCCTAACAGTACTATCACTCCGGGTCTGGAATAATGTCCATTAAAAGAGACTCCATACTTTCCAGAGCTTCAGATTGAAACTGCACTAAATCAGTGGTTATTCCTAGTTGAGAACATGAGCTGACCCCAGAAAAAAAACAGAACCCCAAATCTATTATTTATTTGTCCCATTAAACTAACCTAAACCCTAGCTTAACCCTAACCCTTCTAAAAAAATAAATTAACAGTTTTATTACAAATCTGTTGTCTGTTTTTTCTGGTAAAAAACCTTTTTTGGTTAATATTATGTTACTCAACTATGGGTTAGGTTTAGAGTTAGGTTAGTTTAATAGGAAATAAATAATTTGGGTTATGTTTTTCTGGTCCACCCTGTAATTATGTCATGATTGCTCAGGACACCAAATTTCTGCCCTTAATATCATGGTTGCCACCCACGGCCAATAGGTGGCTCCATTGGATTTTAAGTCTCTAGCCAGATGCAATCGATGTATTCTACAGCCCCAGCTGATGGCAGGGATACATTCTAGGTTGGCATGGATATCACATGACTGAAGCCGTGAAAGGTATTCAAATTGTGGTTGGTTAGTGTTGTGGTATTGTACACTTGACACGTAATTTTGTTAGCATTTTATCATGTTAATTTTACTTGCACCCCTTGTTGTGGAGCTTAAAATATCCAACTGTATCCCCCCCCCAGAGAGGTTATAAGACACCCCCTCCCCCCAAAAAGGGTGTCCTGGGCATGATGCTAAACTGCATCTGATGGTGAAGCTCCAGTTGAAGATCTGGGTAGTTGGAGTCACTCTCTCATTCCATTACTCCCAGGTTCACTCTACCCAGTGTCGTAGTACCTGAACTTAAAAAAGTAAGTAGTAAAGTCTGATTGGGGTACCATATATTCAGTTAGCAGACAGCAGGAGTCTATCCCTTCACTTAGCACTAAAACCAAAGGAGATTGTTTTTGCATCTGAGGTGAGCACCACATTACCATCAGCTCTTACTTTACCACAAGATCTTTGTTGTACCATCATGCTGAATTGGCGAGGCTGGTATTGAACCAGGAACCTTTGTCGTTCCTAGTGGACACTCTACTGACTGAGCTAACCGATGGCAATAATGCTTAATGGTTTACAAAATTAAAAATAAAGAAACAACAGAGTAGTATTATTTGGATTAGTCGGACTTGTCCTCGTCTTCATTTATCTATACAATGTTTCAGCTGATGTGCCCTCGGCCTTCTTCACGGTATTTTCTTGTCATAATTCGGGAGCCATCCATGGAACGTTGATTATGACAAGAAGGAAGGAGGCACATCGTCCAAAACATTGTACAATAACAATGAAGATGAGGACATAGTCCAATAATTACTAATTATTCAAGCCTCAATCTAAAATGATTCTGATAAATAGTAATTTGTGTTGTGAAAAAAAGCAATAAAATAGAGAAACAACAAAAAAAAAAAACAGTACCAGAATTACCTATTAGTTGAATACTATTGAACTACTACCTACCTACCTCTCAGTGCATAGTTGACGAGGGGGCAGGGAAGCCATGACTTCCCTTAAAGGCACAACCCCTCATTTAATTGACGATCGCGTTTGCACAAATAAAAAAAAATTACTTTTCTTTCTGAGCGCTCTCATAAAATAATAAGGAAAAACATTTTTATTGCGTTTAGAGAGTTTCATGCATTCTCACTGTTGTCATAAATCTAGTTCATGTATTAGAAGGGGAAAAAAATAGGGCTTTGGAATGCTAATCTTCTAGGCAGATCAGATTTACCTGGAACTACCGTTTAGACTCATTTAGCAGGATTGATTGACCTAGAGTGGTAGTACTTGTTAGGTTCCCATGGTAGGGGGTCAAAATCAAAAGTAAAGAAAGCAAAGTAATGGATTCGCCTATTGCGTTATCAGTCCGACAGCAAGAGTCTACCCTTTTCACCAGCGCTAGACTTAAGAAATATTTTTGCATTTAAGGTAGAGTGCCACGTGTTAAAGTTCAGCGCTCCCCACTTACTGCCACAGATCCTTGCCATGTTAGCATGCACTGAGTTACGAGGGCCAGTATATCCCAGAACCTTGGGTCTAGGCAGATGCTGTACTGACAGAACTAAACTGGCTTTAGATTGTTAAAAATTATTCAATACTAGCAAAATAAAAAGACACCCTCCGGCGATGTAAAAATAATCTTGAAAATATTGCCTGAGGGGGATGCGGAGCTGAAATTCAATGTCAGGTGTGACCATACAGTATGTAAAATTTTGTCAAATTATGAAAGGAGTAAAAAAAAAAGAAAGAAATGAAAGAACAGACAATTTGAAATGGAAACATTTCGAAACTTTAATATTAATTAGAATTAAACAATCTATATATAAACATATAACGCCGGCATCTATTTATTAACAATGAGGATTGTCTAACATTGCATGCTCACATTTGAGTATATTTATTCTATTGTTATGACGTTGGATTATTTGTTGGGTAATTATGTTAGCAGTGACACAGTTTGTTGTTACAGACAAAAAACCGAAGCGAATCTCATTATTAATAGATGCGCAAAAAAAAAAAAAAAAAAAAAACTCTAAAGGAAAGAATTACATAAAATGTAAATATGAAACATACAATGAACACAATTCCCCTAACTCTAGGCATAAATTAACCCTAGACATGCTTGTTGTCTCTGGCATAGATCTCTATCCAAGTGTCAACTCTCTGGTCTGTCAAACAATGAACTCAAATAGAGCCAGCTCTTCTCTAACTAGCTTTCCATCAAGGTGGTTGTATTGGTCAGTGCAAATTATCAACTAGTACCACAAGTGATCTTCTCCAAAACAGGCAATTTATTAAGGAAGATAACTCGGTTATCCTAACAACATTGACATCTATCAAAATTAATCTTCAAAGTTACACCCCTGACCGCACATACTGTTGCAATACACTTTTACATTTCAAGAACAGTTTTCTTTCATATTGCTAATAGATATCTCCTTGCATTTTTATTAATCTCATCTGTGGATTGAAACCACTTCCCTTTCAATGGGGATTTTTTTAATTTTAGCAGAAATCAAATTCTCGACTGTATGTATTTACTATTATGCAGTAGGGATAAATTGTTGAGACATGTAGCAAGGAATTCTAAGGGGCATTGGTTTTCAGATCAGAATTGGAAAACTACCAGTTTATACCTACAGTCTATAACTCCCTAAACCAGGCGGAATCTCACGCATCACATGGTTTAATTTTTAGTTTTCAACCTGATGTTTAGCAGAGAGATGCTATCTCTCGTGCTGGGTTTTAACTCCCCGCCATGGCAATTAGAATGGGTTGAAATAAAATCTATCAGGGAAATAAAAGTCTTGTGAGTTGATTAATTGCGCATGACTAAAACTTAACCCTTAAATGAACCCTTAGAGGAAGCAGTTAGAGAGACTAGCATAACATGAGACCAAAGAAGAAGAGGAAACAACCACACAAGATAGCAGGAAGAAATGAATGACAGTAAGTTTTCTGTTTCTCTATCACCCAACTCTCTCTTTTGATTATATACCTGACAATGGGCTATACAACCATATGAACCTGAAGTTAACTTTTGAATGACGCAATCAACTACATAGCATTCAACTTCAATGTAAACTGTTTTCCAATGGTCATAATTACATTGTTCACTTCCACAATTGCCTGAATTAATCAATATCTGAATTAATTCATTGCAATTAACCCTGAAGATAATTTGTGGTGAAACTTGAGTAGTTATTTCTATATACACTTTAATACTAAATCCGTGCTACTAACATATTGAACACTTTATATTTTTTATAACACTGACTTATCAGTTATACTTGTATCGACTGTCAACATTGTGATTAACTTGATAGTCTATTCCGTGTAAGTCATCTTCTTTATTATATGTATATATAAAAGAAATGACTTAATAGTAAAAATGTGGATTGGTCTCAATATTTTGGTGGTACAAGTGTGATTCGGACAAGTCAGCATTAACAAATATAAAGTGCTCAAATACATAAGTAGCAGATTTAATTATTATAGTGTGTACAAAAATACCTACTAGAGTTTCACTATAAGATCTTCAGGGTTAAATCGACAGAATTAATCAAGATATTGATTAATCACAGCTAACTGCAGGATTTAACCTGAAGATCCTTATGATGAAACTCGAGTAGGTTATTTCTGTACACACTATAATAATAATAATATTTATAGTGTGTACAGAAATACCTATTTAGTTATAGTTACATATATATAGATAAAAAGAATAAAAATTATTTTCTTGAGAACAATACATTTTGCGACCTCCTTTTTTTATAAATATTTAATTTTCTCCCGTTGGAACCAGAACAACTTTTATAATATTATATATATATAAGCTCCCTGAAATAGACTATAAAGCTAAATCTCTGAGTCTTTTGTTTATTCTTTACTATATATTTGCTCAGTGACTAATGTTAAGAGCACACATTGAGCTCTCAAAACTGCGACAGGTTTTTAAATAAAACTGTTGTGTCGTAAGGGAAGATTTCTTCTCTGGACTTTTGGATTATATACATATATTATATATATATATATATATAACTTCTAACTCTAAACTCTCGGAATATCTTTTCTTTAATAATGAAACTAAACAGTCATACCAAATAATAAATAATTAGATAAAGCAATTTATTATTTATCTGCAGATAAGATAGGAGAACTTCACCCAGTGGGAGATTCCAAAGTAAATAATTCTTTTCTCTAAAGACCATTCTAACCTCATCAGAAAAGAAGAAAAAAAGCCTGATGTTAATCTGCGCTATTAGATTATTGCATCAGCAAAACAAACAAACACTGCAGAATGCTCTAATAGGTGGCAATTAGGGAAATAAAGAAGAAGAAACAAAAAATCCTCAAACTTCTCCACTTAATGAGATTTTATCAAAGAAGAACACAGACGATAAAACTAATTCTCAGATTTTAAACTTGCGGTGGAATTCAACGACAAATTGAATTTCATTCTTTTTTTGGTTTAAAAATGATAGGTCATGTCCGCTGGATGAATGATGGACGAATCCTGAGAGCATCCTCTATGCAGAGCTTTGTCTGGTAAGTGATAGATTGGTCACCCCCAGCAGCATCTCAAGGATGTCTGCAAGAATGATATCAGTGCTTTGACATTACCCCTTCAACTGGGAAAATTTGCTAAGGACTGCCCTCGATTTCAGTTTATTTCCATTGAATCCGTTTGATTGCAAATGATTCAGTAATTAAAAAAAAAAAAAGAATTTGTTGATTAATAAGTCAAACACAGAAAATTTCATTAAAATCAGATAATTCCCTGATTCTGATAATTATTTTTCATTAATGACAGCCTTCCATAACAAGAAAGTCACGGACATTTTCTCTTGGCATTTTTTTTTGCTTGTTGTTAGACCGAAAGAATAAGATATTTCATTTTTAAAAGTTATTGATTCTTCTTACTGAGTGTATTAATGTTTTTTGTTATTGATTCTAAGAAGAAAACTGTTATAAGCCTTAAAATCCTAAATTATGTTGTTTTTTTTAGTCCCTATACATAAAAAAAAGTATCCAGGTTTGCGAAATTGAGCAAAAATAATGGTCTAATATGTATTAAAAATAAATTACATACGTAATTCATTTTGCTTTTTTACTAATGCTCATTATGTTACTACTTTTCAACTTGGACAAAATTTGACCTTGAATATCGACTTAATTTTAATTCATTTTAAAATGAAAATGAGTCAACATTTTGGCAGATCCTATATTTAACAAATCGGCTACCCTGCTGATCCTGGTCAAAAGACAATCCTTTTAGGCTATTATGCTGGTCCTTGAAAAATAAACAAACCTACATTATGCTTATTTTACTGTCGTTGTAAATCTTTCTATTATGAATTCAAGTAATGTTAAAATGTTTTGTGAAGATAAGATAAAAAAATTCTTCTAAATGAAAAATAACAAATAAGCTATTTTGTGGTTCTAAAAGCTAGCATCCGGGTATTTCATGTTTAACATCTTTCCTTATAAAAGGTAATGTTAGGGTTAGGGTTAGCGATAGGGGTTAGGGTTACAATTTTATGTTTTACAATTGTAGTGAAAATGCCATTTTTTCCACTTTGGAAAAATTCATGATAGACAGATTTATACATTTATAGACAGATTTATACATGCAGTATAAAAATGAAAATGTTGAATAATCTTGTGATAAACTTTTAAATAAAACAAAAAACTGGCTACCGGTACCTCTTATTCTCTAAATAATTGGTTACAGCATAGATACATACAATTTGCAGAATCAGAAAGAACATACACTTTTACATAAGAATAACAAGTTTATCCAAATTGCCTCCAAAAATAAAGAAATGTAAAGAAATTACTGAATTTCTTGTTCTGAATTGGTCCATGATTTGATATTTTTTAAACAAAATCATATCCACTTTTACCACACCCAATTTCGGGCTTTAAATTCTCATAACTTTTGAACCACTGAGATAGTTGCACAATTCAACAGTTTTGAACTCCATTTACACAACTCTATTTAACTAATAATGATAATAACAATAACCTCAAATAAATAAAAATCAACTGGAATGCTACAAGTTAATGTTAAAAATATTTTGTGAAGGATAAAGATACAAAATTCTTCTAAATGAAAAATACACAAATAAGCTATTTTGTTGGTTCTAAAAGCTAGCATCAGGTATTTCATGTTTAACACTTTCCTTATAAAAAGGTAAGGTTTAGGGTTAGGGTTGGCATAGGGATAGTCAATTTACCCTCATAATGCCTTTTACTCTATTCACATGTTTGATCAGAAACTCATTAACGGAATCAACATTTTCATTGGAAGAATGTTTTATCCTTCACAAAATATAAAAAGTTGTGTTATTTCTATAACTCCAACATAAAAAGGGAACCACTCTGATTGACTGAAACTATTTATTTTCCATTAAAACTAACTCTAACCCTAAACCCTGTCTTCTTTTTTCCTAGTAGATCAATGAATAAATAAATAATTTATCAGTCAATCAGAGTGGTTCCCTTTTTTATGTTGGAGTTATAGGAAATAACCACAACTTTTTTATTTTGTGAAGGATAAAAACATTCTTCTCAATGAAAAATGTTGATACCGTTAATGAGTTTCTGATCAAACATGTGAATAGAGTAAAAGGCATTATGAGGGTAAATTTGACTATCCCTAATGCCAACCCTAACCCTAACCTTACCTTTTTATAAGGAAAGATGTTAAACATGAAATACCTGGATGCTAGCTTTTAGAACCAACAAAATAGCTTATTTGTTATTTTTCATTTAGAAGAATTTTGTATCTTTATCCTTCACAAAATATTTTTAACATTAACTTGTAGCATTCCCAGTTGATTTTTATTTATTTGAGGTTATTGTTATTTATCATATTAGTTAAATAGAGTTGTGTAAATGGAGTTCAAAACTGTTTGAATTGTGCAACTATCTCCAGTGGTTCAAAAGTTATGAGAATTTAAAGCCCCGAAATTGGGTGTGTAAAAGTGGATATGATTTTGTTTAAAAAATATCAAATCATGGACCAATTCAGAACAAGAAATTCAGTAATTTCTTTACCATTTCTTTATTTTTGGAGCAATTTGGATAAAACTTGTTATTCTTATGTAAAAGTGTATGTTCTTTCTGATTCTGCAAATTGTATGTATCTATGCTGTAACCAATTATTTAGAGAATAAGAGGTACCGGTAGCAAGTTTTTTTGTTTTATTTAAAAGTTTATCACAAGATTATTCAACATTTTCATTTTTATACTGCATGTATAAATCTGTCTATAAATGTATAAATCTGTCTATCATGAATTTTTTCCAAAGTGGAAAAAATGGCATTTTCCACTACCAATTGTTAAAACATAAAATTGTAACCCTAACCCTATCGCTAACCCTAACCCTAACATTACCTTTTATAAGGAAAGATGTTAAACATGAAATACCCGGATGCTAGCTTTTAGAACCAACAAAATAGCTTATTTGTTATTTTTCATTTAGAAGAATTTTTTTATCTTTATCCTTCACAAAACATTTTTAACATTACTTGAATTCATAATAGAAAGATTTACAACGACAGTAAAATAAGCATAAATGTAGGTTTGTTTATTTTTCAAGGACCAGCATAATAAGCCTAAAAGGATTGTCTTTTTGACCAGGATCAGCAGGGTAGCCGATTTGTTAAATATAGGATCTGCCAAAATGTTGACTCATTTTCATTTTAAAATGAATTAAAATTAAGTCGATTATTCAAGGTCAAATTTTTGTCCAAGTTGAAAAGTAGTAACATAATGAGCATTAGTAAAAAAAGCAAAATGATATTACGTATGTAATTTATTTTTAATACATATTAGACCATTATTTTTGCTCAATTTCGCAAACCTGGATACTTTTTTTATGTATAGGGACTAAAAAAAACCAACATAATTTAGGATTTTAAGGCTTATAACAGTTTCTTCTTAGAAATCAATAACAAAAAACATTAAATACACTCAGTACAGAAGAATCAATAACTTTTAAATGAAATATCTTATTCTTTTCGGTCTAAACAAGCAGAAAAAAAAAATGACCAAGAGAAAATGTCACGTGACCTTTCCTTGTATGGAAGGCTGTCATTAATGAAAAATAATTATCAGAAATCAGGGAATTATCTGATTTTAATGAAATTTTCTGTGTTGACTTATTAATCAACAAATTCTTTTTTTTTTTTAATTACTGAATCATTTCAATCAAACGGATTCAATGGAAATAAACTGAAATCGAGGGCAGTCCTTAGCCAAATTTTCCCAGTTGGAAGGGGTAATGTCAAAGCACCTGATATCATTCTTGCAGACATCCTTGAGATGCTGCTGGGGGTGACCAATCTATCACTTACCAGACAAAAGCTCTGCATAGAGGATGCTCCTCAGGATTCGTCCATCATTCATCCAGCGGACATGACCTATCATTTTTAAACCAAAAAAAGAATGAAATTCAAATTTGTCGTTGAATTTCCACCTGCAAGTTTAAAATCTGAGAATTAGTTTTATCGTCTGTGTTCTTCTTTGATAAAATCTCATTAAGTGGAGAAGTTTGAGGATTTTTTGTTTCTTCTTCTTTATTTCCCTAATTGCCACCTATTAGACGCATTCTGCAGTGTTTGTTTGTTTTGCTGACTGCAATAATCTAATAGCGCAGATTAACATCAGTGCTTTTTTTTCTTCTTTTCTGATGAGGTTAGAATGGTCTTTAGAGAAAAGAATTATTTACTTTGGAATCTCCCACTGGGTGAAGTTCTCCTATCTTATCTGCAGATAAATAATAAATTGCTTTATCTAATTATTTATTTATTTGGTATGACTGTTAGTTTCATTATTAAAGAAAAGATATTCCGAAGAGTTTAGAGTTAGAAGTTATATATATATATATATATATATATGTATATAATCCAAAAGTCCAGAGAAGAAATCTTCCTTACGACACAACAGTTTTATTTAAAAAACCTGTCGCAGTTTGAGAGCTCAATGTGTGCTCTTAACATTAGTCACTGAGCAAATATATAAGTAAAGAAATAACAAAAGACTCAGAGATTTAGCTTTATAGTCTATTTCAGGGAGCTTATATATATATATATATATATAAAATGTTGTTCTGGTTCCAACGGGAGAAAATTTAATATTTTATAAAAAAGGAGGTCTGCAAAATGTATTGTTCTCAGAAAAAATATTTTATTCTTTTTATCTTATATATATGTAACTAATAACTAATAGGTTATTTCTGTACACACTATAATATTATTATTATTATAGTGTGTACAGAAATAACCTACTCGAGTTTCATCATAAGGATCTTCAGGGTTAAATCCTGCAGTTAGCTGTGATTAATCAATATCTTGATTAATTCTGTCGATTTAACCCTGAAGATCCTTATAGTGAAACTCTAGTAGGTTATTTTTTGTACACACTATAATAATAAATCTGCTCTACTTATGTATTGAGCACTTTATATTTGTTAATGCTGACTTGTCCGAATCACACTTGTACCAACCAAATATTGAGACCAATCCAACATTTTTACTATTAAGTCATTTCTTTTATATATACATATAATAAAGAAGATGACTTACCGGGGAATAGACTATCAAGTTAATCACAATGTTGACAGTCGATACAAGTATTAACTGAATAAGTCAGTGTTATAAAAAATATAAAGTGTTCAATATGTTAGTAGCACGGATTTAGTATTAAAGTGTATATAGAAATAACCTACTCAAGTTTCACCACAAATTATCTTCAGGGTTAATTGCAATGAATTAATCAAGATATTGATTAATTACAGGCAATTGTGGAAGTGAACAATGTAATTATGACCATTGAAAACAGTTTTACATTGAAGTTGAATGCTATGTAGTTGATTGCGTCATTCAAAAGTTAACTTCAGGTTTCATATGTTGTATAGCCCATTGTCAGGTATATAATCAAAAGAGAGGAGTTGGGTGATAGAGAAACAGAAACTTACTTGTCACTTCATTTCTTCCTGCTATCTTGTGTGGTTGTTTCCTCTTCTTCTTTGGTCATCATGTTATCTAGTCTCTTCTAACTGCTTCCTCTAAGGGCTTCATTTAAGGGCTAGTTTTTAGTCATGCAATTAATCAACTCACAAGACTTTTATTTCCTTGATCAAGATTTATTCAACCCATTCTAATTTGCCATGCGGGGAGTTAACAACCCCAGCAGAGAGATAGGCATCCTCTCTGCTCAACATCAGGTTGAAAACTAAAATCTAAACCATGTGATGCGTGAGATTCCCGCCTGGGGTTAGGGAGTTATAACTGTAGGTATAAACTGGTAGTTTTCCATTCCCTGATCTGAAAACCAATGGCCCCTTAGAATTCTTGCTACATGGTCCGTCAACAATTTATCCTACCTCATAATATGTAATACATACAGTCCAGATTTGATTTTCTGGCTAAAAATTAAAAATCCCCATTGAAAGGGAAGTGGTTTCAATCCACAGATGAGATTAATAAAAATGCAAGGAGATATCTGATAGCAATGATGAAAGAAAACTGTTCTGAAATGTAAAAGTGTATTGCAATAAGTATGTGCGGTCCCAAGGGGTGTACTTTGAAGATTAATTTTGATAGTATGTCAATGTTGTTAGGATAACCGAGTTATCCTCCCTTAATAAATTGCCTGTTTGGAGAAGATCAACTGTGGTACTAGTTGATAATTTGCACTGACCAATCAACAGCCACCTTGAGGAAAGCAGTTAGAGAGAGCTGCCTATTTGAGTTCAGTGTTTGGAAGACCAGAAGAGTTGACACTTGGATAGAGGAATCTATGCCAGAAAGAACAACAAGCATGTCTAGGGTTAATTTATGCCTAGAGGTTAGGGAATTGTGTTCATTGTATGTTCATATTTACATTTTTATGTAATTCTTTCTTTTAGAGTTTTTTTTTTTTTTTTTTTTTTTTGCGCATCTATTAATAATGGAGATTCGCTTCCGTTTTTTGTCTGTAACAAAAACTGTGTCACTGCTAACATCACATTACCCAACAAATAATCCAACGTCATAACATAGAATAAATATACTCAAAATGTGAGCATGCAATGTTAGACAATCCTCATTGTTTCAATAAATAGATGCCCGGCGTTATATGTTTATATATAGATTGTTTAATTCTAATATAATATTTAAAGTTATCGGAACTGTTTCCATTTCAAATTGTCTGTCTTTCTTTCTTTCTTTTTTTTTACTCCTTTAATAAATTTGACAATTTTACATACTTATGGTACACACTCTGACATTGAATTTTCAGCTCCCATCCCCTCAGGCAATATCTTTCAAAAGATTATTTTTACATCGCCCGGAGGGTGTCTTTTTATTTTGCTAGTATGAATAATTTTTAAACAGATCTAAAGCCAGTTTAGTTCAGTCAGTACAGCATCTGCCTAGAAACCACAAGGTTCTGGGATCAATACTGGCCCTCGTCAACTCAGTGCATGAGTAACATGGCAAGGATCTGTGCAGTAAAGTGGGGAGCTGAACTTACACGTGGCACTCTACCTTAAATGCAAAAATAATTTCCTTAGTCTAGCGCTGGTGAAAAGGGGATAGACTCCCTTGCTGTCCGACTGATAACGACAATAGGCCAATCCATTGACTTTGCTTTCTTTACTTTTGATTTGACCCCCTACATGGGACCCTAACAAGTACTACCACTCTAGGTCAATCAATCCCTGACTAAATGAGTCTTTAACGGTAGTTCCAGTGGTAAACATCTGACTGCCTAGAAGATTAGCATTCAAAAGCCTCCTATTTTTTTCCCCCTTCTAATACATGAACCTAGATCTTATGACACAGGTGAGAAATGCAATGAAACTCTCTAAACCGCAATAAAAATGTTTTTCTTATTATTTATGAGAGACGCTCAGAAAGAAAAGTATTTTTTTTTATTGTGCAAGCGATCGATCAAGTTAAATGAAGGGTTGTGCTTAAGGGGAGCAATGGCTTCCCTGCCCCCCCTCTCAAGCTATGCCACTGAGAGGTAGGTAGGTAAGTAGTTCCAATAGTATTAAAATATAGGTTAATTCTGTACTGTTTTTTTTTTTTGTTTCTCTTATTTTTATTGCTTTTTTCACAACACAAATTATACTATTTATCAGAATTTTTTAGATGAGGCTTGATAATTAGTATTATTTGGACTATTGTCCTCATCTTCATTGTTATCTGTACAATGTTTCGGACGATGTGCCCTCCTTCCTTCTTGTCATAATCAAAGTTCCATGATGGCTCCCGATTATGACAAGAAATACCTGAAGAAGGCCGGAGGGCACATCAGCTGAAACATTGTATAGATAACAATGAAGACGAGGACAATAGTCCGAATAATCCAAATAATACTACTCCTGTTGTTTCTTTATTTTATATTTTGTAACCATTAAGCATTATTGCATCGGTTTAGCTCAGTCAGTAGAGTGTCCACCTAGGAACGACAAGGTTCCTGGTTCAATACCAGCCTTCGCCAATTCAGCATATGAGTAACACAAAGATCTGTGTGGTAAAGTAAGGAGCTGATGGTAGATGTGGTGCTCCACCTCAGATGCAAAAACAATCTCCTTGGTTTAGTGCTAGTGAAAAGGGGATAGACTCCCTCGCTGTCTGGCTAATACTGATATTAGGTCACCCCATCAACTTTACTTACTTACTTTTTAAGTTCAGGTACTACGACACTGGGTCAGAGTGAACCTGGGAGTAATGGCAATGAGAGAGTACTCCACACTACCCAGATCTTCAAAACTGGAGCCTCACCATCAGATGCAGTTTAGCATCATGCCCAGGACACCCCTTTTTGGGAGGGAGGGGGTGTCTTATAACTCTTCTGGGGGGGGATACAGTTGGCATATTTTAAGCTCCACCAACAAGGGGTGCAAGTAAAATTAACATGATAAAATGCTAATCAAAATTACGTGTCAGTGTACCAATACCACAACACTACCAACCACAACGAATACCTTTCACGGCTTCAGTCATGTGATATCCATGCCGCAAACTAGCATGTACCCTGCCCTATCAGCTGGGGCTGTAGAATACATCGATTGCATCTGTGCAGAGACTTAAAATCCCCCAATGGAGCCACCTATTGGCCGTGGGTGGCAACCCATGATATTTAAGGACAGAATTCTGGTGTCTGAGCAATCCATGACATATTACAGGGTGACCCAGAAAGAACATAACCCAAATTATTTATTTTCCTATTAAACTAACCCTAACTCTAACCCTAACCCCCATAGTTGAGTAACATAATATTACAAGGTGACCCAGAAAAAACAGAACCCACAGATTTTGTAATAAAACTGTTAATTTTAATTTTTTTTTAAGAAGGGTTAGGGTTAAGAGTTTAGGGTTTAGGTTTAGTTTAATGGGAAAATAAATAAATAATTTGGGTTCTGTTTTTTCTGGGTCACTCATGTTACTCAACTAGGAAATAACCACTGCATTTAGTGGCGAAGTTCCAATTCTGGAGCTCTGGGAAGTATGGAGTACTCTTTTATGGACATTATTCCCAGACCCGGAGTGATAGTACCTGTTAGGGTCCCATGGGTTAAATAGTTAAATAAATGTGTTTTTAAAAAATTGAGTTTGAAAAAAAAAATTGAGTACCCATCAAGAATTAATAAAACAAAATGTCTTTAGTATATAATAACCCAACAAGGGTTGACATGCTGTAAAAGCCAACCAACAAACCAACCAGCCGAGCATGTACCAAAATATTGCAAAACTTTTGACACACCCTAGTAGTAGTAGTAGTAGTAGTAGTAGTAGTACATAATAGAATTGAGGAATTAGAACCATTAAATTTCAAATCGTTACTATCTGTTTGTGTAATGTTTTTCTTTCTTTCTTCTGCCTTGAAGATATCTTTCTTCCTTCTCTCTCACGTCAAAAGTCATTTATTTTGTTGCCATTCTTTTTTTTTTTTTTTTTTTCTTTTTTTTTTTTTTTTCTTTTTTTTTTTGTCATCTTTTCTTTAGCTTGCAATGAAAAGTAATACATCTGTTCCAGCTGCTGTAGAAAAAAAAGGAGAAAAAAAACCCCAAAAACATAGAAGAAAATTTAGGGAAACATTGTCTACATATCTATTTATATCTTACTTAGCAACTAACTGATTTTTACCTTTTTTTTTTTTTCTTTTTTTTTTCCAAGACTTTTGCTTTGAATCTACTGTTACTTATGCTCTCATTTCTCGGAATGGAGAGATGACGTGTCAACGTTTGTTACATTATGTCACTCATTGTCGGAATGGAGTGATAATGTATTGATAGTAGAAATAATAGTTGTATACTAATCTCTGGACTGGTACTTCATTGAAGAAGCTTGAATGTTCATTGCTGAGTCGATGCTGGAGTTAGCTGGGACCATATGACCTTTAGGCACCCCTTTTGCGATCTCATTTCATAAGGACATTTTTTTTATTCACACTGTCAAAATCTGTTTGTTTGTTAGGGTTAGAGGTTAGTTTTATAATTTAAAAAAAATCTCTAAAAATCGTCTGTTAACAAACAATCGGATTTTGACAGTGTAAATGAAAAAAATGTCCTTATGAAACAAGATCGCAAAAGGGGTGCCTAAAGGTCATATGGTCCGTTGGTTGACAATTCCTGGATGTTTGGAGTCTGAAAACCAACTTAGGTTGCTGGGGGAAATCTTGCTTTAGGTCATTTAGAGTTTTTTTTAGTAATAACACAAGACCACTTCTTTTTCCCCCATGAGATTTTTATTTACCTTAAGTCACAACAGCCAAGAGTACGTCTGACTCTTTCAACACATCATGTCTGACTCACATTCTCATCTCTCGCCCCTCCTCTCACATCTCACAGCTTGTCCAATAGAAACAATGCCATGTCCTTATGATGATTCATCCTTAAACCTTTCCATTCTCATCTAACACACAATTCTTGCTAAAAACCTTTCCGTGCTAATTTACACATCACTGTTACCTTCTGGCCCACCCCATCCCCATTATGTTACACTAGTTGTAATGTTCAACACAAGATTCACATGCAGTTGTTTTCACAAAGTTTAATTTTATTTCATTTATTATATTTCATGGGTGTGGAGTGTGGGGGTAATGGTTATCATCAAAGGAAATGGACATGGCACAGCAACACAAGTTCAAATTTAACTGTTTAGTTGAAATTGCGTTACATAATTATTAGAAACCTAATATTTATGGCAATAGTGTAGAAATCATAATGGCGATTAGTGCAGCTGATGGCCTTGAGAGTGAGTGACGGCGCTTCACCTCACTCTCACCTTGCCTTCCGGGGATAAATAGTGAGAACCGGAAGGCATAGAAGACCCTGTTCCGGTTTAAGGATAGTAAGTAACTCACTCATTTAGAAGTTAGAAGCCGAGCTCGTAGGATGTGTGCAGATTTCTGGTTTGGGGATTTACAAATAAAGTAACATCAAAGTAAATTGAAGTCTTGTGTTTATTACCTAAAAACTAACAATAACACAGGGCTTCTGATAAGGAGAAATCCCTAACAGAAATCAGACCCGAAGTCCCCAAGAAAGTCCAGACCTTAGAAGAGACCAGACCAAGATGTTAGACGATCAGAATAGCAAAGCCAGCCAGAAGAAAAGACGACCAGAAGTAAGAAGTAAGAAAGTATACAATAATTGGAAGTAAAGAATAAAATTAGTTATTTCTTCTTGTTAATGGATTTCTTTTAAGATTTATCCCAGGGATTATTTGCTCATATTCATTAAGATAAAACCAAACAATTAGAAATACCAAACACATATTTATTAAAATCAAATTTCTAATATCAATATGCAGATTAGCCTTCCCATTCACTCTGTAAACCGCTATTTTGTTGTATATATAAATACAATTGCATGTTATTAGTATGTACATATGGTCAACAGTATTAATAATGTATAACAATTTTATTAATGATGGTTGTTTAAATAAAAATAAAAATCATGGAGAACATGGCGTAAATAACTAAGGGAGTTGTGACTTCCTGTTCGCAGCACCATATTGAAGTCAGTAAGTCTACTGTTGGTTTGAATAACAGCAGCTAACTAAGTACAACTTAAGCAGTGTCCAAGACAGTTGGCATATATAGAAATCAAGAATGACCCATTCATGAATTTGGGTGATTTCATTCCTTGAGTTCTGATCGGCTGCTTGATTTGAATGACACTGTGGAGTCTTATATATATCCTGTCATTCTGCAGTAGACTTTGTGACATTCGAGTTTGTATTTCAGTTACAACCATTTATTGCCTTGTCTTCCCAGTTCCACGGTAATTGGAACTTTAATTATTCTTCAAGTAGTAATGTAGTTTCGGTTACAGACAAACACACAATCTCCATTATAATAAGAGACATAGACCTTTATTTCTCAATGATATATAAGACACATTGCAATTTTAAATGCACTGATAACATGAGCTGTTTTGAGGCAAATCTAACTCAGATTTTCATAGAGACCTCTTTGATAAATAAGATTTATTCTAGGTGTTAATGATTGTGACTATAAATCAAATACTCATTGATAAACTTATGCAATTCATGAAGGCATTGTGACATAGTTTCAATTACAGACACCAAATCTCCATTATAATAAGAAGACTAGAAGTGGCTACCCAGCATCGCTTGGGTAGAGGGGGGGATTTAAAAAAAATTTAGTCTCACAAATTCATTATTACTGAATCATGAGTTGGTTTCCCACAGGATGTCCCATTAAAATCCCCACGTAAAAAAAGACCTTGTGCTAATCCAGCCACTCTGAAAAGAAAAATTAATGTCTACCATTTACAATATTAAATACAAAAAAAAATTCCATGCTGTTACCATTTAAATTTTATTTTTTAATTATCTTCATGAATATAAACCAAACCTTCATTATTTTTGCTCAAAAACCAAGATATGATGATAGTGAATATTCATATATGTTTACTTTGTCATTGTTTTATTTTCATAGTTTCTTCTGGACATATATACATACCAACTGCCCGTTATAGATAAATAGAATAGATAGATGTGTGTGTGTTTCCTACTCTAAGAAATTTTGGTATTAACTAAAAATATGCCCTACCTTTAGTTTTTTTTTCCTACTAAAGCAAAAATATCCAAAATTATTTTAAACTACTAAATCACTTAGATAATCTTTTCTTTTTTTTTTTTTCTTTTTTTTTTTTTCTTTCTTTCTTTTTTTTTTTTCTTTCTTTTTCTTTCTTTTCTTTTTCTTTTCTTTCTTTCTTTTTTTTTCTTTTCTTTCTTTCTTTTCTTTCTTTTCTTTCTTTCTTTTTCTTTTTCTTTTTCTTTCTTTCTTTTTCTTTCTTTCTTTTTCTTTTTCTTTCTTTTCTTTTCTTTTTCTTTTTCTTTCTTTTCTTTTCTTTCTTTCTTTCTTTCTTTCTTTCTTCTCTTTCTTTCTTTCTTTTCTCTTTTCTTTCTTTTTTCTTCTTTCTTTCTTTCTTTTTTCTCTTCTTTCTTTCTTTCTCTTTCTTTCTCTTTCTTTCTCTTTCTTTCTCTTTCTCTTTCTTTTTTCTTTCTTCTTTTTTCTTCCCCCCCCCCCCATGTCTGTCTATTCAACCAGAAACCCTTTTTGCTTGTAAGTAGAAATTCAGTGTCAGATAAAAAAAAAAAAAAATGAACCCTTTTATACCATGACCCATTTCTTATAAATATCTCTCTCTCTCTTATTTAATCAATTTAACTCACAATCTTTCTCTCTATCGGTCCACTTTTTTAGTACATCTCTCTCTTTCTCTCTCTCCAAGTTTTTCATATTGGACATGACCTACTGATCTATGTAGAACTTCCAATCCCATAAAGTTAGATCTCTAAAGACACAAACGGACGCAGAGCCACAAGGCATTATGAGTAAACATGGCGGTCTGGGGTTTGATCGACAGAGATTAGGTCAATAAGGCAAAATATTTTTTTAAAAGTTTCTCACCAAAAGAAAATATTTACAATGACATATTTTTATGCTACTCAAATACATAAATCTCATATACATTAATGTTAACAGACACAGATAGAACAGCTCTGTTGATAGGACTTTCTCTACAATTGCTTATTCTGTTACATAATTTGTGTGGTGGCGTGGGTTGTTGACGGACCCTGTAGTGAGAATTCTAAGGGGCCATTGATTTTCAGATCAGGGAATGGAAAACTACCAGGACAGTTATAGCTCCCTAACCCCCAGAGGCAGGAATCTCGCACGTCACATGATTTAGTTAGTTTAGATTTTAGTTTCAACCTCAGATTGGAGAGAGCACTCTGCTAGGGTTGTTGTGCGGCGAATCAGAATGGGTTGAATAAATCTTGATCGAGAAAATAAAAGTCTTGTGAGTTGATTAATTACATGACAAAAAAACTATCCCTTAACTGCTAACATCCTGTTTGAGAATTTTCTAAAATGTCTAGAGCATTCCTTTAAGGATATATAAAAAATGGCAAAAAATGACCATTGCATCTAAATTTATCTGTTAATTTTCCCTTAAATCAAAAACTTCTAAATATGTTTGATATTACATTAAACAAAGGCTACGTCGTTTGGGTGGATTAGGAAAACGAATGAGACTTCCGACCGGGTGGAATGAGTGGTATAGGACGTTAAGAGTTTAAAGAAGCCCTTAGAAGAGACTAGACAATATGATGGCCAAAAGAAGAAAAGGAGACAGCCACACACAGATAGCAGGAAGAAATGAAGTGACAGTCAGTCTCAACTCTGTATCTGTCACCCGAGTCTCCTCTTTTGTATATATATCCAACGATGGGCTCTACAATAATTCTTGCCTCTCTCTTGTGTGTACATACCCCACGTACTCTCTCTCCCCCCTCTCTATGTATGTATGTCTCTCTCTCCCCCCTCTCTATGTATGTATGTCTCTCTCTCTCTCCCCCTCTCTTATGTATATATTGTATGTATGTTTTTGTCTACTGAAAATGGATTTATTCAGAATATTGTCAGGTTGAGAGCTTCTTCAGAAAGTTTTGTATGTATGTATGTATGTCTCTCCCTCTCTATATATATAGTTTTTTTTTTACCCTACAATCTATATATTCTAAATGCTGTAACTGAATGTTCATAGAAAGTCAATATTATAAGCTGGGGGATATTTTCCAGTAAGTGTCAAACCTTTTATTTTTTTTTTCTTCCAATTTAGTTGAATTCTTGGATTTCTAATTCCTCCCGTCTCCTTTGGGATCATTTCAAACATGCCAACTACAATTGGTATCATTGTCATCTTCACATTCCACAGTTTTTTTTTTGTTTTTAGCTCTCTAGCAAGATCAAAGTATTTGACTATCTTTTCGCTTTGTTTTATTTTCACTCTATAGTCCGCTGAATCAGTAAAATCCTCCAGATGGCCTTTTTTTTTTTTTTTCTCTTGTCTATTATTCTAGGTCGGGTCTGCTTGCCTGGATTTGGGGATCCGTTTGTATCTTAAAATCTCAAAGAATGGGTCTTATTCTCTAGGATGGATTCTAGTTTGGGTTATTTCCTATAACTCCAACATAAACAAAGGGGAACCACCCTCGACTGATAAATTATTTATTTATTGATCTACTAGGAAAAAAGAAGACAGGGTTAGGGTTTAGCGTTAGTTTAATGGGAAAATAAATAAATAATTTATCAGTCAAGAGTGGTTCCCCTTTGTTTATGTTGGAGTTATAGGAAATAACCTAGTTTGTGCATATTCCATTTTGTAGCCAAAACTAAATTTCTTGCCCATTTCCCAATAGATCAGAGAAGCAACATTTTCTAGATTTTTAAAATATAAGACATATATAACAATTCCAATTAATGCAAAATGGGTTAAAAATTGCTCATCTTGAAAATTTATTAAAGGAGTGATTAGTATTCAGCTGTGTTGCAAGCTGTAGAAGTCTAACTACCGTCGAGTTAGCAGACAAGAACAAACGTGCAAGCTGTAACTTAAATACAGTCCTGGCATAGTGCAAAGTGATGGCTGAAGAGTGGGTACTTGTACTTGTCCTTACTCACCCAGGAAACCAACAGCCAATCAGAACCTAGCAAATGAACTTGCCTGAGTTCATAATGGAACATTCCAAAGCTCCATATAAGCCACCTACCAAACTCTAGTTTCAGTTTAGTAGCCAGCTTGTAACAGAGCTGAACACTTTAAAAATCCAACACAAGCTGAGTATGTTGTGAGGATCCAGACTTGGTAGGTGGTTTAACTAGCAGATTGGACTATTTCACTTGTGTACTTGGGTCAAGTTCACTTCCTGGGTCCTCATTGGCTACTGGTTTTAAGGTGGACAATTTTATCTATATAAATTGTAACCAGACCAAAAAAAAGAAAAGAGAACATAACCAAATATGCTCTGTACTAACTGCTTGAACACAGATTACAATATTTTATATTTTCAAGCCAGGAGTCCCTGAGGGCAAGAGACCCCTACAGTCATGGCAGAATCGGTGTTCAAAAGGTTAAAATAAGTTGTACAAAAATAACTCTTTGCTTCTACACACTAACTCATACTTACATACAACAGGTACACACACACACACACACACACACACACACCCTTGATTGTCACTTTGCCATATAGCATCAATGTGAACCATTAAATAAAAAAGATATGACTGACATTTTTCTTTCATTTGCCCTTCCAACTTGTAATCTCAATATGAAAAGGTTTTCTCTTTATTATAACAATAATTATATAATGATGTAATTCACTCACACTATGACATACTGGATTTTTAAAAAAAAAATTTTTTTTTTATTTAGATAATTAAAACTGATTTTTTTTTTTTTTTTTTTTTTTTTTTTTTTTTTACCTATAAAAGGTGATGTATTTAATCCATTTTCAACAAAAGACAAAACTTTCTGAAGAAGCTCTCAACCTGACAATATTCTGAATAAATCCATTTTCAGTAGACAAAAAAAAATAAATAAATAAAAAACAGATAAAGAACATTCAAGGCAGCCATTTAAAAAAAAAAAAATCTCTTCAAAGGCTCAAGGCAGCCATTTTGTTTTTTTCACTTTTTTTTTTTTTTTTCAATTTTTTTTTTCTCCCTTTGATTAATCTTCCATTTTTCTCATTTTGCTGAGTCATTTGATGTTAATAAATCTTGACAAGAAAAAAGGTTGGTAAATTCTAAAGTGAGAAATTAGATGCATTAAAGGTAATTTGAAGAATTTTTTTTCTCCCAATCTTCTTTTATAAATTGTATATATATTCCTTCATTCAATAGAAAAAAAATTATTTCATTCTCTACCAACTGTGGTGAATGCTCTCTGCTGGCGTGGAAATATTTTTGTATTTAAATGAAAATTTTTGCTGAGATGTTAAAAATGTCATTAAAACATTTTATATATATATAAAAAAAAATGGACTCTCTCGTCGATTTTCGACGCATGAGTGTTCATCCAGTGAACAACCAACACAGTGATTTGTTTATAGTGGTGAAGGCTTGTGTAGGACCATTTCACACTTTTTGGCACAGTTGATAGGAAAGAATTGGTGCATCAAGGAATGCCACAAACCCAATCAACAACTGACCTCTGGAATTTTGAATTTAGAGTTATCCCTCTCCTAGACTGGTTACCTACCCAAGGTTAAAGAGCCCAGTCTGCCCTACTATTTAATCCATAGCTGGAGGGAGAATATATGGATTCATACCTTTCCCAAGGGTATTACCGCTATGTGAAATGCCAACAGCTTCCTCTAGGAATTGAACTCGAACTGACGAGTCCATTTTCCACGACTCTAACCACTAGCCCACGTGCCTATATATAATATATATATTATATATATATATATATATATAATCTCTTATTATAATGGAGATAGTGAGTTTTTTCTGTCTGTAACCGAAACTATATCACTACTCAAGTCACAATTCCCTTTGTTATTTACATCACATTCTCCATGATTTTATTTTTATTTAAACCTCAGTTATTAATAAAATTGGTTTACATTATTAATACTGTTGACCATATCTACATGATATTTTCCACGTACCCCACTTGTACGGGTCAGGCACAAGGCCCTATTTATGTGGGACCACCCACAAACCGAAACTCATGGGGTGGCGGGTGAAAAATTGCGTCGATCCCGTCGGCATTCCCCCTCAAGGGGGGCGCCTCAGGCGCTGGGCAATAAACCGAGCCCTGTCCCTTTAAATCAAGGGGGCAGGTGTTGCCTGGGGGGATGGCCCCCTGGGATCGACGCCGTTAATTATAGCAATGGTCCAGAGGCCGAAGCCACTGTTGACCATATCTACATACTAATAACATGCAATTGTATTTATATATACAACAAAATAGCGGTTTACAGTGTGAATGGGAAGGCTAATTTGCATATTGATCTTAAAAATTTGATTTTAATAAATATATGCTTAATATTATTGATTTCTAATTGTTTGGTTTTATCTTAATGAATATAAGCAAAAATCTCGGGGATAAATCTTAAAAGAAATCTATTAACTAGAAGAAATAAGTGTAATTTTATTCTTTACTTCATATTTTAACTAAATAGTTAAATTAGGAAAATTTACCAATGAAAGACGGGAGTAACGGAAAATGATGGAAGAGTTAGTTTCAAAGTTGTTCTATTTTTCAATCATACCCCCTCTGTTCCAAATCTTTTTATCTGCATACTTATTCAGTTTCATTAGCCTTTCTAATTTAATATGATATTTTATTATATTAAAACTTAAATACTTGCACCAGGAGGGTGCATATATTTGCTAGTATATATAAAAAAATAAAATTTGAGTTAAGATCGCATGACATAGTGCCTGGTTACTGACAGCTTCTTGCCTATGCAAAATCTTCAGACCAAAACCTTGGTTTGAAGATTGCATAGGCAAGGAACTGGATGCAGAACCATGTACAGAATTTCAGGGGAGAGTCATATTTGTCCTATTCTATACACAGCCATACACAAATTGCCTTACCATATATGGCATTATAACCCCTGAATTTATCTTGAAATGTTTTGAAAAGGCAATTTGTGTCCAATTTTTTGTTTCCAGTGGTTCTCAACCTTTTCTTCTTCTACCCCCAGACCCTTAAATCTTCTCGTCAAATTATGTTTCAATCCCCAAACAGTTTTTATGTTAATTAAGTGATTAGAGTAAAAATAAACCATCTCAAGTTTTTAGAAACCACATCTATTTTGAAAAATCTCTCTCTCTTTGAACTTGTGAGCTTGATATTCTGAATGTGTTCTGGGCCTTTTTTGTGTGTGTATGATCTCAGGTCCAAGGTATTTAAAAGCCAAGAGTTGAAAGGGATATTCTAAATGGGAAAGGAAATAAAATAAAAATCAGTCACATGGATGATCTTGTTTATATATAAAATGTATGTATGTATGTGTGTGTGTGCTTCTGTATGTCTGTATATAATATAGATGTATGAGTGTGAGTATATGCTTCTGTATGTTTGTATATAATAAATGTGTGTGTGTCTGTGTGTGCGTATTTATATCTGTATATAATGTGTGTGTGTGTGTGTGTGTGTGCTTGTCTATGTCTGTATATAGTGTGTGTGTGTGTGTGTGTGTGTGTGGAAAAATGATGAATGTGAAAAATAAGTCCTGAAGATGATTTATTAATATATAATCATTTTTTTGTTTATGTTTAAAACCTTTCGATTATTAAATATATATACATAATCTTCAAGACATTGAAAAGAAAATGAACATCATTGTTTAAAACATTTCAATTATTAAATATAGATCAATATAAAAAAATGTTCATATATTTTAAATCATCTTCACAATTCTTTTTTTCCACATACAGTTGGATTCATTTCCATTTCTTTCTAACACACACACACACACATATATATATATATATATATATGTGTGTGTGTGTGTGTGATTGAAAATTGAGGAAATACAGATAAAACACAAAACAACTTCATTCAAATTATATTCATATATATATATATATATATATTCAATATAGTTAATAAACATCATTGAGAGGTTAATGTTTATGGTACTCTGATAGATCACCAAAGTTAAACAGCATTGAGCCTGTACAGTACTTAGTCAACCATTTAATAATTTAGCAAAAAAAAATCTCCCTGGTCTAGTGCTAGCAAAAGAGGATAGATTCCCTCACTATTTGACTGATACTGACCATAGGGCACTTGACAGACTTTACTGATGTACTAAAAAATAAATAAGCTGTTGAGTCTTGTTAGTACCCATAGAAAAATTTGGTGGCCATTTAAAATTTTTTTCTTTTAAAGTTAGGATGATTTTATCTTTTTCTATGGCTGTGTAATCAATATATTGAGTTGGCCACAAAGTTTGCTCTGTTTATTAAATAAAAATTACCAAAACAGAACCAGATTTTTGGCCAACCCAATAATTGTCTATGAGTTATATTTCATTAGGTGTAATTTTTATAGTCTTTTCGATGAGACACTATAATTTAAAGAATTATTGATTTTATAAAATTACATGTTATTAGCTTAGCTGCTTGGGAAGACATTGTTTATTACAATGTAAAGATATTAGCAAATGCCAAAGAAAGAAAAAGGATATGAAAAAAAAAAGTCCAAATTATGTTTACAATAAAGGAACACTCTGTATTATTTGGATCATTCAGACTATTATCCTCATCTTTATTGTTATATACACAACAGCCTTCTTCAGGTATTTCTAGTCGGACTCAATAACCTTCTTGAACTCGCAACCTTCTTGTCATAATGGGGAACCTTCATGGAACTTTGAACCTAACCCTTTATTTAGTCTACGGGGGTATACTGTTCTCATTCTGCTAACCATGATTGGGTACAAGTGTTAAGCTGTGTTAATTATTATTCTATGTTACTGTCGACCTTGACCAGAGTTGTGTTTTTTTGTTTGTTTTTCTTTTCATGTGATCAAAGCTGTCAATCTATATATTAATACTCTTGTTCCTTAATCTTCCAACCGTTATCATCTTGCAACCTTCTCTTCTTTATCATTTAGCTGAGGTGACAGCGCTCATGAGTAATAAGAATTCAGTGATTAAGCGACACCAGTTAATCAGGATTTACAATTTTTGCATTTCATCTTGGATGATTTGGACGGGCTCATTTTTAACCAGAGGGTGTTGCTAGATGATAATGGTTGGAAGGTTAAAGAACAAGAGTAAAGATGAGGATGAGTCCAAATAATAAAAATTAATATTGTTATCTGTACAACGTTTCGGCCGATGTGCCCTCCGGCCTTCTTCAGATATTTCTTGTTGGGTTTAGGAGCCTTCTCGAACTCAGGAACCTTCTTGTCGTAATTGGGAGCCATCACAGAACTTTGAACCCAACCCTTTATTCAATCCATGGGGGTATCCTATTCTCATTGTGCTAACCATGGCTGGGGTACAAGTGTTAATCTGTGTTGATTATTATTCTATGTTATTGTCATCCTTGACCAGGATTGAACCTGCAGCCCAAAGATAACTGTCACTTAGAACTGTCTTAACCCATTGCCTATATCCACTACGCTGTGTGTCCAATTGGACAAAGAGTTATGTTCGAAAGGGCTTCCAATCTGACAAGAAATACCTGAAGAAGGCCGGAGGGCACTTTGGCCGAAACATTGTACAGATAACAATAAAGATGAGGACAATAGTCTGAATGATCAAAATAATCCAAATTAATACTCTTGTTCTTTAACCTTCCAACCATTATAATCTAGCAACACCCTCATTGAGCCTCATCTCAGAAAAGAGAAATAAGAGTATTAATATACATATTTGTTTGTTTTCTCCATTTAATTATTTTCCCATCATGCTTCACTTCCATTTCTACCGGTGATGTCTAATGAACTGATTTTGAATAATTAATCTAATTTTAATTGTTCATTTAATTACCTCATGAAAATTACGTCCTTGTTGATTCCAAGTTTAAATTTTTCAATTGGTGTATGGCACAAATTTCTCCTTGAATAAAAATGTAAAAAATTTGATTTAAAAAATTTGTTATTCAAAATCATTTAGAAGAAGTAATATTATCCAGACTAAGAATAGGACACTCATACATTACCCATTCATACCTCCTCAAAAAAGAAGCAGCCCCATATTGCATACCATGCCAAAAACCCTACACAATCAAACACATATTAACAGAATGTAGCAACCTAAAACAAATACGAAAAAAATACTACCAAACAACAAATCTAAAACAGATATTCTACCAAATAAACCCAGAAAAACTACTTGGATACATAAAAGAAGCACACATCTACAACAAAATCTAAAAATCTTCCAAAAAATGAAAACACAAAAATATGTTAAAAAAAATCATCTAAAAGTTTCATTCACAAAAAATGTCAAAAAAAAAAAAAAACCTTTAGAAAATTAAACATTATCACCAATTCATTTCAAAAACGTAGTCGGCATTAAATGACCCATTGAGATTGATATGCCGTAAAACAAGATCAAATCGAATCAAAATCATTTATTCACAACTGGGAACAACATTCCATTTTTGTGAGAAATGAATTGGATATTGGAAAAGATACCTAAGTTACTATAATTCATGTAAACCATGGAGATTGTTTTTGCTGAGGTAGAGCCCCACACCTACCATCAATTCCCAGATGCTTTACTGCATAGGTCAGATTACCCAAGGTGTGCTACTCATACGCTGAGTTGGTGAGGACCGGTTTCGAACCCAGAACCTTGTGATTCCTAGGAGAATGCTCTACCTATTGAACTAAACCAGACCCTATATATATATATATATATATATATATATATATATATATATATATATATATATATATATATGCCGTTTGAAACTAGAAATAAAATACAATAAATTCACATATTCATAATGTAGTAGGAGAGATAGATATATATATATATATATATATATATATATATATATATATATTATATATATATAGGGCCGGGTTAGCTCAGTTCGGAGAGCGTTCGGCTATAAACCACAAGGTTCCTAGTTTGATACCAGCCCTCGCCAACTCAGCATATGAGTAGCACAGGGATCTGTGCGGTAAAGTAAGGAGCTGATGGTAGGTGTGGCGCTCCACCTCCGACGCAAAAACAATCTCCTTGGTCTAGCGCTAGTGAAAAGGGGATAGACTCCCTCGCGGATTGGCTGATACCGACTTTAGGCCGCCCCGACTATATATATATATATATATATATAATATATATATATATATATATATATAAATTCATAATGTAGTAGGAGATTATATATATAATATAATCTCCTACTACATTATGAATATGTGAATTTATTGTATTTTATTTCTAGTTTCAAACTGGTAGATTTTTTTCTATTAACTCAGAATTGATAAACTGCAAAAAGATTTTTTTGGTTAATTAAATTTGGTTAATTATAGCCGGAAATGATCACTGCTGATGTATTCGTTGTGAGGGTAATGCTTGTAATTGTTTTTAATTGATTGCAATTAACTTGATGGCAAATACCTTTGCAATTATAAAAAAACTTATATAATCATTTCTGAAGCAAACAACTTTTAAATAAAAGTCTAAGGATAGAATAAATAATTGGCTCCCTTACATAATTTGAGTGTCAAATATGTTGAAGTGAGTCAGTCAGTCTATGCTGTTCAAGTGACTAGTTAAGTTTGAGCTGTCCTGTCGGCTGGGGTGTTAGAATCTACCTCTGCAGCGGAGTAATACTCCCTCAATGGGGCCACCTATTGGCCATGGGTTGCGACCCGTGATATTTAAGGATGGAATTCAGGTGGCTGAGCAGTCCATGACTTGTAATACTCCACTTTGGCCCTTTCTTGGGCTAGACGGGCGGTCGGAGAGGCCCCCTCCAATCAATTGGCTGGTCACGTCAAGCCCTAGCACCTATATGATTGCCCCAACCCTTATGGCAAACCCCAACCCTTTTTATCATACAGGTGCTTGAAGGCGGTGGCTGAGGGTCTACATGTCCTGGGAATGATGTTAAACTCTATCTGATGGTGAGGTTCCAGTTTAGGAGGTTTAGGGAATGTGGTGCACCCCTTCATCACCATTGCTCCCTGGTCCACTCTGACTCGGAGTGGTAGTATCTGTTAGGGTCCCATCTATGGGTTAAATAAAAAAACGAGTTTATAAAAAAAATTGAGTATCCATTAAGAATCAATTTTATTTCAAAATTTTGTCTGCATTAAATGACCCACTGAGGTTGATATGCCGTAAAACAAAACAAACCAAACTGAATTTGAGTAAATTTAACATGAATCAGCGGCTATATATAGCACTCTGGAATATTCCATAATTGTATCTGCGTGATACCATTCCCTGAGTCCTGATTGGCTGTTGACTTTAGTGGTGCTATGTTGCTTAGATAAATAACCCGTCACTCTCCAAGATCCATATTGAGTTATTGCTTGTTTGCTACCTTTTGTCTTCCAATTCAACAGTAATTGGGCTTCTACACAATAGTGGTCCTGTAGTGGGGTCACATGACAGTTCCAGAAATCCATTCTCAACCTTTTTGGCTGTGATCTTTAGAGAAGTCTCTGTCTCTGTCTCTGCCCGGGAATAGTGTGAAAGTTGTGTGTTGGTATAATGGGTACTAAAAATGCACCAAAAATCCTTGCTTTTGCAACATTTAGCTTAGAAATTGGTTTAAAAATTTAGCAATTTCAATATTTAAAACAGAAAAGCTTGTCATATTAAACAAGAAGACTAAAATATTATAACTAGAATTCAAATTGAATATATGCCCCCATCACCACCAACACCTCTAAAATGCTGCTTTTTACCTAATAAATAAGCTGTAATAGTGATAACACTTTAAAAGATTGAAATCTATTTCCTCAAATAAAGGCAAAGTTTTGAAGAACAATATTTTGTGTGGTAGTTCTTAGTGTTAATTTGGAACTTTCACCAGATGTTACATTTCCAAAATCGACCTACCTTACTCCATAATATTTTAGGTTCAGTGTAATCATGCCAAATATTAAAAAGCTTTAGATAGCAAAAATTTGCAGCCTTCTTGAGAAAGGTTGAATTAAAAAAAAATGTCTATTCTGGAATGCATTATGTGAACTCTGGAACAGGATGTCTGAGGCCAAGGGGCTATGTCTCGCTGTCGGCATGCCTGAGAGTATTCCAGCTGCATCCTCTGTACTGGGGTAAGACCTCCACCCCCCACCCCCAGAATGAATGTCCTGGGTTTGAAAATTATTTGTTTTAGATAGATAGGAATATTTGATACCATTTAACTGTGTGCACATTTTTTGTATTAAGAATAGTTACTTTAAGCTATACTTGTGAAGAATAATTAAAGTTCCAATTACCGTCAAACTGGGATGGCAAGGCAACAAACGGTTGTAACTTAAATACAAACCCGAATGTCACAAAGTCTACTGCAGAATGACAGGATATATATATGACTCCTCAATGTTATTCAAATCAAGCAGTCGAGCAGAACTCAAGGAATGGAATGACCCAAATCACTCAAATTCATGAATAGGTCATTCTTGATTTCTATATATACCAACCGTCTTGGACACTGCTGGAGTTGTACTTAGTTAGCTGCTGTTATTCAAACCAACAGTAGACTTATTGACCTCAATAACTTGGTAAAAAATAATTATTATTTACTTGAAATTATGTAATTGTTGATGCCATATGACTGTACAAACATGATCTATTTATTGATAGTCTTGTTCCTTAATCTTCTGACCATTATCATCTTGCAACACCCTCTGGTTAAAAATGAGACCATCCAAATCATCCAAGATGAAATGCAAAAATGTAAATCTTGATTATCTGGTGTTGCTTATTTGCCAAATTCTTATTTCTTATGAGTGTCGCCACCTCAGCTAGATAATGGACAATTCCGTTTTTATTCTAAAGAAAGGGAAGAAAAAGAACATGCCACAGATATAAGAAGAAAGAAAGAGTAGGGGAAAGATAGAGAGAGAAGGAACATAATGAAAAGATGAAAAGAAAAAAAAAAAAAGAGTGAGTGTAAATCAAGATTATTATACTTTTTACATATTGAAGTAAATGTAATAGCTCTTAGGTAAACATATCAAACTTTGTAATAATTAAATTATCAGGCCTTACTAATTATTATTAAATGGGAATTGTTATTTTAAACAATATTATCTTGTATATCAATTATTAGTATTATTGAAGTCAGTCAGTATACTGTCGGTTTGGATAACAGTAACTGTACAATTAGTGCCCAAGATAGCTGGTACTTATGGGACTCAAAAATACTCCATTCATGTATTTGGGTGATTCCATTCCTTGAATCTTGATTGGCTGCTTGGTTTCTATGATGTTATGAGGTTCATAAATACTCTGGCATTTTGCAGTAGGATTGCAGCAAGGTTAAATCTGTATTGAGTTACAGCTACTTGTTGCATTGTCTTAGCAATTCGATGGTAATTGGAACTTAGTATGATTATTCTACAAGTATGAAATAGGAATACTTGATACCATATAGCTGTGTACAGATTATTTGTATTAGATTGGAATACTTGAAACTAAACTTATTTGTAAACAATTATTATTATAGATAAATAAAGGATCTAACTCATTATATTGGCAATTGGAGGCATGTTGTAGGAAATGGACTCGTCGACCAGAGTTCAAATCCTGGACAAGGCTGTTTAAATTTCACATAGTACTAATACCCTTGGGAAAGGTATTAATCCAACTGTACTCCCTTCAGCTATGGGCAAATAGTAGAGCAGATTGAGCTCTTCAACCTTGGTGAGACAACCAGTCTAGAAGGAAAACTCTGAATTCAAACCCGTTAAACTCCGCTTAAGAAATTGACCTTGTGTCGCATCCTGCTCATGTGGAGGAGTTGGTATATATATATATATATATATATATATATATATATATATATATATTGGCAATTTGGCTTTGTGGGATGAGCATGTTTACTGTTAGGCCCAATTTCATATTTCATTTGAAATCTTTTTATTTAATTGTTATTTATTTATCAAGTTTTCATTGACAAACCTCAAAATATTCAAGATGATTTATCACTAGATAAGCAAAGTTAAGCAACAATAAACTTGTATAGAACCTAGATGGGTGACTATAGAGTAACTAATAACAATCTGAGGTTTGTGGGTAAGACTAAGCAAAGTAAATTTTCAAATATTATTAAAACCGACCATATATTCTCATTTTCACTTTTACCTAGTTACCCATCCCCACTCATTTACTTCTTGCAGTCTTTATTTTACTTACTCTCTTTTTTATTGTTTGAATTTTCTTTGATCATTCTCTTTCTTAATAGTGTCTTTCTTTCTCTCTACTATAGTTTTTTTCCTCTCTCTCTCTCGCCTACAGTTACGTTCACTCTCTCCCTCTCTCCTCAATTTCTTTCTTTCTCTCTCCCTCTCTTCTCCAATTTCTTTCTTTCTCTCTCTCCTCTCTTCTCCAATTTCTTTCTTTCTCTCTCCCTCTCTCTTCTACAATTTTCTTTCTTTCTTTCTCTCTCCTCCCTCTCTTCTACAATTTCTTTCTTTCTTTCTCTCCTCTCTTCTTTTCTTTCTTTCTCTCTCCCTCCCTCTCTTCTCCAATTTCTTTCTTTCTCTCTCCCTCCCTCTCTTCTCCAATTTCTTTCTTTCTTCTCTCCCTCCCTCTCCTTCTCCAATTTCTTTCTTTTCTCTCTCCCTCCCTCTCTCCTTTTCTTCTTTCTCTCTCCCCTCCCTCTCTTCTCCAATTTCTTTCTTTCTCTCTCCCTCCTCTCTTCTCCAATTTCTTTCTTTCTTCTCTCCCTCCCTCTCTTCTCTTTCTTTCTTCTCTCTCCTCCTCTCTTCTCCAATTTCTTTCTTTCTCTCTCCCTCCCTCTCTTCTCCAATTTCTTTCTTTTCTCTCTCCTCCCTCTCTCCTCCAATTTCTTTCTTTCTCTCTCTCCTCTCTTCTCTTTCTCTTCTCTTCTCTCTCTCTCTCTTCTCAATTTCTTTCTTTCTCTCTCCTCTCTCCTCCAATTTCTTCTCTTCTCTCTCTCCTCTCTCTCTCTCAATTTCTTTCTTTCTCTCTCCCTCTCTTCTCCAATTTCTTTCTTTCTCTCTACTACAACAGTTTCTCTCTCTCTCTCTCTCTCTCTACTACAATCCTCTTTGTTTTTTCTCTCTCCTATTATTTCTGTCACTCATTTTTCTGAGTTTATTTTTGCTCATATATAATGTGTGTTTTCGTGTGCGTGTGTGTATGTTCCTCTGTGTGTGTGTGTGTGTGTGTGTGTGTGTGTGTGTGTGTTCTTCCCTTTATTTTCTGATTCTTTTTCTTAATCTTTAAACCGTTTCTTTAAATTCTTGTCAACATCTTGTTTTTACCAATCTTATTTTTCTTCTATAACCCCCCCCCGTGCTTTCACCATTTTTTTTATTTTTTAAGTCATCCCATCCGAAATGCCAATGTGCTTGCATCATGTCTACATCTTTTTTAACTTTAAAAGATATTCCTAATCCTTTTCACTCTTTTGGCATGAGGAGAGTCTAGACTTGGAAATTCACTCCCAACTTATTTTCATCTTCTCTCTCTCTCTCCTTTCCCTTCTCTCTCCTTTCCCTTCTCTCTCCTTTCCCTTCTCTCTCTATCTTTCCCCACTATACAACTTAGTTCTCTTTCCCCCTCCTATACACCTTAGTACTCCTCTCTCTCTCTCTTCTCCCTCTCTCTCTTCCTCTCTCCTTTTTCCCCCACTCCTATACAACTTAGTTCTCTTCTCTCTCACTCTCCTTTCCCCCACTCCTTCTATACAACTTAGTTCTCTTCTCTCTCTCTCTTTCCCCACTCCTTCTATACAACTTAGTTCTCTTCTCTCTCTATCTCTCCACTCCTTCTCTTCTCTCTCCCTTTCTTCCTTTCCTTTATATGTTCTGTTAATGTTCCCATCCAAAACTGTTTAATATTCTTATGCATATAAACCCACATTCCATTCTATCCAATGCCTGTCTCTCAGACTCGTGAGCCCCCCGACCC
The DNA here is from genome assembly GCA_023376005.1 of Doryteuthis pealeii. NCBI lineage: Eukaryota > Metazoa > Mollusca > Cephalopoda > Myopsida > Loliginidae > Doryteuthis > Doryteuthis pealeii. The sequence goes on along the minus strand of CM042160.1, from coordinate 58,093,100 downwards.
CCCCCCAGATTCGTGTGTCCCCATCCCCTATTAAACAGCTGTTAACTATCTTCTTCCAAACACAAAATGGGGACTATCATTGAAAATATGTACCTCTGTTAATATCTCCGCATAGGAACAATTCAGGTGCGTAACATTAGAAAAATTCCTTTCATTTTCTGACCTTTCCCAACATATTAACTTAGTTTCCCCCTCTTGACTCCCCTCTCACTCCTCCCACCCCCAAGAAAAGGAAACTCCAAATTTTGCATATGATCTCCAAGACATGTCTACAGGAATCCTCATATTGTAACTGTCAGGAATTTTACGAATTCCCATCTATCTATAAAGGGCAGTTGGTGTGTATGTATGTCTGGATGAAACTACGAAAATAAAACTATTTGTGGCAAAGTAAATATATATAAGTCGTCAGGGTGGCCCAAAGTCTGTATCAGCCAGACAGCAAGGGAGTCTATCCCCTTTTCACTAGCGTTAGACCAAGGAGATTGTTTTTATGTCTGAGGTGGAGCGCTACACCTAACATCAGCTCCTTACTTTACCGCACAGATCCCTGTGCTACTCATACACTGAGTTGGCAAGGGCTGGTATCGAACTAGGAACCTTGTGGTTTCTAGCCAAACGCTCTACCGACTGAGCTCACATTCATTATCACCAGATCTTGCTTTTTGAGCTAAAATAATGAATATATGATTTATATTCATGAAGATAATTAAAATCTAAGATTTGAGTAGTAACAGCATGGAAATATTTTTTCTTTTTTTTATTGCATTTAATATAAGATTGGAATGAATGTCTTGTCCGATTACAAAGTAACATTTATTTGGTTTTATGTTATTGAAGAATAATTAAAGTTCCAATTACCGTTGAACTGGGAAGACAAGGCAACAAACGGTTGTAACTTAAATACAAACCTGAATGTCAAAGTCTACTGCAGAATGACAGGATATATATAAGACTCCACAATGTCATTCAAATCAAGCAGTCAAGCAGAACTCAAGGAATGGAATGACCCAAATTCATGAATGGGTCATTCTTGATGTCTATATATACCAACTGTCTTGGACACTGCTTAAGTTGTACTTAGTTAGCTGCTGTTATTCAAACCAACAGTAGACTTACTGACTTCAATAGTTATTACTTATTACTCACCAGACCTTTACTCTTTAGACTATTACCTGTTTTCTTTTACGAAAAACTCACTTTGTGGGAAAACATATCCGTCTGCTGAAGAAGTTAATTGTGATTTGGAAAACTGGTCTGCTTCAAAACCTGTAGATTTCTATGCAAACGGCATAAAACAACTTCCAGAACGTTGGCAAAGATGTGCGGACCATAAAGGAGACAATTTTAAACATTTTAGAGACTCTGACAAATGATGTTTTGTTTATATTTCTCAATTTACATGTCTTTATACCTGTTAGGGTCCCATCTATGGGTTAAATAGAAAAACATGAGTTGATAAACAAAATTGTATTATCCATTAAGAATTGATTTATCTCAAAACTTTATTGGCATTAAATGACCCACCGAGGTTGATATGCCATAAAACAAAACCAAACATGTCTTTATTGGTTAAATAAATACTATTTTGTATCGGACAAGACTTTCGTTCCGATCCTATATTTTAAATAGGAGACACAGATTTTTCTTTTCAGAGTGTCTATACACTTTTTTTTTTTTTTTTTCTGACGCCCCATCAGGCCAAATCAACTCATGGTCTTTTTTACATGGGGATTTTAATGGGGGTATCCTGTGAGAATCCAACTTGCAATTGAGTAATACTTACTAATAATGGATCTGTAAAACTAACTTTTTGCCCCCCAATCTACCCAGATGACACCGGGTAGCCACTTCTAGTTTCTGTATAAACTACCAATGACTATCAGCAGAATCTGTTACATCAACTCAAAAATTTCTTGTAAATTAAAGAAAAATATTTGGCAATTGTAGTGTAATGGTTATCATCGTTGAAAATGGACATGGCAAACTGAGTTCAAATCCTGGACGAGGCTGTTTGCATTTCACATAGAGCTAATTGTTAAGTTTTTAAATGCCATCCTTGGCCAGTTAAAAAGGGCTTAAAGTAAGTAAGTCCTGAGTTATTGAATCCTTTGGTAAGCGAATAAGTCCCATCCTGCGTATTGTTAAAGGTCCAGTGATTTAATCCTATGTCCGTCGTCCACGAAGGTCGCAGTAGTTATGAGTAGGTATCGCCAGTACTTCCGGTATAAGTATTGTAGCAGCAGCAGAGTACTGCCAGCGATTGGCCAAGAGTATGATCACATGGTTATCGCTGAATCTATAAATAGTCTATAAGCGGGCATCTAGCACACACCTTATAACAGAAATTTCTCAACACTAATACCTTTGAGAAAGGTATGAATTCAATCATTCTCCCTCCAGCTATGGGTAAATAGTAGGCTCTACTAGGCTCTTAAACATGGGTATGCCTAGACCAGGGTTTCTCAAAGTAGTCTACATAAAACCCCTGGGGTCTATACAACAACTCAGGAGGTCTGTAAGTATTTGGGGGCGGGGTCTACAAGTGGTCTATGGAAACTACTAAGCCTTCTTAGTAATTAGAAGTAATTAATTCCACAAGAATCCTGGAGAACATGCTCATGAATATTGGGCTTATACTTCTGAAAATATGTAGGAAGTATGTGGTGCGATGGTTAAAGTCATGGGAAATGGACTCGTCGCCCTGAGTTCAAATCCTGGATGTGATAATTGCATTTCACTTTGCGCTAATACCCTTGGGAAATGTATGAATCCTACTCCCCCTCCAGCTATGGATAAATAGTAGGGCAGACTGGGCTCTTTAACCTTGGTTAGGCAACCAGTCTAGGAGAAGGAAAACTCTGAATTCAAATCTGTTGAACTCATCATTTTGTCACATCCTGCTCGTACGGAGGGGTTGGTAAATATATATACTTTTGAAAATATATCAACATTTTAAGACTTTTATAGATGAACATCGCCAATTATTTTTCTTTAATTTACAACATGAAATGCCTCTGGTGCATATTACCTCTGTGACGGCTGGAAGGTCTAAGAGAATTTGACTTTGCCATTTGTACTTTTATAATCCTGCTTGCCATGCCACCTAGCGCCTCTTGGCAGGCACGGTACGTAATTACCTCAGGTCCCCGATTAGCCAAGAGATGTAATCCCAACAATTGTTTGCAAATGATTTTTGTTGCTAGTTACTTGAAAAGAAATACCATGTAAATTTTGTTCTGAGAAAAAAAGAATTGTATTTTGTGTTTATAGCTGCTCGAAGCAAAATACTGTTTTAACTCACCGTAAAAAAGTAATTCAATGGATAATAACACATAAAAATTACATATTTAAAAAGATTATTTTCTTTTCTTTCCAACCATATAAATATTTTAAAATTTGGACCAGTAATACATAAGAAATTGCAATTTAAGCCAATTAAGGTCGAAATCAATATCTACTACAATCAATGAAACTGCTGGTGTTGTTAATAAAATAACTCAACGTGGGTTGATATGCTATAAAACCCAACCAACAAACTTCAGGATTAAGATATTTTTTACACAATATTTCATCAGTTGCTCCCAGGTAATTAAAAGTGATTTTTTACAAAGTTTTATTGTTAAAATTTTATTAATTTTGATAATTTCTTTAGAAATTGCTAGTTACTTGAAAAGAAATACTGACATTGGCATTAAATAACTCAACAAGGGTTGTACATGTTGTAAAACCAAACAAACATATTTCCAGGAATGCTTTTCATGAATTGAAACTAAAGAATCGCCCCCTAGTGACAAGCTTTTGAAACTTGAATCCAATGAATGTGCTTTTAAACGCAACCAATCATGTCTATCCATAAATAATGCTGTCATTTTTGGCAGAAACAATGCCAGCAAATATATGCCGACATTTATTATCAATTTTACAATCTTATAAGACAAACAGCTTTTTTCACAAATGTCATATAGTACTTAAATAATGAGAATGGAATTGTCTGTTTTTTTTTTTCTATAAATGTCTGACGAAACCTTAAACGAGAGAAACAAAAAATCTCACAGGACTTGTGAATTCAACTTAGCAATTGCTAATTACTCTGTCCCCCTTGTATCTTTGCTTAGTAAACCTTTTTCCCTATCCTTAATACTCATGTTTATTTGTATTATTTCTCTGTTAACTTTGATACTTGAGTTAGAACACTAACCTGAATACAAAAAAAAGATTTTTTATCGACACGACGAGTAATTGTAAGTATTTTTTTTTAAATCGGGGGAGAGGGTGCTGTAATATATCGCTTTCTTATTGCGTTAACTTGTTGATTTTACACCCTCAACCTGCTAATAAAAAAGATATTTTAAAGTGGGTTAAGTTAAAATATTTACAATTACTTGTGTTGATAAAAAACTTGTGGGGGAAGGCTGTAAAATATTGCTTTCATATCGCATTAACTTGTCAATAAAAACGCCTTCAAACCGCTATACGGTTCATAACTAGCACAGTTCACTTTTTCAGCAGGTGCTGCCTATCGTATTTAGGGCAGGAGGCTGGGACGACAACATCCGAAAATTACCAAAAAATGAATATCCTACAAGAATTAATAAAACAAAACATCTTCGGCATAGAATAACCCAGGTTAGCTCAGTTGGTAGAGCATTCGGCTAGAAACCACAAGGTTCCAGGTTCAATACCGGCCCTCACCAACTCAACGTATGAGTAGCACAGGGATCTGTGTGGTAAAGTAAGGAGCTGATGTTAGGTGTGGCGCTCCACCTCAGACGCAAAAAGGAATCTCCTTGGTCTAGTGCTAGTGAAAAGGGGATAGACTCCCTTGCTGTATGGCTCGTACCAACATTAGGCTGCCCCAACAACTTCACTTTACTGACATAAAATCCCTTTCTTAAATAGATAGAGCAGGAACCCAAAGAGTTCATAGGTCAAGTATTAAATGCAAACCGCTTTTTATCATACTGAATATGAATATTTTGAATGTCATTAAGGAGATAAGACTATTATCTTTCACTGGATCTCTTTTCTTTTCTTTTTTTTTTTTCTTTGTCTGGTTTTCGACCAAGACAATAATTTTTTTGTATTATCTATTAATAATGGAGATTGGGTGTACTTCTGTCTGTAACCAAAACTACATGACAACTTACATCACAATATTCTCAATGATTGCATAAGTCTATATATGAGTATTTAGTTTATAGTCAAAATCGTTAATATATAGAATAAAAATAACCGTGTTTTATATACACTTAAAATTTGAGTAAGCAATTTTAAAAATTGTATTTGTACTTTCACCCTTTTAAGAAGTTAACTGAAAAGTTTACAAATAAATAAATACCTACGATTTTGTGTAAAATTTGTGCAAAATATTCAAAATAATTATTCAATGAATAATTAATAGATGCGCACAATAAAAGAAAAGGTGTTGTGAAAATATCGACGAATATAGTACCACAATAATTAGTCTACACAAAGATACAAGTAAACGATAAAGACTTAAAATGGAGAGAGACGAGGAGATAGAATTTCGGCTAAATTATTTACAATCTCGAAAGTATCTTCCGGAAAATGAACTGTGAAGAAAGACTTCAAGATAAGCTCTCTTTCCCCCCCATCCCCCAAGATATATGAAGAGAATTTGAATCATTTATAATTTGCTGACAAGACTGTACTAATATTAGAACCATCCGATATATGTTAGAAGAAATGCTAAATGGTCCGAGCAGAGAAAGTCACAAGGTTTGTTGAGAAGAGAAATAAAGATGAAAGTAATTTTTCCAAGCTGTAGCTGTGTTAGTGCTACAATATGGCTACACCAGTTGGACTCAAATTACCGTATTTGATGGCATATAGGACGCAATTTTTTTTCCAAAATTTTGGCTAAAAAAATTGCCCTGCGTCTTATACCTTGTAGGTGAAGTTTGAGACCTCCTGTAGGCCTAGGCTAATCTTCTTTATGATGTTCACTAACCTAACTTACGGTCTGTACTTTTACCTATCCTAAACTGCCAAATTGCTTTTATACAGCTATGTTTCTGCTTGTGTAATGTGCATTAATAATTATTAATAGAAGATATATATGTTTTTTTTTATAAAAATGCCTTCAAACCGCTATACGGTTCATAACTAGCACTGGTCACTTTTTCAGCATGTATTGCATAGTTGTATTTTAGGAGAGGAGGCTAGGATGACAGTATCCAAAAAATACCCCAACCAACTTCTATTATTGTCTCTGATATGCACTGTTCGTTGATGTCATAGATGTGATGACCAAAGTGGGTATTTGGGTATTTGCCTCATACCTCACTTGTATGGGGTGGGCACAAGGCCTCGTTTTAATGTGGGCCCACCCACAAGCCAAAGCTCATGACCAAAGTGAGTGTGATAAAAAGCAGCTGCAATCAAAATGGTAAGAAGATAATATTAGTCAGAATTAATAATTGTTTATATAATAAACCGTGTTACTTTTTCTGTGTTTCTTTGTCCCTGACAAAAATCAAGCATAGAATCCTGAATTTGAATATCTGACTGGAGGGTGGGGAGGTAAGCCAGAAAGTGACATCTCTATTACAAATGCAGTGTGTTTAGATACTACCTGACCCCCGGAAACGGCTGGAGAGTGACATTTCCCCTTTTAGGCAGTTTTGATGTTTTTGTTAATTTATATATGAGGAAATATCAGATTAAGTAAAAAAACCAACAGAATGTGAATAAAAGTTAAGAAAACAGTAAATAACAAAACTCAGACAATTACTTATAATTAATATTTCACCTCTGTGGATTTAAGAAGCTTCATCATGATTTTTTATTGTTTTAAAACAGACTGCTACATATATATTTATGTGTGTATATATTTTTTATTGTTTTAAAACAAACATATATAATATATATATATATATATATATATATATATATATAAAAGTGGAAATAAATCCAACAATATGTAATATTGTAAAAATTGAAAAAACACAAGTTTCATTAACGAATAATGTTTATTAAGCCTATGCTGCAGTGTTTTGGTCTGTTTCGATAGACCTTAATCAGGGCTTTCGTTGGTTTAAAGAAAAAATAAATTATTAATGTAAACAAAGGCTCGCAGACTTTTATTTACATTACATTAATAATTTATTTTTTCCTTAAACCAAAAAGCCCTGATGAAGGTCTATCGAAACAGACCGAAACACTGCAGCGTAGGCTTAAACATCATTCTTTAATGAAACTTGTGTTTTTTTTCAATTTTTACAATATATATATATATATATATATATATATATACATGATGGTGGAGAGCTGGGTTCCTCCACCTCATATACACACACACACATTCATACAAGCAGGATGTGACACAAGATCAATTTTTTAAGCAGTGTTTAACAGGTTTGAATTCAAAGTTTTCCTTCTCCAAGGTTATCTAACCAAAGTTAGAGAAACCAGTCTGCCCTACTATTTACCCATAGCTGGAGGGAAATTAATTGGATGCATACCTTTATCAAGGGTATTAGAGCTATGTGAAATGCAAACAGCCTCGTCCAGGATTTGAACTCTGGAGGGAAAGTAATTGGATGCATACCTTTCTCAAGGGTATTGGAGGTATGTGAAATGCAAACAGCCTCATCCAGGATTTGAATTCTGATCGACAAGTCTATTTCCTACGACCTTAATCATTACACCATGCACCTTTTTTTTCTTGTTTCTTTTTTCATACAAGTTAAATTTACTATCATCCAAGCTAAGGTCTGGCCATGTTTGTGAATGAATAGTCATAATAAAAAGCACTTTAGCAGTTTTCTTAAAATGTAACAGGTATAATGGATCTATAATGCCAACTATGATATATTGGTAAGTACGAGTAACAGCAACTACAAATTAGGGTTGTTGTCTATAGATTAATTGGTCTTGTGTAACACTTGACAATATTTATGTCTTTTTACTCATTAGTCATCAGGGGGTGTACATTACATAAGAGGTGTGTTAGATAAGACCTACACATCCAACAGAGACTCCAAATTTATCATTAATATTAAACAGCCTCAATCATATAAGTAGTTAGAGCATAATACTAATTATTTATTTCTCTGGATTTTTTTTAGATGAAATTTGATAATTTGGATTATTTGGACTATTGTCCTCATCTTTATTGTTGATTACACAACGTTTTGGCCGATGTGCCCTCTGGCCTTCTTTAGGTGTTTTTTTGTTATTTTTGAGATGGGGATGGATAATTTGTATTATTTGGGTTATTCAGACTATTTTCCTCATCTTTATTGTTATTTACACAATGTTTCGACTGATGTGCCCTCTGGCCTTCTTCAGGTGTTTCTTGTTGAACTTGGGAACCTTCTCTTCGAACTCGAGAACTTTCTTGTCAAACTTGGGAGCCTTCATGGAACTTCGAACTGAAGCCTTTATTCAATCCATGGGGGTAGACTGTTAACCATGACCAGGTCCAGTTGGACACACAGCGCAATGGATATAAGGTTTGAGTTAATACAGGTTTCAGTGACAATCATCTCTAGGTTGCAGGTTCAATCCTGGCTAAGGGCGATAATAACATAGAATACTTAACACAGTTTAACACTTTTACCCGGTCGTGGTTAAGAAAAGAAAAGGATCCCGAGTCTAACAAGAAACACCTGAAGAAGGCCGGAGAGCACATTGGCCCAAACGTTGTGTAGATAACAATAAAGATGAGAACAACAGTCTGGATAACCGAAATAATAAAATTTATACCAATCTTACGAGTTCATGTATTATTTCTATTTAATAAGTCATTTTTTTAAAATACAGTTATATGGTTTCAAGTAACTGATAATGATCCTTAGTAAAAAAAAAAAGGTACCCCATACTGTTGTTTTGATCTTCTTAATGTGAAGAGATATGCATGTTGAACGAGTGAACTTTTTGTATAAGTTATCCCCCAGATAACATAAAAACAATATAATACTCACCGTTGCAATGGGATTCTAACTACCGTCGAGTTAGCAGACAAGAACAAACATGCAAGCTGTAACTTAGTCCTTGCATGTTGCTGGCATAGTGCAAAGTGATGGCTGAAGAGTGGGTACTTATCCATGTCTTTTTACTCACCCTGAAAACCAACAGCCAATCAGAACCCAGGAAATGAACTTGCCTGAGTTCATAATGGAACAACCCAAAGATCCATATAAGCCACCTACCAAACTCTAGTTTTTGTTTTGTAGTCAGCTTGTAACAGAGCTGAAAACTTGACAAATCCAACACTTTTGACTACTGTGATAGTGTTGCAGTCAAAAGAATATATCAAGGGACTTTTTGTGATTGGGGAAATTGATGACAGTGTGTTCTTTCAGTTGTCACTTCATACAGACAATTTCATTTTGTTGTATACATAAATACAATTGCATGTATTATCTGCGTTATTCGGACTATTGTCCCCATCTTCCTTGTTATTTGTACAACGTTTCGGCCGATATGCCCTCCGGCTTTCTTCAGGTATTTCTTGTCGAACTCGGGAACCTTCTCGAACTCGGGAACTTTCTTGTCGTAATTGGGAGCCATCATGGAACTTTGAACATAACCCTTTATTTAGTCCACGGGGGTATCCTGTTCTCATTCCGCTAATCATAGCTGGGGTAGTAGATGTGTTAATTATTTTTCTAACTGCCTCTACTCAGGATTGAACTCAGGATCCAGAGATAACTCTCACTTAGAAAAATAATTAACACAACTCCTACCCCAGCTATGGTTAGCGGAACGAGAACAGGATACCCCCGTGGACTAAATAAAGGGTTAGGTTCAAAGTTCCGTGATGGCTCCCGATTATGACAAGCTTCCCGAGTACAAGAAGGTTCCTGAGTCCGACAAGAAATACCTGAAGAAGGCCGGAGGGTATATCGGCCGAAACGTTGTACAAATAGCAAGGAAGATGGGGACAATAGTCCGAATAACGCAGATAATACTAATCTTCATGCCTCATCTCAAACATTCGGAGACAATTGCATGTATTCAGTATATAGATAAGGTCAGCAGTATTAATAATGTAAAACAATTTTATTAATACTTGAGGTTTAAACAAAAATAAAATCATGGAGAATGTGACATAAATAACTAAGAATTGTGACTAGAGTAGTGATATAGTTTCAGTTACAGACACACACAATCTCCATTATAATAAGATTTGATAATAGTCATTTGTTTGCACAGTTATACGGTTTCAAGTAACTAATAATAATCCTTAGTAAAAAAAAAAATAAATAAATAAATAAAAAAAAGTAACAAAGTAGCTTCAAGTAACTATTCTTAATACAAATAATTTGCACACAGTTATATGGTATCAAGTATTCCAGAAAATGTAAATAATTCAAAGACTGATCAATTAAAGTAATTCATATTGCATTTTAATCTAAAAAATAAGAATATCAAAAATAATTTGTATATCTAAACTTAAATTATGTATGATCTATAATTTATGTAATATATATTAGATAAAACTAGCAAATATATGCACCCTCCGGGTGCAAGTATTTAAGTTTTAATGTAATAAAATATATTAAATTAGAAAGGCTAATGAAACTGAATAAGAATGCAGATAAAAAGATTTGAAACAAGACGGGTATAATTGAAAAATAGAACAACTGAAACTTACTCTTCAATCACTCTCATCTTTCATTGTTATTTTTTCTAATTTAAGTATTTAGTTAAAAGAGGAAGTAAAGAATAAAATGACAGTTATCTTTTCTTATTAATGGATTTCATTTAAGATCTATTGAAGAGATTTTTGCTTATATTCATTAAAATAAAACCAAACAATTAGAAATCAATAATACTAAGCACATATTTATTAAAATCACATTTTTAATATCAATATGCAAATTAGCCTTCCCATTCACACTGTAAACCGCTATTTTGTTGTACATATAAATATAATTGCATGTTGTTAGTATGTTGATATGGTTAACAGTATTAATAATGTCAAACAATTTTATTAATAATTGAGGTTTAAATAAAAATAAAATCATTGAGAATGTGATGTCAATAACTAAGGGAATTATGGCTTGAGTAGTGATATAGTTTCAGTTACAGACAGAAAAACACACAATCTCCATTATAATAAGATATAATATTTAGATTATATCTATATTAGATAATATAGTTGAAAGCAATATTTAACTAGGGAGTCCATGTGGTGTCGTTGGCTTGACTGCAATATTGTAGTGAGTGAGATCCAACTCCTGTTGTGCTATTAAGTTCACTTTTAGATTGATAACATTGGGAAAGGTATGAACCCGTTCATCCCACCAGCTATGGGCTAAATACTACCACTACTGTTGTTTTACTAGGATTTCTTTGGCATTAAATAACCCACAATTGTTAATATGACATTTAAACAAAGAAACCAAACCATTAATATTTACATCTAATTTTTTAATTTAATTATCTGTTGAGCTTATAACTCTTTGCCTACCAAATTTCCCCCCTGGCTGTACCAAATTTCCCCCATGGCTGTACCAAATTTCCCCCATGGCTGTACCAAATTTCCCCCCCCCCCATGGCTGTACCAAATTTCCCCCATGGCTGTACCAAATTTCCCCCTGGCTGTACCAAATTTCCCCCTGTACATGGCTGTACCCCAAATTTCCCCCCTGGCTGTACAAATTTCCCCCCTGGCTGTACCAAATTTCCCCATGGCTGTACCAAATTTCCCCCATGGCTGTACCAAATTTCCCCCATTTCCCCCATGGCTGTACCAAATTTCCCCCTGGCTGTACCAAATTTCCCCCACCAAATTTCCCCCCCAAATTTCCCCCATGGCTGTACCAAATTTCCTTGGTATTTTTTACCTGTATATGAGGGGATATTTCAAAGTTCACTATCTATTCACATCAGAACTCATTCTATTCAAATAGTCCTGTTATTATTGTAATCTGAGTCCTTCTGCTCAATTATGATGACAACCGCTGCTAGTGGCTTACGGCAGGATTGCAGTGGTAAGAGAGCCACTGTGAACAGTTTAAAGTAGACAAAGAGTTAAGATCTTCAATAAACATGTCGTCATCTCCTTTCTTTGGTAAACTAAAGGAAGCTCAACTTGTTGCATAGCGCGTCGTCACTGTACTAAATTGCAATAGTTTTATCTTCGTTGTAAGGGATGACAATAACACCAAAGTTATCCTCCAGAAGTTTATTGAAATAAATTCAAGCTTCTTAACTTCGAGAGAGAGGGTCAGTTTAATCAATATATTCAGTCTTTAGACTTTCGGTCCTTCAATTAAATTTCTGGGCGACAAGCTTTTTCAGTTGGTAAATATTAACGCTAGCTTTTCCGACACCAACTACACGAGGTCCCGCTCGGCCGACTACTGACCCCAATCACCTCACTCTCTCTCCGCGTGACTGCCTCCGGGTCTACTGACGACTGACCTGTCTGAAGCCCTCGGTTCTTTTATCTTCATAGCTACACCCACGTATTTTTATCTCTTGATCTGATAACGGGCAGTTGTAAAAACTTCTTTGTTTAATAAAACCAGAAATTCATATTTCCGTTTGTACAATATATAACAAACTTTGGATCGGTTCCCAACTTTGGATCGGAAGCCCAACTTTGGATTTCTGATGAGGTGAATAATTGAGGACAAAAATCAACATCTCAACCCTTTTTCTACAAAGCTGAGTCATGGACTGTTCACAGGAAACACCTGGCTCAGACAAATTCCATATGTGTTGTCTCAGGCAATTATGCAAATTATCTTTGGCAAGAAAAAAAAAATGATGTACTCTCCTGTTGTCTCTCTGGGTTGCATTCTGTTGTTTACATTCGTACTGGCTTTATTTTGATCCCTGTAGAATAAACATCATACTCCCTTCACACGATGGCTGTGACTAGCATCCAGTCACCAGACAACAAAAAAAAAGACACTGTAACCAAATACAGGCTCTATACCAATTACCAAACACAGTCATATGTTGGGTATATGGGGCAAAGTACTCACACTAAAACCAGCAGCCAATAAGAATTTTACCCATAGCTGTAGGGAGAGTAGGGTATTAGCACCATGTGAAATACAAACTGCCTCATTTAGGATTTGAACTCTTGTTGATGGTTCCATTTTCTACGACTTTACACCATGCACCTCCCATATATATATATATATATATATATATATATATATAGCAATAGCATAATCTTTACAGATCATTGCCGTCCTCTAAATCCTATAACCCACCACAAGAACCTTTCCTTGCATGAGCCCTCAAATGACTCATCAAACCTGCTGCAGATCCACAAAGTTTGATGCAAATATGTCATTGAAAGGACTTCCTTCCCGTTGAATAAGATGAATCAGATGATAAAATTTGATGCTTATGCACCACCATATGTCTCTTAAGACTAGAAGCCGACTTACAGACTTTGTTACAGATAGCACAAGACACATTGTTTTTCCTGGAATTTGCATGGATTGACCCTGGTGAGATTTCCTATGATTGACATATCCTGCCTTAGAAAGCAAAATTGCACCTCCCCATATATGGGAGTAAAATAGGTAATAAATTTGGTATGTAGGAAATAATACTGTCTAGTTGATACCGACAATAGGTCACTCCACTGACTTATGAAGGTAAGCAAAAATGCTAAAAACAAAATATTCACCCCAGATGCAATACAATCTCCCTAGTCTAGGACTAGTAAAAAGAGGATAACCCCTCACTGTCTGGATGATACTGACAATGAACCCCTCTGCCAACTGTAGAAGCAATATTCTAACTACCATCAAATTGGCAGACAAGGCAACACTCAAGCTGTAACTCAAGGGAATATTCCTGAGTGCCTAAATATCAACTACTTGGTTCACTAATTCTGTTGTGCTTAGTAAGTTGTTGTTGTTGTTCAAACCAACAGTATACTAACTTACTTCAACACTACTTACTTATGAAGGTAAGTGAAAGTGATGTTAAATTAAAAACGAAATGTTTATGGTGGAAGAAATTGTATCTCTATTTAAGATAATTAGTATTTTTTTGGCTAAATTCATTTTATGATTTATTTTTAATGCAAAAAAGATCTGCCCTTGATTACTTTTAGTTGTAAATGTAACGTTAATCATTAAGTGTTTTATAATTGGGCTAGAAGTGTTGTCGATAAAGACTTTATTGTTTAAACAGATGTTCTAGTTTAATGCAAAAGACACATTTGTTTCTTTTCAACTAATATATATATATATATATATATATATATATATATATATATATATATATGCACATACACATGTAGAATTAAACAAAAGGCACGTCTCCTGTTTAACAATATTTTCAAGCTTTCTGGCTAACTTTTTTTACATTTGGATGGAATCTGTGGATCCAAATGTAAAAAGGGTGGCCAGAAAGTTCGAACAAATTGTTAAACAGGAAATGTGCCTTTTGTTTAATTCTACATTTATAAATGAAAGAATACTGCCCAAATACACACACACACACATATATATATGGCAGTTGGTGTGTATGTATGTCCGGCAGAAACTATGAAAATAAAAACAATTAACGAAAAAGTGTGTATATATATATATATATATATATATATATATGAGGTTGGAATGAATCCGACAGAATGAGGGAAAATAAATAGGTGCAATAAAAGCAGAAGAAGCTGAATTCAATATTCCAGCGAAATATACTACACATTTTTGTCTGAGTTTTGTTCTTTCATTCCTTATTTTACCTCATATATATATATATATATATATATACACTTTTTCGTTAATTGTTTTTATTTTCATAGTTATTTTCATATATATATATATATATATATATATACATATATATATCACTATCACCAGATCTTGCTTTTTGGGCAAAAATATTGACGATTTGATTTATATTTGTGAAGATAATTAAAAAATAAAATTCAACTAGTTACAACTCAATTTTTATTTAAAAAATTTTTTTACATTTGATATTTTTAATATTAGGGAGACATACATTTTTTTTTACATTTGATATTTTTAAATAGGAGACATGAATTTTTTTTTACATTTGATATTTTTAAATAGGAGACATGAATTTTATTTTTACATTTGATATTTTTAAATAGGAGACATAAATTTTTTTTTTTACATTTGATATTTTAATAGGAGACATAAATTTTTTTTACATTTGATATTTTAAATAGGAGACATAAATTATTTTTTTTTACATTTGATATTTTAAATAGGAGACATAAATTTTTTTTTTACATTTGATATTTTAAATAGGAGACATAAATTATTTTTTTTTACATTTGATATTTTAAATAGGAGACATAAATTTTTTTTTTTTTTACATTTGATATTTTAAATAGGAGACATAAATTTTTTTTTTTTACATTTAATATTTTAAATAGGAGACAAATTTTTTTTCCAGAGTGTCCGTGCATTTTATTTTATTGTATTTTATGACATCTCACCTGGCTGGATCAGTGCAACGTCTTTTTTACAAGGAATTTTAATGGGGCATCTTGCAAGGATCCAACTTGTGAATCAGTAATAATGGAACTGAAAGACCAATTTTTTTTTCCTCTACCCAGCTGATGCCAGGTAGCCACTTCTGGTATGTATTAAGAGGCTGGTTTAGCTCACTTGGTAGAGCATCTGTCTGGAAACTACAAGGTTCCTTGTTTGATACTAGCTAACTTGGTGCATGAGTTGGATAGCTTTAGATCTGTGCAGTAAATTGGGAACCTGATGATAGGTGTGGAACTTCACCTCAGATACAAAAATAATCTCCCTGGTTTAGTGCTAGGGAAAAAAAGGATAGACTCCCCCGCTGTCCATCTGATACCGACAAGAGGCCACTTTACCAACTTTTACATTTTTTAGGGTATAAAATGCTCGTGGAACATGCAACGACTGTAAAAGAACTTGCAGGGTTGGGGGTGGGGGAAGAAGTTTACAAAATCTGGCATCATTTCAAATAGTTTCAGTGTTTGCTTTGCTTTGTCTGTCTGTCTCTCTTTCTGTCTCTCTCTTTCTCTCTCTCTCTCTCTCTGTCTTTCTCTTTGTCTGTCTCTGTCTTTTTCTGTGTGTCTCTCTCTCCCCCTCTCTTATTTCTCTCTCCCTCTCTTATTTCTCTCTTTCTCTCCCCCTCTCTTATTTCTCTCTTCTCTTATTTCCTCTTTCTCTCCCCTCTCTTATTTCTCTCTTTCTCTCCCCCCTCTCTTATTTCTCTCTTTCTCTCCCCCTCTTTATTTCTCTCTTTCTCTCCCCCTCTCTTATTTCTCTCTTTCTCTCCCCCCTCTCTTATTTCTTTCTCTCCCCCTCTCTTATTTCTCTCTTCTCTCCCCCTCTCTTATTTCTCTTTCTCTCTCTCTCTCCAAAAATTTCTACAGAATCTGGCACCATTTCAAAATAGAACTTCACTTTTAGGTGTTCACTTTGCATTTCATGTTTTGATATGAAGAGAAGAAGGAGATTGAATGTGCAGTTGTGAATGATAAGAAATTAATGGTGGATTAAGATGAAAATGATGAAAAGGTGTGAAACTTCTTTTTTATTATTTTTATTTCATTTAATTTTTTTTTTATTGGAGTTTATTTCTTGAATTTGATACAAACTCCAAGGCGGATATATTATGATTATACGTTTGCTCTTGCTAAAACTGTTTAAATTTTTTTTAACAGAAAAACAAAATAATGTCAGAAGTTGGTGCTAACTAGTTTGGCTAGAAACCAACATCTCTCACTGTAGAATGAATATCATAGTCACCTTCACAGGAAGGCTGTGACTAGCATCCAGTCACCAAACAAAAAAGATAGAGCATAACCAAATACACTCTCTAGTAACTGACAAGACATGGTCAACTGTTCAGTATGGATAAAAATATACACACTAAAACCACCAGCCAATCAAAATCCTGGAAATAAACTTGACCATGCCACATAATAGAAGGCTATTGTTTGGGGCGGATTAGGAAAACGAATGTGACTTCCGGCGGATGGAATGAGGTGGTATAGGATGTCGAGTTAAAGAACATGAGTATTATATTTTTTCATAAGTCTACCATTAAATTTAAATCTAACTACACTTCATTACAAATATGATAGGCTATGCCTAATAAACATGTAAAACATCTTGCCTTTTTTTTTTTTTTTTTCCTTAGTGTGATTTGGTTTGGTTTGGTTTGTTTTGTTTTACGGCATATCAACCTCAGTGGGTCATTTAATGCCGATAAAGTTTTGAAATAAATCAATTCTTAATGGATAATACAATTTTTTTATAAATACATTTTTCTATTTAACCCATAGATGGGACTCTAACAGGTATTACCACTCCGGGTCAGAGTGGACCAGGGAGCAATGGTGATGAAGGGGTGCTCCACATTCCCCAAACCTCCAAAACTGGAACCTCACCATCAGATAGAGTTTAATGTCATTCCCAGGACATGTAGACCTGCAGCCACCGCCTTCTAGCACCCATACGATAAAAAGGGGTTGGGGCTTGCCATAAGGGCAATAGGCTTGGGAAAATCATATAGGTGCTAGGGCTTGATGTGACCAGCCAATTGATCAGGGGGGTCTCTCCGACCGCCCGTCTAGCCCAAGATAGGGCCAAAATGGAGTATTGCAAGTCATGAACTGCTCATCCACCTGGGTTCTATGCTTAAGCATCACGGGTCGCCACAAACGGCCAACAGGTGGCCCCATTGGGGGAGTCTTACCCCTCTGCAGAGGTGCAGTTGGTGCATTCTAATGCCCCAGCCGACAGGGCGGTTTCTTAGTGTGAAACGATTTTCTTTTATAAGATCTATTGATGTTTGTAGTACATAATCTAGGCAGTTACAAGAGGTTTAATATTTTAGGTTTAAAGGTCTGTGGTTATTCCTTGTGCATGTTCACAGGGTTTCTTTATAACCACATCTTATGGGTCACGCTGAAAAGGAATTAAGGAAAGAAAAGGAAGAGACAAAGACAAAGGTAGTTTTAGGATTCAGGCTTTATTCACAGGTTATAGCCTCCATGTGAGAGGAAATGTCTTCCTGTCCAATAATAGTGTCTTGTCCCAGTTAAAGCTCTAGTCCGAATGGCCGAGAGATTATCTTGGTGGTTGGAAGTGGGTCCTTTTTCCTGCACATGTTTGAAGGGGTTTTCCTGTCTGAATGCTTATGGGAGTTTATTTATTTATTTAAAAGAAATTTGATTTTAATCCCCACAGTATCTCCTTGCAGTACAAAGCTGAATTCTCTCTCTCTCTCTCTCTCTCTCTCTCTCTCTCTCTCTCTCTCTCTCTCTTCTCTTCTTCTTCTTCTTCTTTCTTCTTCTTCTTTTTCCAAAATCCAAATATAAAACTTTCCTCATAATTCCCTAGACATATGATCTGTGTGTTTATAAGTTTAAAGGGGATTTATTCACTCAGTTTCAACCTTTAAATAATCTCACGAGACACTCATTTTTAATTAACTGCTAAAAATATCTTGGTTATTCATACACCTATTTATTTGTTTAAGAAAAAAAAATATTTATATGAGTAAAATGGGGAAATCAATCCAACTATGTGGAAAAATATAGAAAAACACAGTGTTCCAAAGGATGAATATTTATTCTTGATTGTACAAAGGCTGCATCCCCAAAGACCTACTGTATAGCGAATTAGTAGAAAGCACCTGATCGGTAGGGAGACCACACCTGCACTTTAAAGATATCTGCAAGAGAGACATGTGGACGTGTCACATTAACACCAACACATGGGAGGCTTGTGCAGAAGACACCTGGCGCCTCCTCATCAAACAAGGAACGAAAAGTAGTGAAAAAGAGAGGAAAGAGAGCCAAAAGAAGGAGAGACAACAGCAACTCCAGCAAGCATCACTGTTTGCAGTCACTGCACCAGAGGTTGCCATTCAAAAATTGGTCCGTTCAGCCACTCACACAGTTGTAGATTTTTTAAAAAGTGGACACTACGTCATCGTCTTTAGTAGACAGAAGGATGCCAACAATACACACACACACACTGTTGAAGTGAGTTAATGTACTGTTGGTTTGAACAACAGCAACTAGCTAAGCACAACTGAACCAGTGCCAAGACAGTTGGTACTTATTGAAATCAAGAATAGTCCATTCATGCATTTGGGTGATTCCATTCCCTGAGTCCTGATTGGCTGCTTGGTTTTTATGATGTTATGAGGCTTCATAAATACCCTGGCATTTTGCAGTAGTATTGCAGCAAGATAGATTCGTATTCAGTTACGATTACTTGTTGCCTTGTCTTACCAATTCGACGGTAATTGGAACTAATATAATTATTCTAAAACACACAATGTAACAAATTCACTTTTAATCTTTCAAATGTAGGTAAAACTATTGCTAGTACATTACATACATGTGCACACACAGACACATCTAGTATGAATTATTTATTCTCCTGAAGACATGACAGATATATACGTCACTTGATTTTAGGCAACTCAACATGGTGAAATGGCTAGCAAGCTAGTTGGTTGAATAGATTTTATGGCATGTCAACCCTTGTTGGGTTATTTTATGCTCAAGAAGTTTTTGTTTTATTCATTCTTGTTGGGTATTCAAATTTTTAAAAAACCTTTTTTCTTTTTAAACTCATTTGATCTATTTAACCCAAAGATGGGACCCTAATAGGTAATACCACTTTGGTTTAGAGTGGACCTGGGAGTTTTGGCCACAAAGGTGTGTGCCATACTCCCCAGATCTCCAGAATTGGAGGCTTACCTTCAGATGCAGTTTAGTGTCATTTAGAATCATTCCCAATTCACTTGGTCTATTTGATATATAATGGAAATTGGAAATGAATCCGACAATATGAGGAAGAATGAATAAAGAAAAGAAAAAACAGAATGGATAATAAAAGATGAATTAAATCAATATCACTTACACATGTGTTTTGGTTAGTTCATCTGTATGAAAATATTCCGCACACACAGAAGATTCGACCTTCATCAGAGTGAAATTTTATTTTGAAAGAAAAAATTTGTTGGAAAAACGGAGAATTTTTAGAAATGTTCGAAGTGAGATCTCCTTCCAAAGTGCTCAACCCCAGGGGGAAGGGGAGCGTACCAGGATGAGGCACATAGTGTGATGGTTATTGCTGTAATAAATGAACTGGTCAAAACGAGTATCGAATTCAGATAGCACTAATACCCTTCGGAAATGTATGCATCCAACTATTCTCCCTCTAGTTATGGGTAAATAGTAGGGCAGACTGGATGCTTATCTGTTTCAATCGAACATAATGTAATAGCTCTCAAGTAAACATAATGTAATAATTAAATTATCATACTGTGGTGTAACCACAGGTCATGCTATTACTTCTTATTCATTAATGATAAAATCACAGATAAAGATTCTTGGGTGCTCTTCCAATATGTGATCTACAGAAGGTTTATGATCTATTAGGAAAAAAGAAGTTAGGGTTAGGGTTTAGGGTTAGTTTTGGGAAAAAATGGGTAGTTAATGGGTAGATCACATATTGGAATGTAAACAACTCAGTGGGTAGATCACATATTGGATTAGAAACCATTCGGTAGATCACATATTGAAAGAGCACCGATTCTTGTCTGTTCAGCTTGGCTTAGTCTGGCACAAGGCCAATAGTGTGAGAGATACCTAACTTGCTGAAATGATGGGACCCTGACTATTCTGGGCCATTGAAGGGGTACTCTACACTCGCCTAAAACTGGAACTTGACCATTTGATACAGTTTAGTGTCATCATATCCAGGACACCTGTTTTATTTCAAGTGTGGACAGCAAAAGAGAAACAATTTATAAATTGAAATAAAGCTTAATACCAAAATTTTAAGTTGGATTGTTGGATTTTACGGCACGTCAACCCTTGTTGGGTTATTTTAAGCCAAAGACATTCTGTTTTATTCATTCTTGTTGGGTATTCAATTGTTTTTTTTTTGTTTTTTTTGTTTTTTTTTCAAACTCAATTTAAAAAAAAAACATTTTTTTAACATTCATCTTTAGATCTATTTAGCTTGCATTTTATAAATATTTATATAACAGTTTGTCTAAAAGTTAAAGTCATAAATTTTTTACATTCATCTTTAGATCTATTATAATAATAATAATAATAATGTAATTTATTGTGTACAGTGCTGAGGTGCACCACAACTCATCAAAGTCTCATGTCAAGTACACAGAATAATGTTGTGTCAGGAACATGAACAGTTCACAGTAGTAATATGTATGTGTGTGCATGTGTATGTGGAGAGTGGCATCAGGTATAGTGTTGGCGGACTACAGGAAGCATGGAGGCTTTGAAAGATTCAGTGCTCCGGCAGCCTACAACAGATGCAGGCAGTTTATTCCATGTCTCCGCAATTCTGAGCGTGAAAAAATGTTTCCGAAAGTCACGTGAACAGTGCTGTTTTCTGACTTTGTAGGCATGCCCGCGTGTATTGGAGAGATGGAGATCAAAAAGGTGATCAAGGTTGCTGTTGTTGAGATGATTAATGACCTTATGAGCATTAACTAGATGGGACCCTAGCAGGTACTACCACTCCGGGTCAGGGTCGACCAGAGAATAGGCAATAAAGGGGTACTTAAATAGCTAAAGTTTAGTGTCATACCCACCCAGTACAAACATTTTATTTTAAGTGCAGCCAGCTAGGGAGAAAAAAATTGAGAAATTAAAATAAAGCTTAATATTAAATGTTTAAACGATGTAGATAATATTTCTGCAGTTAGAGCAACATCTGCAGAAAAACTCCTGGAAAACCAATTTTACCTTTTTATCTAATGTTTAAATATCTCTGGTTGCATTTACGAATCACTAATTGGAATTCATCGGGGAGAGGGGGGGGGTTTAAGGCATAAGACTTGGCTTCTAACTTTATTACTTATAATGTGTGTGTGTCTCTCTGCCTCTCTCTCATTCTCTCTTTCATTCTCTCTCTGTGTCTCTCTCTCCTGTGTTGTAGTAGTACAAATAGTTGTCATAGTAACAACAAAAATAATACCGTCTGCTGAGCATACCCCCCACCCAAAAAAAAAGATCTCTTCAAATTCAGACACTGAGTCAATCTCATAGTTTTTTTTTAATTCTTACAGTACTTGTTGTTACAAAATGATCACCCATCTAAGCACTGAACAGGCTGAATGTTGCTTAACTTTGGGTCTGTGTATGATAGTTATTATTTACTAAGCTTTGCTTAGTCTGGCATACAGGCCTAAGGTTGCTTACTGTACCTCCTGTTGTCCTCATCTTAATTGTTATATACACATGAGGGGCATGGTCTAATGCTTAGTTGTTGGAAATGGACTTGTTGACCCAAGTTCAATTCCTTGACGAAGCTGTTTGCATTTTACATGGTGCTAATACCCTTGGGAAAAGTATGAATCCAATTCTCCCTCCCGCTATGAGTAAATAGCATGGCAGACTGGGGTCTTTAATCATGGCTAGGTAACCTGTCTAGGAGAAAGAAAACTCTGAATTCAAACCTGTTAAACTCCGCTTAAAAAAATATGACCTTGTGTCACATCCTGCTCATGCAGAGGGGTTGGTAAATATATATATATACACAATTTTTATACAGCTGAAGAAGGCGGGAATGCAAATCATCCAAAACATTGTGTATATAACAAAGATGAGGACAACAGTCCGAATAATTTAAATAATACAAATTATCAAGCCTCATCTAAAAAAAATAACAAGAAACACCTGAAGAAGGCCAGAGGGAACATCGTCTGAAACGTTGTGTATACAACAATAAAGATGAGGACAACAGTTCAAAAAATGTAAATAATAAGAATTATCAAACCTCATCTTAAAAATAACAAGAAACCTGAAGAAGGCCAGAGGATACATTGTCTGAAACACTGTGTATATTAGATACTGCCAAAATGTCTAATTTTCATTTTTAAAAACAAATTAAAATTAATTTAATTGATTATTTAAGATCAAATTTTTGTCTTAGTCGAAAATTAGTAACATAAGGAGCATCAGTAAAAAAAAAAAAAAGAAGCAAAATAATATTACATTTGTAATTTATTTTTAATACAATTTAAACAATTAATTTTGCTCAAAAAATTTGGCTAATATGGATGCTTTTTGTTATGCATTTACAGATTAAGAAAACCTCATTATTTAGGATTTTAAAGCTTATAACAGTTTCTTCTTAGAAATCAATAACAAAAAACATTAAATACACTATGTTCAGAAAAATGACTAACTTTAAATGAAATATCCTTTTCTTTTTGGTCTAAACACAGAGAAACAAAAAGACGCTCTAAACAATTTTTGTGGGTTTTGTTTATAAAAAAATTAACTGGAAGAAAATATCATGTGATCTCTTTTTCTACGGTGAACCAACATTGATAAAAAAAAAAAAATTACCAAAAACCAGGGAATTATCTGATTTTAATAAAATTTTCAGTGTTGACTTATTATTCAACGAAATATTGCTTTTAAATTACTGAATAGTTTCAATCAAACTGATTCAATGGAAATAAATCAAAATTCTTTAAAAATGAATATTACCGTTTGCAGCCTCTGTAGTAGCATCTAGAACAACAATTGATATACCTAATTAATAAATAAAATTCACTGATAATATCAAACTCCTAATCTTAGGTTTCAAATTTCATATTTTTAGATTTTGAAAACAAATAATTATTTAATAACTAGTCTACTTTATTTTTGTTATCTAATAATTTATGGAGAAAACTCAATTGAGAAGTTGGATCCCCACCCTTTTAAACAGAAAAAATATTGATGTATAATTTTTAATTTAGCTTTCTCTAAAAATTATTAGATAACAAGAATAGAGTAAACTAGTTATTGAATAAATACTTGTTTTTAAAATATGAAATTTGAAACTTAAAATTAGGTGTTTCATATTTTAAATGAATTTTATCTATTAATTAGGTATATAAATTGTTTCCTCAAAATGGTTGTTGAAAACAGTAATATTCATTTAAAGAATTTCGATTTATTTCCATTGAATCGGTTTGATTGAAACTTCAGTAATTTAAAAAAAAAAGAATTTGTTGATTAATAAGTGAACACTGACATTTTTTTAAAAAATCAGACAATTCCTTGATTTTTGGTAATTTTTTCTTTATCAATCTGGGTTAGTAAATTATCACTTACGACCTCCTGTAGATTTGGGCATCTTACATTGAACTTGTTTAAAAAAGGCTTCACTTCTTAACGTAAGGTTTCCTAAGGAAAATGACTTTTACGCACTGAGTGTTTGGAATGAAAAAATTATATTTAAATAAATATCAACAATTTAGTGATTTTTCTGTTCATAGTGTATTTTAATTTTTTTGTTATTGATTTAAGAAGAAACTTTTTAATTAAAAAAAAAAATTGTTATAAAAGCGTTTTGTTTTAAGTGCGTCATAAATCTTCGCTTAGCCATTTTTTAGCAAAATTTAATTGTTTAAAATGTATTAAAAATAAATTACATATGTAATTCTATTTAAAAAAAAAAAAAAATTTTTTTAATTTTTTTTTTTACTGATGCTCATTATATTACTGCTTTTCGATTCAGACAAAAATTTGACCTTAAGTAATCGATTTCATAAATTTTAATTCGTTTTGAAAATGAAAATGAGAGATTTTGGTAGTGCCTAATTGGATACATACACCTTGTGACTGATTAAAATACTTAATGAAGCAATTAAATAACTAACAAATTGTGTTAGTAGAATTATCGATATAAATGATAGTTGGATCGAATAATAAATTCTAAGATGTATGTTTCTAATCCCCTCTTCCATCAATGCACCCACCAAAAATAAGATTTTAAAAAATTCCATATTAAAACAAATGCTTATTTTAAAATTTCGTATTTATTTCCAACTTAGTGGAAAATTTTGTTTGAAGTTATACACGAGTTATCTCCCTTCCAACGTGAAAATTTTTAATAGATTGTGAGATAGTCCAGTGATGTTTACGTTTCTTACGTAATCATTTCAATTTGATTATGCTTAATGACATAATTTTTATTTTTATAAACAGTAGGAATTATATTCACTCATATAAAAGAAATGCAATTTTAATTTATTTGGTTAATTCGAAAATCTTAACCAATTTAACAGCTGATGAAACATGATTTATATGCTGAGCCGGATTTAGACCTTGGGAGGGTGGGGTACTTCTGATTAGGGGGCACCTCAAATTGCCCCAACATAGACATTTAATTAGGTATATGAGAAATTTAAAAAAAAACAAAAAAACAAAGAGGGACATCAAGGAGTTCAATTTTGAACCTCTCCCTTTCTGCATGCGTTTAAAAGGAGGGGTTCTATCTCACCCAATGAGTCCGTTTTCTGTTATTTTTCTAAATAAATGAAACTAATTTAATAATTATTAAAGGTTTTATAGAGGAGGTCTGGGCACCCTTCTAGGAGGGGGGGGTAGGCAATTACCCCCTTTTGTTAGATATACCTGTCGCTTTTAGCCAAGTGAATCGGATACAAATACTTAATTTCAAATAACCATAATAATCCAGGATAGATTGATTAGTTAATTTTAACGGCATGTCAACCTGTCTGGGATTAATTTATGCATAGAAGTTAGATAATCGTGTTCATTGTACATTCATATTTACATTTTTCTGTGTAGTTGTTTCTTAAGAGTTTTTTTATATTTTGCACACAGCTATATTGAATATGACTACTTTGCAAACAAATCTATTTGACCCCTAGTTATGACCCCGAGTCGACCTGGGAGTAATGACAATGAAGGGGTACTCCACACTTGGCAGACGGTCGGAACTGGATGGAGAATTATTTGATTCATACCTTTCCCAAGAATATTTAGCTATGTGAAATGCAAACAGCATTGTTCAGGATTTGAAATCAGATAGCTGAGTTCATTTACTATGACAATAACTGTTATACCATGTAATATTATCTTATTTATTGGCAGAACTGGAGCCTCACCATCAGATACAGTTTCGTGTCATACCCATTTTTCGGAGTGGGGGATTTTACTGTTCTGTAATGAATAAAGTCAGTGTATTCATAGCCTTACCACCTACAGGGTGATTTAAATATGCAACCAAAATGTCTTTTTCTTTCTGTATATGTGTATATATATGTACAGAATATGAAGTAAATGGAAGTGAATCCGACAGTATGAATTAAACATTTTTTGAAAAAACAAATGATGTTATTAGTTCACTGACATAATCTGTTTCAACCTTTTATATACATTTTTTTAATATATTTTTACAACAAACTCTTTTGAGTTTTCTTGTGGATTATAATGCTTCTGATTTTTTTAAATAAAATTTATTTTATATATATATATATATATATATATAAGTTGAAAATGGAAGCGAATCCGACAGTATGTTGAAAGGAAAAATAAACAAAAGAAAGAAAATGCTGAATGGATAAAATAGATTTACTAACAAACGCCTAGCCGAAACACATGTTAGTAAATCTATTTTATCCATTCAGCATTTTCTTTTCTTTGTTTATTTTTCCTTTCAACACACACACACATATATGTGTGTGTGTGTATTTTGTATTGCAGAAATGAAAATAAAGTGCTTGATTACAGGTGTAAAAGCTGTATTTATTTGTTATAGTGTACAATACAATTAAAAGTCAATTGTTACCATTGGTTTCAAAGCAACATACTAGCCACTTATCAGGGCAACATATATGTGAAAAAAACTTTTTCACAGGCTCATTGTCCTGATAAGTGGCTAGTACGCTGCTTTGAAACCAATAGTAACAATCGCCTTTGTATTATACACTATATAAAATATATATATATCAAAAGATTCTGTATGTCTGTTTGTACAATGATCAAGAACATATCTTTTTATAAAGGAATATTAGCGGAGAACATCAAAGAGCAAAGTTTAGTAAAATCCACACCCTGTTTTTGCCCAAGAGATGTTTAAAAGCTTTTTACCTCTCATTTTCGATGAGATAAGCTAAATAGAAATATAAGGGTATACATCAATGATATATTAAAAGAAAAATCTTGAAAAATTATTAAGAAATAAAAAGAATATATAAAGTATAAAACATAATAAAAAAACAAATAAAAGACAAATAAATAAAAAATCCAAACAAGAATAAAAATAAACTTAAAAAGCAAGAATATATAAAGAATAAAAGATAATAAAACATAAATAAAATATAAATATATAGAAAAAGAATCTTTCTTAATCTATATATAAATATAGATAAGAGATTTATTTTTAACTTTTTAAATGCCAGTTTCTTATAAGCACTTATATCTACACGAATAATACGAATCTAAAATTATCCCCTCAGCTATGGTAGGAAGATAGACAGTGCTCTTTAAGCTTGGTATGGTAACCAATCTTTGAGAAGGAAAATCTGAATTTAAACCAGTTGCAAATCTGAAAAGATAAAACATAATAAAAAGCAAATAAAATACAAAAATACAAACAAGAATAATAAGGAAGAGTAGCAGGACCTGTGGATATACCACAGCATAAGTGAATATATCAGACATTGTCATAATTAAATTAAGAGCTATTGTAAAATAGTTCACTATGTAAAAAGTATAAACTTAATTTAACACGCCCTGTTGGCTGGGGCGTTAGAATGCACTGACTGCACCTCTGCAGAGGGGTAAGACTCTCCCAATAGGGCCACCTGTTGGCCGTGGGTAACGACCCATGATGCTTAAGGATAGAACCCAGGTGGCTGAGCAGTCCATGACTTGCAATATTCCACTTTAGGCTTTTCTTGGGCTAGACGGGTGATCGGAGAAGCCCCCTCCGATCAATCAGCTGGCCACTTCAAGCCCTAGCACCTATATGATTGCCCCAACCCTATTGCTCTTACGGCAACTCCCAATCCTTCTTATCATATGGGTGCTAGAAGGCGGTGGTTGAGGGTCTACATGTCCTGGGAATGACGTTAAAAATCTATCTGATGGTGAGGTTCCAGTTCTGGAGGTTTGGGGAATGTGGAACACCCCTTTATCACCATTGCTCCCTGGTCCACTCTGACCTGGAGTGGTAGTACCTGTTAGGGTACTGTTAGAGTTGGATCCTCGTAGTATGCCCCATTAAAATCCTTGTGTAAAAAGAAGACCTTGTGCTGATCCAGCAACTCTGAAAAGAAAAATTAATGTCTACTATTTAGAATATTAAATGCAAAAGAAATTCTATGCTGCTATCATTTAAATTATATATTTTTTTATTTATCTTCACAAATATGAATGAAACCTTCATTACTTTTGCTAAAAAACCAAGCCCTGGTGATATTTAATGTGTATATATATTTACTTTATTGTTAATTGTTTTATTTTCAAAGTTTCCTTCGGATATACATACACACAAACTGCCCTTTATATATGTATAGATTTTTTAAATCCCGGGCAAAGCTGGTCAGCTCTGCTAGTTTACTTTAAAACCCCTTATTTACCATATGTATTTATATTTTTTTTCTTTCAGAAACGACTTCATGTGCATGTGTAAGCAACTGAACATGGAGGACTCGGCCCATGAAATCATGCAACAACTTGGGATGGCCGAACAATCACGCATTTCATTTCAGGATTTCATACGGTGCCGCCTGCGGGTTTTGTCTGAGATTGAACCCGTGCACTACATGGATGACACTGGCATCGAGTCTGATGCCAGTGGTGTTGCCAAGCAACATCATATGAAATCCTGGCCCACAATGAGCAGTGAAAGTCTTGGTAAGTAAACTTTTATTATAGCAATTAACCCCACACCCTCCACACACCTATTATCTCCACACCCCTATTTAACTTGATTATAAAATTATTTCATAAATGAAACTATCCTCTTGACCTGTCGGCTGGGGCAAAAGAATACACTGACTGCACTTCTGCAGAGGGGTAAGACCCTCCAATGGGGCCACCTGTTGTCCGTAGGTGGCAACCCGTGATGCTTAAGGATGAAATCCTTGTAGTTGAGCGATCCATGACATGCAACACTCGACTTTGGCCCTTACTTTGGCTAGACGGTCAGTTGGAGAGGCCACCTCTGATCAGTCAGCTGGTCACGTGAAGCCCTAGCACCTATATGATTGTCCTAACCATATTGCCCTTATGGCAAATCCCCAACCCTTTTTATCATGTATGTGCTAGAAGGCGGTGGTTGAGGGTCTTATTGTCCTGGGTATGACATTAAACTACATCTTGTTAAGTTTTTAAATGCCATCCTTGGCCAGTTGAAAAGGACTTAAAATAAGTAAGTCCTGAGTTATGGAATCCTTTGGTAAGTGAATAAGTCCTATCCTGCATATTGTTAAAGGTCCAGTGATTTAATCCTATGTCCGTCGTCCACGAAGGTCGCAGTAGTTATGAGTAGGTATTGCTAGTACTGCCGGTATAAGTATTATATCAGCAGCAGAGTACTGCCAGTGATTGGCCAAGAGGTTGATCACATATTTCTCGGCGAGTCTATAAATAGAAGTGGGCTTTTAACAGACATCATATATTACAAAAATCTCAACAATGGTGAAGTTGCAATTCTGGAGCTATGGAGACTGTAGAGTACCCCTTCATCACAATTATTCTGAGGTTCACTGACCCAGAGTGGTAGTACCTGTTAGGGTCCGATCTATAGGTTAAATAGTTAAAAAAAATGAGTTAACAGTTATTTTAATGTTATTTTGATTGACTTCTATATAAAATTATATATAGGATTGCTTTTAATACATTTGAGAATAACATGATAGTATTAGAAATCAGTAACAGCAAATATTTATTTATTAATCCCAGTTTTGTTAAAATCATTATGGAAATTATTCCCACCATATACTATGTAAGTCTTTATTTCTTAGAGAAATTTCAGGATTTTAAATGCATTAATAATAATGGCAGTTCTGCGGCAAATCTAACTTGGCTAGACTTTAATAGACTTCGTTAACAAATAAGATGCTAATTAGGTACAGTTTCATAATCGTTAAGAATGTAGCTTAAATAACTAAGGAAATCATGACATCAGTGGTGACGTAGTTTTGGTTACATTTACATAATCTCCATTATGTTAAGATTTGTGATAATCTTTTGTTAATTTTCTTTTGAAAGTGTGATTTCAGTGTTAGTTCAATATGTCTTCCTAAAAATGTGCATCTAAGAAAAATCATCTAAAGCTCTTAAAGAATCCTGGACAATGCCAGGTACTCCCACTGGTACAAAAAGTAATTATTTACATCCAATTAAACATTGCTAATTAAATTTATCTGCAGTTCTTCATACTGGAAGTGTAAAATAAAACATTACATATCCAAAAAGGATAGATGTATTAGGTGTGAGTACTGTGTCTTTCGTCATTGGAGATGAAGTTGAAGCGGCATAGTCTGGTCTGCGGGAAATTCTCTATAGTTCGGCAAAAGAAACACCTGGGTATGCTCATCGGAAACATCAAGATTGGTTTGATTCAAATGATCCTGAAATACAACCTCTCCTTGAAAATGTCATCAAGTCTGGATGAATGATAAAAAATGTCAAACAAAGAAAGATGCATTTAAATCAGCCAAAGGAAAATCACAAGCCAGATTGAGGAAGATGAAGGAAAGTTGGTGGACATCAAAGGCAAAAGCTTTGCAGGAGGCTGCTGACAAACATGATCTTAAATCTTATTATAATGGAGATTGTGTGTTTTTCTGTCTGTAACCGAAACTATATCACTACTCAAGTCACAATTCCCTTAGTCATTTACGTCACATTCTCCATGATTTTATTTTCATTTAAACCTCAATTTCTAATAAAATTGTTTTACATTATTAATACTGTTAATCATATCTACAATTGAATAACATGCAATTGTATTTATATATACAACAAAATAGCAGTTTACAGTGTGAACAGGAAGACTAATTTGCATATTGATATTAAAAATTTGATTTTAATAAATATGTGCTTAGTATTATTGATTTTTAATTGTATGGTTTTATCTTAGTGAATATGATCAAAAATCTCTTCAATAAATCTTAAAAGAAATCGATTCACGAGAAGAAATAATTCTAATTTTATTCTTTACTTCCTATTTTAACTAAATAGTTAAATTAGGAAAATTTAGCAATGAAAGACGAGAGTGATAGAAGAGTAAGTTTCAGTTGTTCTACTTTTCGATTATACACCCTCTGTTTCAAATCATTTTATCTGCATTCTTATTTAGTTTCATTAGCCTTTCTAATTTAATATATTTTATTACATTAAAACTTAAATACTTGCACCCAGAGGGTGCATATATTTACTAGTCATTATAACACAATCTAAAGGGTGTTTTTGGTCCAATTCCCAATGGTTTATCACCAATCATATCAGTGGATAACACCGACTGCACCTCTGCAGAGGGGTAAGACTCCCCCAAATGGGGCCAACTGTTGGCCGTGGGTGGCGACCCATGATGCTTAAGGATAGAATCCAGGTGGTTGAGCAGTCCATGACTTGCAATACTCCACTTTGACCCTTTCTTGGACTAGACGGGCGGTCAGAGAGGCCCCCTCCGATCAATCGGCTGGCCTCGTCAAGCCCTAGCACCTATATGATTGCCCCAGCCCCATTGCACTTATGGCAACCCCCAATCCTTATCATATGGGTGCTAGAAGGTGGTGGCTGAGGGTCTACATGTCCTGGGAATGACGTTAAACTCTGATGGTGAGGTTTAGGGAGTGTGGAGCACCCCTTCATCACCATTGCTCCCTGGTCCACTCTGACTCGAAGTGGTAGTACCTGTTAGGGTCCCATCTATGGGTTGAATAGAAAAACATGAGTTGATAAACAAAATTGTATTATGCATTAAGAATGAATTTATTTCACAACTTTGTCGGCATTAAATGAGCCACCGAGGTTGATATGCCATAAAACAAAACAAACTAAAGAAACATGGCCACCAATGACAGGTGGCTTTATAGCATGTGGTCTTGTTCTGTCTCGTTTGTAGCATGAGCATGGGGGCACCTATGCAAATTATGCTCATGAGAACCATAGTATAAATTTGAGCTTGTTGTGTCATTTGAGCAGCAGCAATTTTGTTATGAAAAGAAGACTGCTGTGATATTGTTGCAGGCAGAAAGATGGTTGCAGGAAAGGGATTACCATGTTTGATTACAAAGACTCAAATCCATTACGTTTTATTAGGTGTATAAAGGTATTTACCAACTCCTTCATTGAGTAGGATGTGACACCAGGTCAATTTCTTAAGCAGAGTTTAACAGGGTTGAATTCAATTATTATTCTCTTAGACTGGTTGCCCAACCAATGTTAAAGAGGCCAGTCTACCCTACTCTATTTACCCATAGCTGGAGGATGAATAGTTGGATTCATACCTTTCTCAAAGGTATTAGCACTACATGAAATGCAAACAGCCTTGTCAAGGATTTGAACTCCTCATCGTGTCTATTTCCTACAACGTTAACAATTATATCATGCACCATCAACTATTATTAGGTGTATATAATATATTTATTAGGCGTGTGTATAATGTATTTAATAGCTGTGTACCATGTATTTATTAGGTGTGCATAATGTATTTAATAGCTGAGTACAATGTATTTATTAGGTGTGTATAATGTATTTAATAGCTGACTACAATGTATTTATTAGGTGTGCATAATATATTTAATAGCTGAGTACAATGTATTTATTAGGTGTGCATAATATATTTAATAGCTGAGTACAATGTATTTATTAGGTGTGCATAATATATTTAATAGCTGAGTACAATGTATTATTAGGTGTGCATAATATATTTTAATAGCTGAGTACAATGTATTTATTAGGTGTGCATAATGTATTTAATAGCTGAGTACAATGTATTTATTAGGTGTGCATAATGTATTTAATAGCTGACTACAATGTATTTATTAGTTGTGTATAATGTATTTAATAGCTGTGTACAATGTATTTATTAGGTGTGCATAATATATTTAATAGTTGACTACAATGTACTTATTAGGTGTACATAATATATTTACTAGGTGTATACTTTTATATGCACCTAATAAATACACTGTACACACCTTGTAAATATATCAAACAGTATTTGATATATTTACAAGATGTGTACAAAGGGCCGGGTTAGCTAGTTGGTAGAGCAATCGGCTAGAAACCTGAAGGTTCCTAGTTTGATAGCAGCCCTCACCATCTCAGTGTGGTAAAGTAAGAAGCTGATGGTAGTTGTGACACTCCACCTCAGATGCAAAAACAATCTCCTTGGTCTAGCATTAGTGAAAAGGGGATAGACTCCCTTGCTGATTGGTTGATACTGACTTTAGACCACCCTAACAACTACTTTTTTACAGTGTATAAGTTTATAAATGGAAGCAAGATGTAATATATATATATATATATATATATATATATATATATATATTAAAAAAACTATCAAACTAAACTGCATCTGATAGAGAAGCTCCAGTTCTGGAGATATGTGGATTATGGAGTACCCCTTCATGGCCATTACTCCCAGTTCCACTCTGAGTGATAATACTTGTTAGGGTCCCATCTATGGGTAAAATAGATCTGTTTGAATACTTGATACCATCCATATAACTAAATTATTTGTATTAAGAATTATTACTTGAAGCTATCATTATTTTCTTCAAGCCATATAAATGTATGCAAACACATGATTATTATTAGATAGAAATAATTACTTGAAACCATATAATTATTAGCATTAGATAGGAATACTTGAAACCATTCAACTGTGTACAAACAAAGGATTATTATCAAATAGAAATAATTACTTGAAACCATATAGTTATTAGTATTAGATAGGAATACTTGAAACCATATGGCTGTGTGCAAACAAATTTCCCTAATCTCTAGGCATAAAAATAGGTGGAAATGATAGATAGGTGGAAATGTTTGAATCTTTTTTGATAACGCATAGAATTAAAAAAAAAAAAAACAGTCACTTCAACAGTCACTGATTTTAACATACTATATAATTATTTCTCTGAATTTTTGAGATGAGGATTGATAATTAGTATTACTAGCATAACAAAACCGCCCTTCGGGTGGTGTAAAAATAAAATTTTAAAAATATAGCCTGAGCTGAGTGGGATTTTAAAATTCAATGTCAGAGGGGTAGTATCCAAGTAAAATTAATAAATGAATTGAAGTAATAAAAACAACAATGGCCAAAATATGCCAAAAACTTTAAAAAAGGATATTCAACATTTAATGATTTTAGTAATTAAAATCATCAAATTCATTAAAGGAGTAAAAAATAAACAATATGAAAATAGAATTAGGAAAGTTAACTTTCTATACCAAAGTTTTTCCTGAAATGATATTCAATAATAAAAATTAAATTTGGTTTATCATGAATAAATCAATCAACTACACAAAATGATTTTTATTGTTTGATTATTTCTAAAAATTTTGAAATAAAAAAAAAATAAGCATTCACCTTATTTATTTTACATTTAACAAAACATTTAGTTTTAGTGAAAATATATATTACATGAAATAAAATAGAGTAATGATACTTAAATCAATATTTAAATGCTAAATAATACCTAATATTAATTTTTTTTAAATCGGAGTAAAATAAAAATATCTAATTTATAGATTTATTTTCAACTAAAATTTTATTTGGTAAAATTCTGTAAAAAGATAAATTCTTTAAAAATTTTCTTCAATAAATAAAATCTTTTGATAAGAGATTCAGTATCATTTGTCTGTAACTAAAAACTATTTGCTGTAAATTAATAAATCAAATAAAGTAATAAAAAAAACAATGCTAAAATATGCCAAAACTTTAAAAGTACATTCAACATTTAATGATTTTAGTAATTAAAATCATCAAATTCATTAAAGGAGTAAAAATAAACAATTTGAATATATATTACATGAAAAAATAAAAAGAGTAATGATACTTAAATCAATTTTTTAAATGCTAAATAATACCTAATATTAATTTTTTTAATCGGAGTAAATAAAAATATCTAATTCATAGATTTATTTTCAACTAAATTTTGTTTGGTACACTTATGTAAAAATATGAATTTTTAAAAAAATTTTTCAATAAATAAAATCTTTTGATAATATATTCAGTATCAATTTGTCTGTAACTAAAACTGTCACTGCTTACATCAAAACACTGTCATTGATAAAAATATTATTTGATTAATAATCAATAGATGCATGCAACATTTTGATTTGAGGGGGACAGAAGTAAGTTTCCATTTCAAATGGTTTCATTTTTTCTTTACTCCTTTAATAAATTTGATGATTTTAACCGATAATACAAACCCTCTTATATGGAAATTTTAACTCGGACAATATCTTTCAAAAATTAATTTTTATAACCGCCCAGATGGCATTTTTTGCTAGTTTATGTAAAAATGTTTGTACAATAAATTAATGAATATAATATGTTGTTACACTCTTAATTCATTTTCTTAGAGATTTAATAAATTTTATATCCATTAACGTAAGCATTAAATTGAATAATTGGCAGACCTGAGCATCTGGAAACCCCCCCATCTAAAATTTTTGTTTTTAATTTTTTTTTCTTTCTTTTAATGGATTATTATCAATTGCACACCAATCTATCAGATTGTAAAAGAAAAAAAAAATTCAAAAAAGTTATTTATTTTTCGCGGTGCTCAGTTCCCCGTATAAGTTTATCGTAAATCAATCCCCCATATCAGAACCGCTACAAAATTTATTCATTTATTTATTTTATTGTTTTCCTTCAATGGATTATTATCGATTACACACCAATCTATCAGGTTTTTAAAAAAAATTTCTTAAATGTTCTTTATTTTTTGAGTTTCAGGGGTGCTCATGCCGACATATAAGTTTATAGTAAATCGCTGCCCCCATATCAGAACCGCTCGAAAGGAAACTGGCGCAAATGTGTCAAAAGTTAGGGTGGCCCAGAAAAAACAGAACCCAAATTATTTATTATTTATTTTCCCATTAAACTAACCTTAAACCCCAAACACCAACCCTAACCTCAAATCCTAACCCTAAACCCCCTAGTTACAATTAACAGTTTTATTACAAAATTTGTGGGTTCTGTTTTTTCAGTGTCACCTTAATTTTGACACCTTTGTGCAAATTCAGCCCAACTGTTCAGGTAGAGCGCTCTTTTTTTTTTTTTTACAATCTGATAGATTGGTGTGTAATCGATAACAATCCATTGAAGAAAAAAAAAAATTTTTTTTAGCGGTTCCGATATGGGGGATCGATTTACAATAAATTTATATGGGGAACTGAGCACCCCTGAAAACTCGAAAAATAAATAACTTTTTTGAATTTTTTTTTTTTTACAATCTGATAGATTTGGTGTGTAATCGATAATAATCCATTGAAGAAAAAGAAAAAAAAGATTTAAAAAATTTTAGATGGGGGTTTCAGATGCTCAGGTCCGACGAATTATTTTATTTATTTAATTTTTAAAACAAAACAAAATTTATATAAACTCGAAAGTAAAATGCTATTTTCAATCATCTAATTAGAATAGTATTCCTCTTATTGATGAATGTTTATTGTTTAAAGATTGTTTAAACATTGAACAAAATACTATTAATTTCTTGCTACAATTAATTTAGATAAATGATGAAAAATAACATTAGTAATATGAAATAACCGTAAACAAAATTTTGAATTAAAAATAAAGTAAACATCTTTTTTTAATTCCTAATAGGAATAAAATAATTTGAAATAAAAAATACTTGTTATATTTGTGAAGGTGCCGTGAAAATTAAAAATATATTTTATCTATAAATTTTTTCATGGTTGTATCATTTGTTATTGTTTTAGGTGGCCTCGATTTAGATAGGGGACTTTTTTTTTTTATCACCGCTTTTGTTTATACAAACCGAACTTCGGTTAAACATTGTTGAATAATGAATTTTAAAAGTATTGCGTCAATTATGATAAAAATAAAAGATTAATTTTTAGTTTAAGAAAGAAGCGCTAAGTGTTAAAAAAACAACACATAAAATCATTTTTTTTGTTTTCATTTTTTTTTTGTCGTCTGATTCAGACCTACTTGTATTTTTTTTTTAAATCAACAAACTATTTTCTGTAAATGGTTGACAAGGTCCAAGGGTATATTAAAAGATATTTCTTAATTTCTAAATAAATCACGGTCATCATATTTAGCGGAAAAGCATCGCTCAGAACTGGTTGTTATTTTAATTTTAATATTACTAATATGGAATAACCGTAAACAAATTTTGAATTAAAAATAAATGTAAACATCTTTTTTAAATTCCTAATAGGAATAATAAAAATTTGAAATAAAAAATACTTGTTATATTTGTGAAGGTGCCGCGAAAATTAAAATAATTTTATCTATAAATTTTTATCTATAAATTTTTTCATTAAAAATTAACTCTATTAAAACTTTAAAAATATTTTTTTTTTTTACCGCAAACGAAACGGAAGTAGTCACAGACAAAATA
This sequence comes from Doryteuthis pealeii, assembly GCA_023376005.1. Classification (NCBI taxonomy): domain Eukaryota; kingdom Metazoa; phylum Mollusca; class Cephalopoda; order Myopsida; family Loliginidae; genus Doryteuthis; species Doryteuthis pealeii. The sequence goes on along the minus strand of CM042160.1, from coordinate 58,055,765 downwards.
CCATAACTAATAATTTAACGTAAGATTTAATTAGTAACTGTATCTTTATTTTTTAAATTTCTCGCAAAACTTTATACATGAAATAATTATAATACAAATAAAAATTAAAAGATCAATTAGAAACTGTTTAGAACTAAACATGCATTTATTAAAAGATTCGTTGAAAATTGGCTATGCAAATATTACAAACCAGATATTACAAACGCATCTCAATACTTGTATATAAAGCAATTTGTTCCTTTAATATTATGTATAACACAAATTGATTATAAATTAGGTTCTCATTGATAAACGCTAGAGTTTAGTTCGGAATATCTGACGTCAGCCGTGACGTAGTTTCAGCTTCAGACAAAAATGCAGTCTATCTCCATTATATATAGATTTGTATTATTCGGAATATTGTCCTCATTTTCATTGTTATTTGTACAACGTTTCGGCTGATGTGCCCTCCGGCCTTCTTCAGGTATTTCTTGTTGGACTCGGGGAACCTTCTCGAACTCGGAGTCATCATGGAACTTTGAACCTAAGGTTACCGAGTTTGAGAAGGTTCCTGAGTCCGACAAGAAATACCTGAAGAAGACCGGAGGGCACATCGGACGAAACGTTATACAAATAACAACGAAGATGAGGACAATAGTCCGAATAATACAAATAATACTTACCATATGATTGTAATCAATTTTACTTAAGTAAAAAAAAAGTGATGACACTTATAGATTGACTGTTGATATAGGGATCCAATTCTCTTTTTATTTTGTCCTATCTTTCTTGTAATGGTAATACAAAAATGATAAAATCAGTCTCAGTTGGGATCTGAATCCTCTTTACTGATTCCATCTCTGAAGATAATGGCCACTTTACAATTCTACACTTAGTATAAAAATAGACACCTTATATTGAAATTGAATATTCATGAAGAAACAGCCAAAGGTGTTTCCTATTATCTTTTCATACTGCAAGGCATTATGGGTAATAAAACTTGTAAAGATAAGATAAGTTTAATTTGAGATCAGAAATGTCAGCAAATAGGTAAAAAGAGAGTAATACTCTCTTGTCTCATAATAGCAGTTCCATTTTAGTTTATGAAATTTCTATGCAAATGTAACAACTATTATGGGACAGAGGTTGTATGTTTTACTACTTCTGTCCCATAATAATTGGTACATTTAGTGTATGAAATTTCTATGCAAATGTAACAACTATTATGGGACAGAGGTTGTATGTTTTACTACTTCTGTCCCATAATAATTGGTACATTTAGTGTATGAAATTTCTATGCAAATGTAACAACTATTATAGGACAGAGGTTGTATGTTTTACTACTTCTGTCCCATAATAGTTGATACATTTAGTGTATGAAATTTATATGCAAATGTAACAACTATTATGGGACAGAGGTTGTATGTTTTACTACTTCTGTCCCATAATAGTTGGTACATTTAGTGTATGAAATTTCTATGCAAATGTAACAACTATTATGGGACAGAGGTTGTATGTTTTACTACTTCTGTCCCATAATAGTTGATACATTTAGTGTATGAAATTTCTATGCAAATGTAACAACTATTATGGGACAGAGGTTGTATGTTTTACTACTTCTGTCCCATAATAGTTGATACATTTAGTGTATGAAATTTCTATGCAAATGTAACAACTATTATGGGGCAGAGGTTGTATGTTTTACTACTTCTGTCCCATAATAATTGGTACATTTAGTGTATGAAATTTCTATGCAAATGTAACAACTATTATGGGACAGAGGTTGTATGTTTAACTACTTCTGTCCCATAATAGTTGGTACATTTAGTTATGAAATTTCTATGCAAATGTAACAACTATTATGGGACAGAGGTTGTATGTTTTACTACTTCTGTCCCATAATAATTGGTACATTTAGTGTATGAAATTTCTATGCAAATGTAACAACTATTATGGGACAGAGATAATATTATTTTACAGTCAATATCCTCATTGAATTATCTTGACTTGATTTTTAAATTAATTCCATTCATTTGATTATTCTTAAATTTTTGCAGCAAAATGCGATTTTCATTTGGTACAGTTGTATTTTTGGCACAATTCCAATCAATTGGACCCAAAATAGATTTATTTCAAAAGGACATATTTTCACAATATACCATTGGGATGTCTATTTTTATCATACTGCTATTAATCCATTTTTAATTTCTGGGTTTCCCTGTTTATAAATATGTTAGCTCAATCGGTAGAGCGTTCGGCTAGAAACCACAAGGTTCCTAGTTTGATACTGGCCCTCGCCAACTCAGCGTATGAGTAGCACAGGGATTTGTGCGGTAAAGTGAGGAGCTGATGGTAGGTGTGGCACTCCACCTCAGATGCTAAAATAATCTCCTTGGTCTCGCGCTATTGAAAAGGGGATAGACTCCCTTGCTGTCTGGCTGATACCGACATTAGGCCGCCCCGACGACTTTTTTATGATGATTCTAATCATCATCAGGCCATGCTGGCAGCACAGATTCCCATAACTCTCTCTCACCAACCTTCCCAATTGGTCAGTACCCCTGAGAAGTCAGCCCTGTCAGCTGGAGCAGTGGAATATGCCGATTGCATTTCTGCAGAGGAGTAAAATTCCCCAATGAGGCCATCTGTTGGCTGAGGGTGGCGACCTATGATGCTTAAGGATGGATTCTTCATGGCTGAGCAGTCTATGACATGCAACACTATACTTGGGCTAAATCGGCAGGTGGAGAGGCTCCCTCCGATCAATCGGCTGGTCACGTCAAACCCTATCACCTATATGATTGTCTCGACCAATTGCTCTTAATGTAAACCCCAGCCTCACACCCTTTTATCATATATGTGCTAGAAGGTGGTAGCTGAGGGTCTTGGTGTCCTGGGTATGACAAACTATATCTGATGAAGTCAATCCTGGACCTCTGGGGAATGTGGAGTATCCATTCATCACAGGTCTACTCTGACCCGGACTGGTAGTACCTGTTTGGGTCCCATCTATGGGTTAAAGAATGTTTATAAAAAAAAATTCAGTTTGACAAAAGAAGTTGAGTACCCATCAAGATTCAAACAGAACTGCTTTGGCATAAAATAACCCAAAAAGGGTTGACATGCTGTAAAATCCAACCAAACCAATATATCAGCCTTGTCGGCTGGGGCTTTAAAATACTCTGACTGCACCTCTGCAGAAGGGTAAGATCCCCTCCAATGGGGCCACCTGTTGGTCATGGGTGGTGACCCACGATGCTTCAGGATGGAATCCTGTTGGATGAGCAATCCATGACATGCTACACCCCACTTTCGCCCTTACTTACGGAGAGACCCCCTCCAATCTATTGGCTGGTCACATTAAGCCCTAGCACCTACATGATTGTATCGCCCTATTACCCTTATAGCAACCCCCAACCCCTTTTTATCATATATGTGCTAGAAGGCAGTGGCTAAGGGTCTTCATGTCCTGGGTATGACATTAAACTCTAACTGATGGTGAGATTCCAGTTCTAGAGGTCTGGGGAATGTGGAGCACTGCTTCATCACCATTGTTCCCAGGTCCACTCTGAATGAGAGTGGTAGTACCTGTTAGGATTCCATCTATGGATTAAATAGAAATTTGTTTACAAATAAAATTGAGTTTAAAGAATTTTCTTCCAAACTATCGCTACGTATCTTTCAAAACTTTGCTGGCATTAAATAACCCACTGTGGTTGATATGCCATTAAATCAACCAACCAACCAAACAAACCAACCAAACCTGCGTATGCCAAGCAGTATAGAATGAATCAAACAAAATGTTTTTGGCATAAAATATTTCAACAAGGGTTGACATGCTGTAAAATCCAAGCGCACAAACATTTGCTGGACAGTATAGAAATCAGATGATGTTGAATCATTTTCAGAACCCCTTGATCAACATTATAAAACAATTTCATTATCTTGATTAAACAGAATTCATGAAAAGCTTTGAAAAATCTTTGGCTTTGATTTCCTTGTTCAGCAATTTCCATAAAATTAATATTGTCTTGCCAATTGGCAAAACATTGAAACAAATTGATCTTAATTGTAGAAGCAATATGGCACAGCATTGCATTGGGATTCCAACTAGCGTCCAGTTGGCAGACAAGAGGAAAGTAGACTGTAACTCAAATACTGATCCCAACAGTCCTAAGGGCTTGGTGCAGAATGGTGAACATTTATCTATCCCCATGTCCACACTTAAACCATCAGCCAATCAGAACTCAGGGAATGAGATCACCCTGATACAACTATGGACTAATCCAGAGTACTATAAGTACCAATTGGTCTAAGTACAAATTGGTTTTTGGACAGTTAGTGATTGCTACTCAACTCAGCAGGACACCAACTCTCTGAATTCAACATTAATATATCTAAATATTTTTATACTCTATATTTCCGATAGTTAAAATCCACCATATTGTCCTGCCAATTGGCAAGCAGCCCTGTCAGCTGTGGCTCTAGAAAACGCTGACTGCACTTCTGCAGAGGGGTAAGACTCCCCCAATGGGGCCACCTGTTGGTCATAGGTGGTAACCTGTGAGGCTTAAGGATGGAGCCCTAGTGGATGAACAGTCCATGACATACAACACTCCTCTTAGGTTCTTACTTAGGTTAGACGGGTGTACGGGGAGGCCCCCTCCAATCAATTGTCTGACCATGTCAAGCCTTAACACCTATATGATTGTCCCAAGCCTATTACCTTTATGGTAAACTCCCAACCCTTTTTATCATATATGTGTTAGAAGGTGGTGGCTGAAATTTTTAGTGGCTGAAGTTTTTAGTGGCTGAAGTTTTTAGTGTCCTGGTTACGACGTTAAGCTACATCTAGTGGTGAGGCTCCAATTCTAGAGCTCTGGGGAGGCTAGAAAACCCCTTCATTGCCATTTCTCCCAGTTCAAATCTAACATGGAGTGGTAGTACACGTTAGGGTCCCATCTATGGGCTAAATAGAAAAAAGTTTTTAAAAATTGAGTTTTAAACAAGGATTGAATTACCCATCAAGAATGAATAAAACAAAATGTGGTTATTTCCTATAACTCCAACATAAACAAAGGGGAACCACTCTTGACTTATAAATTATTAAACTGACCCTAAACCTAAGCCCTAAACCCTAACCCTATCTTCTTTTTTCCTAGTAGATCAATAAATAAATAATTTATCAGTTAAGAGTGTTTCCCCTTTGTTTATGTTGGAGTTATAGGAAATAACCCAAAATGTCTTCAGCATAAAATAACCCAACAAGGGTTGACATGCCGTAAAATTTAACCAATTAATTACACTTGTACAACAAACCTGGCAGGTTTGGCATCTCACAGCCCAGTGTTATTCATCACCTTCACAACCTCAGCAAGCGCATATTCTGGATGCTGCTGAAATATACCTCCATGTTACAAAATATTGCAAAAACTTTTGACTCACCCTAGAGGCAAATCTGCTGAGTAGCACTCTGAGAGTATCAGGAGAGCTTGGCCTCTCACAGTCCAGTGTGGTTCATCACCTTCATGACTTCTGGATGCTGCTGAAATGTACCTCATGTTACCAAAATATTGCAAAACTTTTGACTCACCCTTGTAATTAATAGCATAATTTTAAAAATAGGACAACAACCACGCTCGTACAACAAACGTTTGGAATCGGACACGCTACGGCCAAAGCTCTAAGATGGATCACCTGTCCAGCAGGCTCCACTGAGCAAAGTCATCTGACCAAGGATCTTGTCTGCTGTGGTTGTTTCTCTTGTTTCAAAACACCTGCTGCAGTGTTGCCAATATAATAAGAGCTGACAAGCGCTTGCTAGGCTGTGAGATGTTCTGGGGAAAATCAACCATTTACCAGTGACATTTCCAGTCTTGTGGCAGAACCCCCCCCCCCCCAAAAAAAAATCTCTCGTACATTATGGTAGATGGACCTGTACGATATGTTAGGATTTGAAACACGTGTACTTTGTTGTTTGAAATAAAATTATTTTTAAAGGTCAAAGTAGTTAATTAATTACTGTCTGAAAACTAAATGTTAAAAATGAGAACACCAAACATTTCCTTTTTATAGAAAGGATCATTGAGAGTTTTAATGTTTTCAAAACACTCTTCTATTACATCTATAAAGGGCAGTTGGTGTGTATGTATGTCCAGAGGAAACTATGAAAATAAAACAATTAACAACAAAGTAAATATATGTGAAGAAAAAGTGGAAGTGAATCAGACTGTATGTAATATTATGAAAAATTGAAAAAAACACAAGTTCATAAACGAGTAATGTTTATTTCGCCTACGCTGCAGTGTTTCGATCTGTTCTCATAGGTCTTCATCGGGGCTTTCGTTAGTATGAGGAAAAATGTATCTCAGAAAATAAGAAATCTACGAAACTCTTTTGGTTATTCGGTCAGTCTATTTAAAAATTGTTGAATGAAAAAAAAAACAAACAATTCAACAATTTTTAAATAGACTGACCGACGAAGCAAAAGGTTCTCGCAGATTTCTTATTTTCTGTGATACAGTTATTTTTTCTCATACTAATGAAAGCCCTATCGAAACAGATTGAACACTGCAGTGTAGGTGAAATAAACATTACTCGTTTATGAGCTTGTGTTTTATCAATTTTACATAATATTATATATATATATATATATATAATATATAATATATATATTATATATATATATACACACATTCACTATCACCAGAGTTTGCTTTTTGTGCAAAAAATAATGAAGATTTGATTTATATTTGTGAAGATAATTTTAAAAAAACGGGCAGTTTGTATGTGTGTATATGTCTAGAGGAAACTATGAAAATAAAACAATTAACTACAAAGTAAATACATATACACATTAAATATCACCAGTTCTTGCTTTTTGAGCAAGAATTATGATTTAATGTATATTTCAAGATATTTAAAAATTGAAATATACTTAGAAATAGCATTGAAATTCTACTTAAAAATATCCAGCATTTGTAAATCTTGAAAATAAACAAATCAATACACCAGGGTTTTTAGCACCCTCCTCTATTATCAGTCTAAGGTAGTATTTGGTTGTTACTTTCTACTTCGGCCATTTGTGATCCTTAGTCTTCTTTCTTCTCTTTCTACTTCGCCAAGTCGCCATGTTGGATTCTACCTTGTCTAGTTCTTTCATTTTCTTGTCTGGCCGGTCTTCTAACTAAGGACATGCGTTTAAGTCATGCAACAACTGATCAACAAGACTTGTAGCTTTTAAAGTTTAATTGGTCGTTTCCTAACTCATTGCATGGAGCTGAACGCCGGGATGAAAACACATCTGTTTCATCCGG
>CM042160.1:58017677-58048370 GCA_023376005.1 Doryteuthis pealeii | reverse complement strand
TTCACCTGGTCTATTTGATGAATAATATATATATATATATATATATATATATATATATATATATATAACAAGGCTTCCCCACCACACAAGCTAGAAAACTAGCTGAATTAAAATGGGTCATTAGACTAGACACTCACCGGAATGACTTGAATACAGACACCGACACTTTAAAGCGATACTCATATTTCCAAAACACTCCCATACCACCAACCCCATGACCCCTATCAGACGACCACATACAGAGTACAAGCTCATTAATCACCAACAGACCAATCAGCATCAAGCACCTCCTCACCATTCCAACTTACCGGACAAGCAGCCAGAAGATCACTACTACAATTCACGGTCAGGAAGAAGGGATGTCACTGTCCTGAAAATTTACCACCACGTCTAAATAAAGGAAACTAAAAAAAAAACTACAGAGTTTTCAGATATTTATTCCTTGACTAACATATTATGGTAACACATTAGCATAATATAGTAAGTTAATGCTTCACACCTATGCCCAAACCTGGTATATGTATTTCCAACAACGGATACAGATACAAAAATACATCTCAAATATATATATATATATATATATAGTCATCCACAGACACGTGTTTCAACTTATCAAGTCTCTTCAGAGTGGCTAGAAATTTTGTGAGCTATCTACAGCCGGGTTAGAAATCTGATCGTTTCATCAGCAGTCGGACAGCTTACCCTCTTGGCTATCATCACCCACAGAATATGAAGGAGATTTTAACAGTTTTAATACACACATCTGTATGTATGTAAAGGCCGTCATAGAGTGCTCCATCCCATTTTATAGAAGAGCATTGCGTTTACGCTTTAGTTGCTGGCCATCAGCGAGATCTCCTTCCAAAGTGCTCAACCCCAGGGGGAAGGGGTGCATACCAGGATGAGGCACATAGTGTGATGGTTATTGCTGTAATAAATGAACTGGTCAAAACGAGTTCAAATCCTGGATGAGGCTGTTTGCCTTTCAGATAGCACTAATACCCTTCGGAAATGTATGCATCCAACTATTCTCCCTCTAGCTATGGGTAAATAGTAGGGCAGACTGGATGCTTATCTGTTTCAATCGAACATAATGTAATAGCTCTCAAGTAAACATAATGTAATAATTAAATTATCATACTGTGGTGTAACCACAGGTCATGCTATTACTTCTTATTCATTAATGATAAAATCACAGATAAAGATTCTTGGGTGCTCTTCCAATATGTGATCTACAGAAGGTTTATGATCTATTAGGAAAAAAGAAGTTAGGGTTAGGGTTTAGGGTTAGTTTAATGGGAAAATAATGGGTAGTTAATGGGTAGATCACATATTGGAATGTAAACAACTCAGTGGGTAGATCACATATTGGATTAGAAACCATTCGGTAGATCACATATTGAAAGAGCACCGATTCTTGTCTGTTCAGCTTGGCTTAGTCTGGCACAAGGCCAATAGTGTGAGAGATACCTAACTTGCTGAAATGATGGGACCCTGACTATTCTGGGCCATTGAAGGTGTACTCTACACTCGCCTAAAACTGGAACTTGACCATTTGATACAGTTTAGTGTCATCATACCCAGGACACCTGTTTTATTTCAAGTGTGGACAGCAAAAGAGAAAAAAATTTATAAATTGAAATAAAGCTTAATACCAAAATTTTAAGTTGGATTGTTGGATTTTACGGCACGTCAACCCTTATTGGGTTATTTTAAGCCAGAGACATTCTGTTTTATTCATTCTTGTTGGGTATTCAATTGTTTTTTTTTTTGGGGGGGGGTTCAAACTCAATTTTAAAAAAAACATTTTTTTAACATTCATCTTTAGATCTATTTAACTTGCATTTTATAAATATTTATATAACAGTTTGTCTAAAAGTTAGTCATAAATTTTTTACATTCATCTTTAGATCTATTATCTTATTATAATGGAGATTGTGTGTTTTTCTGTCTGTAACCGAAACTATATTATTACTCAAGTCACAATTCCCTTAGTTATTTACATCACATTCTCCATGATTTTATTTTTATTTAAACCTCAATGATTAATAAAATTGTTTTACATTATTAATACAGTTAACCATATCTACATACTAACAACATGCAATTATATTTATATATACAACAAAATAGCGGTTTACAGTGTGAACGGGAAGGCTAATTTGCATATTGATATTAAAAATGTAATTTTAATAAATATGTGCTTAGTATTATTGATTCCTAATTGTTTGGTTTTATCTTAATGAATATAAGCAAAAATCTCTTCAATGAATCTTAAATGAAATCCATTAACAAGAAAAAATAACTGTCATTTTATTCTTTACTTCCTATTTTAACTAAATACTTAAATTAGAATAATAAAATACTTAAATTAAAATAACAATGAAAGACGAGAGTGATGGAAGAGTAAGTTTCAGTTGTTCTATTTTTCGATTATACTCCCTCTGTTTCAAATCTTTTTATCTGCATTCTTATATAGTTTCATAAGCTTTTCTAATTTAATACAATATTTTATTACATTAAAACTTAAATACTTGCACCCGGAGGGTGCATATATTTGCTAGTAATAATAATGTAATTTATTGTGTACAGTGCTCAGGTGCACCACAACTCATCAAAGTCTCATGTCAAGTACACAGAATAATGTTGTGTCAGGAACATGAACAGTTCACAGTAGTAATATGCATGTATGTATGTGTATGTGGAGAGTGGCATCAGGTATAGTGTTGGCGGACTACAGGAAGCATGGAGGCTTTGAAAGATTCAGTGTTCCGGCAGCCTACAACAGATGCAGGCAGTTTATTCCATGTCTCCGCAATTCTGAGCGTGAAAAAATGTTTCCGAAAGTCACGTGAACAGTGCTGTTTTCTGACTTTGTAGGCATGCCCGCGTATATTGGAGAGATGGAGATCAAAAAGGTGCTCAAGATTGCTGTTGTTAAGATGATTAATGACCTTATGAGCATTAACTAGATGGTACCCTAGCAGGTACTACCACTCCGGGTCAGGGTCAACCAGAGAATAGGCAATAAAGGGGTACTTAAATAGCTAAAGTTTAGTGTCGTACCCACCCAGTACAAACATTTTATTTTAAGTGCAGCCAGCTAGGGAGAAAAAAATTGAGAAATTAAAATAAAGCTTAATATTAAATGTTTAAACGATGTAGATAATATTTCTGCAGTTAGAGCAACATCTGCAGAAAAACTCCTGGAAAACCAATTTTACCTTTTTATCTAATGTTTAAATATCTCTGGTTGCATTTACGAATCACTAATTGGAATTCATCGGGGAGAGGGGGGGTTTAAGGCATAAGACTTGGCTTCTAACTTTATTACTTATAATGTGTGTGTGTCTCTCTGCCTCTGCCTCTTTCTCTCTCTCTCTCTGCCCCTCTCTCTCCTGTGTTGTAGTAGTACAAAATAGTTGTCATAGTAACAACAAAAATAATACCGTCTGCTGAGCATACCTCCCCCCCCCCCCAAAAAAAAAGATCTCCTCAAATTCAGACACTGAGTCAATCTCATAGTTTTTTAATTCTTACAGTAATTGCTGTTACAAAATGGTCACCCATCTAAGCACTGAACAGGCTGAATGTTGCTTAACTTTGGGTCTGTGTATGATAGTTATTATTTACTAAGCTTTGCTTAGTCTGGCATACAGGCCTAAGGTTGCTTACTGTACCTCCTGTTGTTCTCATCTTAATTGTTATATACACATGAGGGGCATGGTCTAATGCTTAGTTGTTGGAAATGGACTTGTTGACCCAAGTTCAATTGCTTGACGAAGCTGTTTGCATTTTACATGGTGCTAATACCCTTGGGAAAAGTATGAATCCAATTCTCCCTCCAGCTATGGGTAAATAGCATGGCAGACTGGGGTCTTTAACCATGGCTAGGTAACCTGTCTAGGAGAAGGAAAACTCTGAATTCAAACCTGTTAAACTCCGCTTAAAAAGAAATATGACCTTGTGTCATATCCTGCTCATGCAGAGGGGTTGGTAAATATATACATACATACATATATATATATATATATATACACAATTTTTATACAGCTGAAGAAGGCGGGAGTGCAAATCGTCCAAAACGTTGTGTATATAACAAAGATGAAGACAACAGTCCGAATAATTTAAATAATACAAATTATCAAGCCTCATCTAAAAAAAATAACAAGAAACACCTGAAGAAGGCCAGAGGGAACATCGTCTGAAACGTTGTGTATACAACAATAAAGATGAGGACAACAGTTAAAAAAAATCTAAATAATAAAAATTATCAAGCCTCATCTTAGAAATAACAAGAAACACCTGAAGAAGGCCAGAGGGTACATTGTCTGAAACATTGTGTATATTAGGTACTGCCAAAATGTCTCATTTTCATTTTTAAAAACAAATTAAAATTAATTTAATCGATTATTTAAGATCAAATTTTTGTCTTAGTCGAAAATTAGTAACATAAGGAGCATCAGTAAAAAAAAAAGCAAAATAATATTACATTTGTAATTTATTTTTAATACAATTTAAACAATTAATTTTGCTCAAACAATTTGGCTAATATGGATGCTTTTTGTTATGCATTTACAGACTAAGAAAACCTCATTATTTAGGATTTTAAAGCTTATAACAGTTTCTTCTTAGAAATCAATAACAAAAAACATTAAATACACTATGTTCAGAAAAATGACTAACTTTAAATGAAATATCCTTTTCTTTTTGGTCTAAACACAGAGAAACAAAAAGACGCTCTAAACAATTTTTGTGGGTTTTGTTTATAAAAAAATTAACTGGAAGAAAATGTCATCTGATCTCTTTTTCTACGGTGAACCAGCATTGATAAAAAAAAAAAAATTACCAAAAATCAGGGAATTATCTGATTTTAATAAAATTTTCAGTGTTGACTTATTATTCAACGAAATATTGCTTTTAAATTACTGAATAGTTTCAATCAAACTGATTCAATGGAAATAAATCGAAATTCTTTAAAAATGAATATTACCGTTTGCAGCCTCTGTTGTAGCATCTAGAACAACAATTGATATACCTAATTAATGAATAAAATTCACTGAAAATATAAAACTCCTAATCTTAGGTTTCAAATTTCATATGTTTAAATTTTGAAAACAAATAATTATTTAATAACTAGTGTACTTTATTTTTGTTATCTAATAATTTATGGAGAAAACTCAATTGAGAAGTTAGATCCCCACCCTTTTAAACAGAAAAAATATTGATGTATAATTTTCAATTTAGTTTTCTCTAATTTTATTAGATAACAAGAATAAAGTAAACTAGTTATTGAATAAATACTTGTTTTTAAAATATGAAATTTGAAACTTAAAATTAGGTGTTTCATATTTTAAATGAATTTTATCTATTAATTGCGTATATAAATTGTTTCCTCAAAAGTATCTATGGGTGTTGAAAACAGTAATATTTATTTAAAGAATTTCGATTTATTTCCATTGAATTGGTTTGATTGAAACTATTCAGTAATTTAAAAAAAAAAGAATTTGTTGATTAATAAGTGAACACTGACATTTTTTAAAAAAATCAGACAATTCCCTGATTTTTGGTAATTTATTCTTTATCAATCTGGGTTAGTAAATTATCACTTACGACCTCCTGTAGATCCGGGCATCTTACATTGAACTTGTTTAAAAAAGGCTTCACTTCTTAACGTAAGGTTTCCTAAGGAAAATGACTTTTATGCACTGAGTGTTTGGAATGAAAAAATTATATTTAAATAAATATCAACAATTTAGTGATTTTTCTGTTCATAGTGTATTTTAATTTTTTTGTTATTGATTTAAGAAGAAACTTTTTAATTAAAAAAAAAAATTGTTATAAAAGCGTTTGTTTTAAGTGCGTCATAAATCTTCGCTTAGCCATTTTTTAGCAAAATTTAATTGTTTAAAATGTATTAAAAATAAATTACATATGTAATTCTATTTAAAAAAATAAAAAAAATTTTATTTAAAAAAAATTTTTATTTTTATTTTTATTTTTTACTGATGCTCATTATATTACTGCTTTTCGATTCAGACAAAAATTTGACCTTAAATAATCGATTTAATAAATTTTAATTCGTTTTGAAAATGAAAATGAGAGATTTTGGCAGTGCCTAATTGGATACATACACCTTGTGACTGATTAAAATACTTAATGAAGCAATTAAATAACTAACAAATTGTGTTAGTAGAATTATCGATATAAATGATAGTTGGATCGAATAATAAATTCTAAGATGTATGTTTCTAATCTCCTCTTCCATCAATGCACCCACCAAAAATAAGATTTTAAAAAATTCCATATTAAAACAAATGCTTATTTTAAAATTTCGTATTTATTTCCAATTTAGTGGAAAATTTTGTTTGAAGTTATACACGAGTTATCTCCCTTCCAACGTGAAAATTTTTAATAGATTGTGAGGTAGTCCAGTGATGTTTACGTTTCTTACGTAATCTTTTCAATTTGATTATGCTTAATGACATAATTTTTATTTTTATAAACAGTAGGAATTATATTCACTCATATAAAAGAAATGCAATTTTAATTTATTTGGTTAATTCGAAAATCTTAACCAATTTAACAGCTGATGAAACATTTATATGCTGAGCCGGATTTAGACCTTGGGAGGGTGGGGTACTTCTGATTAGGGGGCACCTCAAATTGCCCCAACATAGACATTTAATTAGGTATATGAGAAATAAAAAAAAAAAAAAAAAACAAGAGGGACATCAAGGAGTTAAATTTTGAACCTCTCCCTTTCTGCATGCGTTTAAAAGGAAGGGTTCTATCTCACCCAATGAGTCCGTTTTCTGTTATTTTTCTAAATAAATAAAACTAATTTAATAATTATTAAAGGTTTTATAGAGGAGGTCTGGGCACCCTTCTAGGAGGGGGGGGGTAGGCAATTACCCCCTTTTGTTAGATATACCTGTCACTTTTAGCCAAGTGAATCGGATACAAATACTTAATTTCAAATAACCATAATAATCCAGGATAGATTGATTAGTTAATTTTAACGGCATGTCAACCTGCATAGAAGTTAGATAATCGTGTTCATTGTACATTCATATTTACATTTTTCTGTGTAGTTGTTTCTTAAGAGTTTTTTTATTTTGCACACAGCTATATTGAATATGAATACTTTGCAAACAAATCTATTTGACCCATAGATATGACCCTGAGTCGACCTGGGAGTAATGACAATGAAGGGGTACTCCACACTTGGCAGACGGTCGGAACTGGATGGAGAATGATTTGATTCATACCTTTCCCAAGAATATTTAGCTATGTGAAATGCAAACAGCATTGTTCAGGATTTGAAATCAGATAGCTGAGTTCATTTACTATGATAATAACTGTTATACCATGTAATATTATCTTATTTATTGGCAGAACTGGAGCCTTACCATCAGATGCAGTTTCGTGTCATACCCATTTTTCGGAGTGGGGGATTTTACTGTTCTGTAATGAATAAAGTCAGCGTATTCAGAGCATTACCACCTACAGGGTGATTTAAATATGCAACCAAAATGTCTTTTTCTCTCTGTATGTGTGAGTGTATATATATGTACAGAATATATGTTTTTTAATATTTCCTTAATATTTCAGAATGTAATCTTAAGGAAACATTTTTTAAAAACATGGGTAAATTAACAACATACTCATTACCTTTTCTTTCTTTTCATTGGGATAAGCCTTCAAAATCAATCTACAAACCAAATATGCATACAATACTTCCAGCAAATTATAAAACTCATATATATACATATGTGTATATATAAACATTTTTTCTTAATGAACATACATTCATGCTCACACACACACACACACAAACCTTGAGGTTCGTTTCGATGTCGTTTATTGCAAAAGATTTATACACACACACATGCAACCACACAAAACACCTAAAAATGCACAATGCCTTTTTTCGATACACACACTCTCATACTCACACCGTAAAAGAGAATACTTGACATCATATTTCAAACCGTCCACTTTTTTCAGCGTCCTTTCTTCAGATTTCAAATTTTGAACAGACTGATAAACAAGGACTATCAATTGCTTATCTCGTTATTCTGTGATAAACATTTTTTTATCACCTTCCATATACCAACAAATGCCCTGAAGATGATCTAATTAATAGATCGAAACACTGCAGCATCGACCAATAAACTTACCACTCAACTTATTTAAACCTGTGTTTTTTCAATTTTCTTAATATACTACATACCGTCAGATTCACTTCCATCTCTTTTCACACACACACACACACACACACACATACATATATATATATATATATATAAGATTCTGTATGTCTATTTGTACAATGACCAAGAACATATCTTTTTATAAAGGAATATTAGCAGAGACCTGCAAAAAGCAAAGTTTAGTAAAATCCACACCCTGTTTTTGCCCAAGAGATGTTTAAAAGCTTTTTACCTCTCATTTTCCATGAGAAAAGCTAAATAGAAATATAAGGATATACATTAATGATATATTAAAAGAAAAATCTTGAAAAATTATTAATAAAAAGAATATATAAAGTATAAAACATAATAAAAAAAACAAATAAAAGATAAATAAAAAAAATCCAAACAAGAATAATAATAAAAATAAACTTAAAGAATAAAAGATAATAAAACAGATATATAGAAAAAGAATCTTTCTTAATCTTTCTTAATCTATATATAATCTATATATAAATATAGATAAGAGATTTATTTTTAACTTTTTAAATGCCAGTTTCTTATAAGCACTTATACCTACAGGAATAATACGAATCTAAAATTATCCCCCCAGCTATGGTAGGAAGGTAGACCGTGCTCTTTAAACCTGGTATGGTAACCAATCTTTGAGAAGGAAAAATCTGAATTTAAACCAGTTGCAGATCTGAAAAGATAAAACGTAATAAAAAGCAAATAAAATACAAAAATACAAACAAGAATAATAATGAAGAGTAGCAGGACCTGTGGATATACCACAGTATGATAAGTAAATATATCGGACATTGTGATAATTAAATTAAGAGCTATTATAAAATTGTTCACTATGTAAAAAGTATAAACTTGATTTAAAACGCCCTGTCGGTGGGGCGTTAGAATTGGTGGTTGCCATAAGAGCAATAGGGTTGGGGCAATCATATAGGTGCTAGGGCTTGACATGGCCAGCCTAAAGTGGAATATTGCAAGTCATGGACTGCTCAGCCACCTGGGTTCTATCCTTAAACATCACGGGCAACAGGTGGCCCATTGGGGGAGTCTTACCCCTCTGCACTTTGCAATATTCCACTTTAGGCTTTTCTTGGGCTAGACGGGTGGTCAGAGAAGCCCCCTCCGATCAATCGGCTGGCCATGTCAAGCCCTAGCACCTATATGATTGCCCCAACCCTATTGCTCTTATGGCAATCCCCAATCCTTCTTATCATATGGGTGCTAGAAGGCGGTGGCTGAGGGTCTACATGTCCTGGGAATGATGTTAAAAATCTATCTGATGGTGAGGTTCCAGTTCTGGATGTTTGGGGAATGTGGAGCACCCCTTTATCACCATTGCTCCCTGGTTCACTCTGACCTGGAGTGGTAGTACCTGTTAGGGTACTGTTAGAGTTAGATTTTCATAGTATGCCCCATTAAAATCTCTATGCAAAAACCAAGACGTTGTGTTGATCCAGCCACTATGGAAACAAAAATCAATGTCTTCTATTTAAAATATTAAATGCAAAAAAAACTCTACTATTATCATTTAAATTTTATTTTTTTAAGTATCTTCACTAATATAAATCAAACCTTCTTAATTTTTACTCAAACTGGTTATATTTAATGTGTATATATATATATATTTACTTTGTCATTAATTGTATTATTTTCGAAGTTTCCTCTGGACATACACATACGCCCTTTATATATGTACTAGAAGTGGCTACCCGGCATCGCCGAGGTAGAGGGTAGCAAAAAATGTAGTCTTGCAGATCCATTATTACTGAATCACAAATTAGATCCTCGCAGTATGCCCCATAAAAATCCTTGTGTAAAAAGAAGACCTTGTGTTGATCCAGGAACTCCGAAAAGAAAAATTAATGTCTCCTATTTAGAATATTAAATGCAAAAGAAATTTAAATTTTTTATTTTTTTTTATTTATCTTCACAAATATGAATGAAACCTTCATTACTTTTGCTAAAAAACGAAGCCCTGGTGATATTTAATGTGTATATATATTTACTTTGTTGTTAATTGTTTTATTTTCAAAGTTTTCTTCGGACATACATACACACAAACTGCCCTTTATATATGTATAGATTTTTTTAAATCCCGTGCAAAGCTGGGCAGCTCTGCTAGTTTACTTTAAAACCCCTTATTTACCATATGTATTTATATTTTTTTCTTTCAGAAACGACTTCATGTGCATGTGTAAGCAACTGAACATGGAGGACTCGGCCCATGAAATCATGCAACAACTTGGGATGGCCGAACAATCACGCATTTCATTTCAGGATTTCATACGGTGCCGCCTGCGGGTTTTGTCTGAGATTGAACCCGTGCACTACATGGATGACACTGGCATCGAGTCTGATGCCAGTGGTGTTGCCAAGCAACATCATATGAAATCCTGGCCCACAATGAGCAGTGAAAGTCTTGGTAAGTAAACTTTTATTATAGCAATTAACCCCACACCCTCCACACACCTATTATCTCCACACCCCTATTTAACTTGATTATAAAATTATTTCATAAATGAAACTATCCTCTTGACCTGTTGGCTGGGGCAGAAGAATACACTGACTGCACTTCTGCAGAGGGGTAAGACCCTCCAATGGGGCCACCTGTTGTCCGTAGGTGGCAACCCGTGATGCTTAAGGATGGAATCCTTGTAGTTGAGCGATCCATGACATGCAACACTCGACTTTGGCTCTTACTTTGGCTAGACGGTCAGTTGGAGAGGCCACCTCTGATCAGTCAGCTGGTCATGTGAAGCCCTAGCACCTATATGATTGTCCTAACCCTATTGCCCTTATGGCAAATCCCCAACCCTTTTTATCATGTATGTGCTAGAAGGCGGTGGTTGAGGGTCTTATTGTCCTGGGTATGACATTAAACTACATCTTGTTAAGTTTTTAAATGCCATCCTTGGCCAGTTGAAAAGGACTTAAAATAAGTAAGTCCTGAGTTATGGAATCCTTTGGTAAGTGAATAAGTCCTATTCTGCGTATTGTTAAAGGTCCAGTGATTTAATCCTATGTCCGTCGTCCACGAAGGTCGCAGTAGTTTAAAGTAGGTATTGCTAGTACTGCCGGTATAAGTATTATATCAGCAGCAGAGTACTGCCAGTGATTGGCCAAGAGGTTGATCACATATTTCTCGGCGAGTCTATAAATAGAAGTGGGCTTTTAACACGCATCATATATTACAAAAATCTCAACAATGGTGAAGTTGCAATTCTGGAGCTATGGAGACTGTAGAGTACCCCTTCATCACAATTATTCTGAGGTTCACTGACCCAGAGTGGTAGTACCTGTTAGGGTCCGATCTACAGGTTAATTAGTTAAAAAAATGAGTTAACACTTATTGTAATGTTATTTTGATTGACTTCTATATAAAATTATATATAGGATTGCTTTTAATACATTTGAGAATAATATGATAGTATTAGAAATCAGTAATAGCAAATATTTATTTATTAATCCCAGTTTTGTTAAAATCATTATGGAAATTATTCCCACCATATACTATGTAAGTCTTTATTTCTTAGAGAAATTTCAGGATTTTAAATGCATTAATAATAATGGCAGTTCTGCGGCAAATCTAACTTGGCTAGACTTTAATAGACTTCGTTAACAAATAAGATGCTAATTAGGCATAGTTTCATAATCGTTAAGAATGTAGCTTGTTAGGGTCCTATCTATGGGTAAAATAGATCTGTTCAAAAATTATTTGTATTCAATAGAAATACTTGATACCATCCATATAACTAAATTATTTGTATTAAGAATTATTACTTGAAGCTATCATTATTTTCTTGAAGCCATATAAATGTATGCAAACACATGATTATTATTAGATAGAAATAATTACTTGAAACCATATAATTATTAGCATTAGTTAGGAATACTTGAAACCATTCAACTGTGTACAAACAAAGGATTATTATCAAATAGAAATAATTACTTGAAACCATATAATTATTAGCATTAGATAGGAATACTTGAAACCATTCAACTGTGTACAAACAAAGGATTATTATCAAATAGAAATAATTACTTGAAACCATATAGTTATTAGTATTAGATAGGAATACTTGAAACCATATGGCTGTGTGCAAACAAATTTCCCTAACCTCTAGGCATAAAAATAGGTGGAAATGATAGATTAGTGGAAATGTTGAATCTTTATTTGATAATGCATAGAATTAAAAAGAAAATCAGTCACTTCAACAGTCACTGATTTTAACATACTATATAATTATTTCTCTGAATTTTTGAGATGAGGATTGATAATTAGTATTATTTGTATTATTCGGAATATTGTCCTCATTTTCATTGTTATTTGTACAACGTTTCGGCTGATGTGCCCTCCGGCCTTCTTCAGGTATTTCTTGTTGGACTCGGGAAACCTTCACAAACTCGGGAACCTTTTTATCATAATCGGGAGTCATCACGGAACTTTGAACCTAAGGTTCCTGATTCCGACAAGAAATACCTGAAGAAGACCGGAGGGCACATCGGACGAAACGTTATACAAATAACAACGAAGATGAGGACAATAGTCCGAATAATACAAATAATACTTAGCATATGATTGTAATCAATTTTACTTAAGTAAAAAAAAAGTGATGACACTTATAGACTGACTGTTGGGGATCCAATTAATCAATCTCAGTTGGGATCTGAATCCTCTTTACTGATTCCATCTCTGAAGATAATGGCCACTTTACAATTCTACACTTAGTATAAAAATAGACACCTTATATTGAAATTGAATATTCATGAAGAAACAGCCAAAGGTGTTTCCTATTATCTTTTCATACTGCAAGGCATTATGGGTAATAAAACTTGTAAAGATAAGTTTAATTTGAGATCAGAAATGTCAGCAAATAGGTAAAAAGAGAGTAATACTCTCTTGTCTCATAATAGCAGTTCCATTTTAGTTTATGAAATTTCTATGCAAATGTAACAACTATTATGGGACAGAGGTTGTATGTTTTACTACTTCTGTCCCATAATAGTTGGTACATTTAGTGTATGAAATTTCTATGAAAATGTAACAATTATTATGGGACAGAGGTTGTATGTTTTACTACTTCTGTCCCATAATAGTTGATACATTTAGTGTATGAAATTTCTATGAAAATGTAACAACTATTATGGGACAGAGGTTGTATGTTTTACTACTTCTGTCCCATAATAGTTGGTACATTTAGTGTATGAAATTTCTATGCAAATGTAACAACTATTATGGGACAGAGGTTGTATGTTTTACTACTTCTGTCCCATAATAGTTGATACATTTAGTGTATGAAATTTCTATGCAAATGTAACAACTATTATGGGACAGAGGTTGTATGTTTTACTACTTCTGTCCCATAATAGTTGATACATTTAGTGTATGAAATTTCTATGCAAATGTAACAACTATTATGGGACAGAGGTTGTATGTTTTTACTACTTCTGTCCCATAATAGTTGGTACATTTAGTGTATGAAATTTCTATGCAAATGTAACAACTATTATGGGACAGAGGTTGTATGTTTTACTACTTCTGTCCCATAATAGTTGATACATTTAGTGTATGAAATTTCTATGCAAATGTAACAACTATTATGGGACAGAGGTTGTATGTTTTACTACTTCTGTCCCATAATAGTTGATACATTTAGTGTATGAAATTTCTATGCAAATGTAACAACTATTATGGGACAGAGGTTGTATGTTTTACTACTTCTGTCCCATAATAGTTGATACATTTAATGTATGAAATTTCTATGCAAATGTAACAACTATTATGGGACAGAGGTTGTATGTTTTACTACTTCTGTCCCATAATAGTTGGTACATTTAGTATATGAAATTTCTATGCAAATGTAACAACTATTATGGAACAGAGATAATATTATTTTACAGTCAATATCCTCATTGAATTATCTTGACTTGATTTTTAAATTAATTCCATTCATTTGATTATTCTTAAATTTTTGCAGCAAAATGCGATTTTCATTTGGTACAGTTGTATTTTTGGCACAATTCCAATCAATTGGACCCAAAATAGACTTATTTCAAAAGGACATATTTTCACAATATACCATTGGGATGTCTATTTTTATCATACTGCTATTAATCCATTTTTAATTTCTGGGTTTCCCTGTTTATTAAGATGTTAGCTCAGTCGGTAGAGCGTTCAGCTAGAAACCACAAGGTTCCTAGTTTGATACTGGCCCTTGCCAACTCAGCGTATGAGTAGCACAGGGATTTGTGCGGTAAAGTGAGGAGCTGATGGTAGGTGTGGCACTCCACCTCAGATGCTAAAATAATCTCCTTGGTCTCGCGCTATTGAAAAGGGGATAGACTCCCTCACTGTCTGGCTGATACCGACATTAGGCCGCCCCGACAACTTTTTTATGATGATTCTAATCATCATCAGGCCATGCTGGCAGCACAGATTCCCATAACTCTCTCTCTCACCAACCTTCCCAATTGGTCAGTACCCCTGAGAAGTCAGCCCTGTCAGCTGGAGCAGTGGAATATGCCGACTGCATTTCTGCAGAGGAGTAAAATTCCCCAATGAGGCCATCTGTTGGCTGAGGGTGGCAACCTATGATGCTTAAGGATGGATTCTTCATGGCTGAGCAGTCCATGACATGCAACACTACACTTAGGCTAAATGGGCAGGTGGAGAGGCTCCCTCCGATCAATCGGCTGGTCACGTCAAACCCTATCACCTATATGATTGTCTCGACCAATTGCTCTTAATGTAAACCCCAGCCTCACACCCTTTTATCATATATGTGCTAGAAGGTGGTAGCTGAGGGTCTTAGTGTCCTGGGTATGACAAACTATATCCGATGAAGTCAATCCTGGACCTCTGGGGAATGTGGAGTATCCCTTTATCACCATTACTCCCATGTCTACTCTGACCCGGAGTGGTAGTACCTGTTTGGGCCCCATCTATGGGTTAAAGAATGTTTTTTAAAAAAAAATCAGTTTGACAAAAGAAGTTGAGTACCCATCAAGAATGAATCAAACAGAACGGCTTTGGCATAAAATAACCCAAAAAGGGTTGACATGCTGTAAAATCCAACCAAACCAATATATCAGCCTTGTCGGCTGGGGCTTTAAAATACTCTGACTGCACCTCTGCAGAAGAGTAAGATCCCCTCCAATGGGGCCACCTGTTGGTCATGGGTGGTGACCCATGATGCTTCAGGATGGAATCCTGTTGGATGAGCAATCCATGACATGCTACACCCCACTTTGGCCCTTACTTACGGAGAGACCCCCTCCAATCTATTGGCTGGTCACATTAAGCCCTAGCACCTACATGATTGTATCGCCCTATTACCCTTATAGCAACCCCCAACCCCTTTTTATCATATATGTGCTAGAAGGCAGTGGCTGAGGGTCTTCATGTCCTGGGTATGACATTAAACTCTAACTGATGGTGAGATTCCAGTTCTGGAGGTCTGGGGAATGTGGAGCACTCCTTCATCACCATTGCTCCCAGGTCTACTCTGAATGAGAGTGGTAGTACCTGTTAGGATTCCATCTATGGGTTAAATAGAAATTTGTTTACAAATAAAATTAAGTTTAAAGAATTTTCTTCCAAACTATCGCTACGTATCTTTCAAATCTTTGCTGGCATTAAATAACCCACTGTGGTTGATATGCCATTAAATCAACCAATCAAACAAACCAACCAAACCTGCATATGCCAAGCAGTATAGAATGAATCAAACAAAATGTTTTTGGCATAAAATATTTCAACAAGGGTTGACATGCTGTAAAATCCAAACACACAAACATTTGCTGGACAGTATAGAAATCAGATGATGTTGAATCATTTTCAGAACCCCTTGATCAACATTATAAAACAATTTCATTATCTTGATTAAACAGAATTCATTAAAAGCTTTGAAAAATCTTTGGCTTTGATTTCCTTGTTCAGCAATTTCCATAAAATTAATATTGTCTTGCCAATTGGCAAAACATTGAAACAAATTGATCTTAATTGTAGAAGCAATATGGCACAGCATTGCAGTGGGATTCCAACTAGCGTCCAGTTGGCAGACAAGAGTAAAGTAGACTGTAACTCAAATACTGATCCCAACAGTCCTAAGGGCTTGGTGCAGAATGGTGAACATTTATCTATCACCATGTCCACACTGAAACCATCAGCCAATCAGAACTCAGGGAATGAGATCACCCTGATGCAACTATGGACTAATCCAGAGTACTATAAGTACCAATTGGTCTAAGCACAAATTGGTTTTTGGACAGTTAGTGATTGCTACCCAACTCGGCAGGACACCAACTCTCTGAATTCAACATTAATATATCTAAATATTTTTATACTCTATATTTCTGATAGTTAAAATCCACCATATTGTCCTGCCAATTGGCAAGCAACCCTGTCAGCTGTGGCTCTAGAAAACACTGACTGCACTTCTGCAGAAGGGTAAGACTCCCCCAATGGGGCCACCTGTTGGTTATAGGTGGCAACCTGTGAGGCTTAAGGATGGAGCCCTAGTAGATGAGCAGTCCATGACATACAACACTCCTCTTAGGTTCTTACTTAGGCTAGACGGGTGTGCAGGGAGGCCCCCTCCGATCAGTCGTCTGACCATGTCAAGCCATGACACCTATATGATTGTCCCAAGCCTATTACCCTTATGGTAAATCCCCAACCCTTTTTATCATATATGTGTTAGAAGGTGGTGGCTGAGGGTTTTAGTGTCCAGGTTACGACGTTAAGCTACATCTAGTGGTGAGGGTCCAATTCTAGAGCTCTGGGGAGGCTAGAAAACCCCTTCATTGCCATTACTCCCAGTTCAAATCTAACATGGAGTGGTAGTACATGTTAGGGTCCCATCTATGGGCTAAATAGAAAAAAGTTTTTAAAAATTGAGTTTTAAACAAGGATTGAATTACCCATCAAGAATGAATAAAACAAAATGTGGTTATTTCCTATAACTCCAACATAAACAAAGGGACATTATAAATTATTAAACTGAACCTAAGCCCTAAACCCTAACCCTATCTTCTTTTTTCCTAGTAGATCAATAAATAAATAATTTATCAGTTAAGAGTGTTTCCCCTTTGTTTATGTTGGACTTAAAGGAAATAACCCAAAATGTCTTCAGCATAAAATAACCCAACAAGGGTTGACATGCCGTAAAATCTAACCAATTAATTACACTTGTACAACAAACCTGGCAGGCTTGGCATCTCAAAGCCCAGTGTTATTCATCACCTTCACAACCTCAGCAAGCGCATATTCTGGATGCTGCTGAAATATACCTCCATGTTACCAAAATATTGCAAAACTTTTGACTCACCCTAGAGGCAAATCTGCTGAGTAGCACTCTGAGAGTATCAGGAGAGCTTGGCCTCTCACAGTCCAGTGTGGTTCATCACCTTCATGACTTCTGGATGCTGCTGAAATGTACCTCATGTTACCAAAATATTGCAAAACTTTTGACTCACCCTTGTAATTAATAGCATAATTTTAAAAATAGGACAACAACCGCGCTCGTACAACAAACGTTTGGAATCGGACACGCTACGGCCAAAGCTCTAAGATGGATCACCTGTCCAGCAGGCTCCACTGAGCAAAGTCATCTGACCAAGGATCTTGTCTGCTGTGGTTGTTGCTCTTGTTTCAAAACACCTGCTGCAGTGTTGCCAATATAATAAGAGCTGACAAGCGCTTGCTAGGCTGTGAGATGTTCTGGGGAAAATCAACCATTTACCAGTGACATTTCCAGTCTTGTGGCAGACCCCCCCCCCACCAAAAAAAAAATATCTCGTACATTATGGTAGATGGACCTGTACGATATGTTAGGATTTGAAACACGTGTATTTTGTTGTTTGAAATAAAATTATTTTTAAAGGTCAAAGTAGTTAATTAATTACTGTCTGAAAACTAAATGTTAAAAATGAGAAAACACCCAAACATTTCCTTTTTATAGAAAGGATCATTGAGAGTTTTTAATGTTTTCAAAACACTCTTCTATTACATCTATAAAGGGCAGTTGGTGTGTATGTATGTCCAGAGGAAACTATGAAAATAAAACAATTAACAACAAAGTAAATATATGTGAAGAAAAAGTGGAAGTGAATCAGACTGTATGTAATATTATGAAAAATCGAAAAAACACAAGTTCATAAACGAGTAATGTTTATTTCGCCTATGCTGCAGTGTTTCGATCTGTTCTCATAGGTCTTCATCAGGGCTTTTGTTAGTATGAGGAAAAATGTATCTCAGAAAATAAGAAATCTACGAAACTCTTTTGGTTATTCGGTCAGTCTATTTAAAAATTGTTGAATGAAAAAAAACAAAACAATTTTTAAATAGACTGACCGACGAAGCAAAAGAATCTCGCAGATTTCTTATTATCTGTGATACAATTATTTTTTCTCATACTAATGAAAGCCCTATCGAAACAGATTGAAACACTGCAGTGGAGGTGAAATAAACATTACTCGTTTATGAGCTTGTGTTTTTTAAATTTTTCATAATAGTATATATATATATATATATATATATATATATATATATATATATATACACACACACACACATTCACTATCACCAGAGTTTGCTTTTTGTGCAAAAAATAATGAAGATTTGATTTATATTCGTGAAGATAATTTTAAAAATAATGGGCAGTTTGTGTATATGTCTAGAGGAAACTATGAAAATAAAACAATTAACTACAAAGTAAATACATATACACATTAAATATCACCAGTTCTTGCTTTTTGTGCAAGAATTATGATTTGATGTATATTTCAAGATATTTAAAAATTGAAATATACTTAGAAATAGCATTGAAATTCTACTTAAAAATATCCAGCATTTGTAAATCTTGAAAATAAACAAATCAATACACCAGGGTTTTTTGCACCCTCCTCTATTATCAGTCTAAGGTAGTATTTGGTTGTTACTTTCTACTTCGGCCATTTGTGATCCCTAGTATTCTTTCTTCTCTTTTTACTTCGCCGAGTCGCCATGTTGGATTCTACCTTTTCTAGTTCTTCATTTTCTTACATGGCCGGTCTTCTAACTAAGGACATGCGTTTAAGTCATGCAACAACTGATCAACAAGACTTGTAGCTTTTTAAAGTTTAATTGGTCGTTTCCTAACTCATTGCATGGAGCTGACAGCCGGGATGAAAACACATCTGTTTCATCCGGGATCTGGCTATCAACTCACTAACTAACTAAATCTCATGTGAATTGCGATATTCTCACCTCTGGGGTCAGTTGGGGCCAGTAATCATCACTGGTATATTTCCATTCCCTCAGAGCTCTCACTACAGGGCTTGTTAAAAGCCCTACGCCACCATACAATTATGCAATGGAATGACCCAAAGGGTTGACTTGTTGTAAATAAAACAACACAACCAACCAACCAACCAACCAACCTGGACTGGTAGTACCTGTTAGGGTCCTATCTATGGGTTAAATAGACAAGAAAATGAGTATTAACATAATGTGTTTAAAAAAAAAAAAAAGTTTGGAAAAAAAATTTGAATAACCAATAAGAATGAATAAAACAAAATGTCTTGGCATAAAATAACCCAACAAGGGTTGACATGCTGTAAAATTCAACTAACAGACTAAATACTCGGTGTTAGTATAAAAATTTACTAATCCTGATGTTGGTCATTGGTGAGTAAGGACTTGTCTAAATATCTTCCTTGGTATGTATATCATATATATAAAAGGTTAAATGTTCTTGTATGTACAAATGACTTTATCTTTTCTTTCCTTCCATTGTGTTCAGTGTTAGTGTACCATGGATGTACTAAGGCTTTGGTTAATATTAATTAATTAATTAATTAGTCTTTGGCTAATATTAATCAATTAATATTAGCTAATGGTCTTAAAAGACATATGGTGGTGCATAAGTATAAAATTTTATCATCTGATACAACGAGAACGACGTCCTTTCTATGTCATATTTGCATCAAACTTTGTGGATCTGCAGCGGGTTTGATGAGTCATTTGAGGGTTCATGAGAGGAAAGGTTCTGGTGGTGGAGTTATAGGATTGTGAGTGACGACAGGGATGATCTGTAAAGATTATTCTATTGCTATTAGTCTTTGGCACCAAACATTCCAATCTAATGATTTGTGCCAATCAGTTTACAGTCTGCTAGTGCTATGAACACATTTTGGAAAATTTAATTGGTGAATATTTTCAGTTTTGTTGAAAAATTCCTAATTGAAATTTGAACTTGTCGCAAATAGAATTATTCATTTTGGCAATAATTATCGTGGGAATCATTTTCGCAGTTAAATTTTGGGAATTATCAAGTGAAATGGAAGAATTTTAAAAACCTGGTGAAGGTCTGTCTGTACTGACAAGATGGTAAAAATTTGTCATGGGGTAAGAGGAGGAGGGAGGAAAAAAAGGGGAATAGTTAGAGAAAAAATAAAGAAATGAAAAAAAAAAGTAGAGAAAAAGAGGATATTTCCTATAACATAAACAAAGGGAACCACTCTTGACTGATAAATTATTTATTTATTTATTATCTACTAGGAAAAAAGAAGACGGGATTAGGGTTAGTTTAATGGAAAATAAATAAATAATTTATCAGTCAAGAGTGGTTCCCCTTTGTTTATGTTAGACTTATAGGAAATAACCGAAAAAGATGTTGACTGAGCATTGAATGTATTGATTACCCAGCCCCTCCACTACAAACAGGATGTGACACAAGGTCAATTTTAAAAGTTGTTTTTTAAGATTTGTTGTCTTACTAAGTTTAAAGAACCCAATCTGCCCTACTATTTACTCACAGGGAGAATGGATGGATTCATGCCTTTTTCAAAGGGCAATTGTATGAAGTGGAATGCAAACAACTGTGTTCAGGATTTGAACTCGGATCACTGACTCCATTTCCTATGATGATAACTGTTTTGCTAAGTGCTCCTCTTCTGAGAATTTAATTCATTTGTTTGGTACTAGCAACAATATATGCTCTCCACAGGGCATAAGTATTTAAGTTTTAATATAATCAAAATATATTAGATTAGAAAGACTAATGAAATTAAATAAGAATGCATATAAAAAGATTACACTTATTTTAATTATATTTTAATTGGTTTCTATATATAAAATATTCAAGCATTGATTTTAATATTGGAGAATAAGAAAATGATATTAGAGATGAATAACACCAAGTAATTATTTATTAAATTTGGTTTTGTTAAAACCAGTATGCAAATTAACCATCCATATATTATGTAAACCTTTATTTCTAATAACACTAAGAACATGGACTGTTTTGAGGCAAATCTAACTCAGATTTTCATAGAGACATCATTGATAAATGATATTTATTCTATGTATTAATGATTTTGACTATAAATTACATACTCATTGATAAACTTACACAATTCCTGAGGGTATTGTGACATAGTGATGTAGTTTCAGTTAAAAATAGACACTGAATCTCCATTATAATAAGATATTAAGATGCCCATAGGATTTCAGTCAACCGACGCTCCTGTGTTCTTAACTTTCCAACTCAACAGATGCCATCATCTTGACCGCCCTGTCAGTTGGGGCGTTAGAATACACCGACTGCACCTCTGCAGAGGGTAAGACTCCCCCAATGGGGGCCACCTCTTGGCCATGGGTGGTGACCTGTAATGCTTAAGGATGGAACCCAGGTGGTTGAGCAGTCCATGACATGCAACACTCCACTTTGGCCCTTACTTGGGCTGGATGGGCGGTCAGGGAAACCCCTCTGATCAATTGGCTGGTCACGTCAAGCCCTAGCACCTATATGATTGCCCCAACCTTATTGCCCTAATGGCAAGGCCCAATCCTTTTTATCATATATGGAGGTGGCTGAGAGTCTTCATGTCCTGGGAATGATGTTAAACTCTATCTGATGGGGAGTTTCCAGTTCTTGAGTTTTGGGGAATGTGGAGCACCCCTTCATCACCATTGCTCCCTGGTCCACTCCGACCCGGAGTGGTAGTACCTGTTAGGGTCCCATCTATGTGTTAAATAGTAAAACATGAGTTTATAAAAAAAAATTGAGTATCCATTATGAATGAATTTATTTCAAAAACTTTGCTGGCATTAAATGACCCACTGAGGTTGATATGCCACAAACCAAACCAAACCATCATCTTGAACCCATAGACTCTTTTCACTTTCAAAGGATTCCAGTTGACTCATGCCCCCGTATTCTCAACTCACTAACATGACTGATGCCATATAAATAGATATGCTGATAAATATTCTGGTCATTCATGACAAAAGTATTTATGTTTGGTAGGAGTATATAAATAAGTGACTTAGGAAGTGACTTGACATCAAGCATTTTGGCATGTGTCTAAAAATATGCTAGACGAACCATGACCTCATTGGGTTCCTGATCCATGATGATATTGATGTTTTCATTCAGGAAAGAGTGAAGGGTTCTGATTAGTCGTTTCATATTTATCTCTGATATGTCACGAATTTGGATGATTTTAAAATAAATCCGCTAAAAATTAAGGTAATTTATGAGGAAGTGGCCGGTGACTATTAAAATAATGACTCAGCTCAGTCTATTCAAAACTATCCATCTATTTATCTATCTCAATTTGTTCATATTTATCTATATTACTTTAAATACTAAGATTTTTTTTTATTCATGTTTGTTTAATGTCTTGTTTTTAGTTTAAATAAACAAGAATTACGACAAAAAAAAGCGACCCCCCTCCCCAAATACATTTACTTGTCAAAAATATCTATCTCTCTCCATTTGTTCCTTTCTATCTATATTATTTTGTTTGTTTATCTATCTAGCTATCTCAGTCTATTCAAAACTATATATCCATCTTCATATCTAAACAAGAATTACAACAAATTATGATAAATAAACAAGAATTACGACGAGCTGGGGTTGTTATTTTGATAGTCACCGGGTAGCGGTTTTTGAGGCGGGAGACCGGGACGCACTTCCTCATAAATTACCAAAATTAAAATGAAGGAAAATACTAAGTAAATGTTTGTTGGTTTATTGATTTTAACAGCATATCAACCCGTCTGGGGTTATGTCATGCCTAACGGTTAGGAAGTGATACATATCGTGTATTTATACTTTTTAGTAATTGTTTTTATAAATGTGTTAGCATTATTGGGGATTTTGTTGTATGGTATTGATTTGTTTCATGTCTATATTCTATGGTATAATTTTATTTCCCTCAAAAAAGAGAGAATATCCTCCATATTGACATTTTCAAACAGATCTTTTATATTGTTTGCTTTGAAATAACGTTTTCTGATGTGAGCAAAAAACCTGCATTCCATGAATAAGTGTTTAACTGTCAAAGGTGTTTGACATGTTCCACATTGTGGTTGTTGTTCTTGTTTGAGTATATAGGAGTGCGTTAGTCTTGTATGACCAATACGTAATCGAGATACAATGACTTGTTCCTTTCTAGACTTCCTTAAAGTTGGTCTCCAGCCTTCTTAAGTGGGATTGATTAGGAAGAGTTTATTGTGGATATTGTTATTCCAGTGTTGTTGCCATTTTGTATGAAGGAATCTATTAATTTTAGGTTTCGAATCGGTATATGGTATCTTGAAATTATCGGGGATCAAATCTAGAGCTGATTTAGCTGCGGAGTCTGCTCTTTCATTTCCCCTCACTCCTATATGACTTGGGATCATAAATAAGTAAGTAAAGCTGATATAAGTGGCCTATTGTCAGTATCATCATGACAGTGAGGGAGTCTATACCCTTTTCGTTAGCTCTAGACCAGGAAGATTGTTTTTGCTGAGGTGGAGCACCACATTTATCATCAGCTCTCCATTTTACCACACAGATCAGATTCACTAATCTGTACTTCTTACCTGACCTAGGCCTTTGTTCAATACTTAGATGGGTGACCATTTACGTAACAGCAGCTACTTTAAGAAATCTGATATCAAAATGGCTAGATTCAGCATTAAATAACCCAAAAGGTGTTGATATGCCATAAAACAAAACAAACAAGTGAAAATTAATGTGTGAAGAGGATTATCTTTTAGTATTTGATGAAAATAGGGCCAGTTTAGCTTAGTCGGTAGAGCGTCTGAATAGTAACCACGAGGTTCTGAGTTCAATACCGGCCCTCGTCAATTCAGCGTATGAGTAGCACAGGGATCTGTGCAGTAAAGTGAGGAGCTTATGGTAGGTGTGGCGCACCACCTCAGATGCCAAAACAATATCCTTGGTCTAGTGCTAGTGAAAAGAGGATAGACTCCCTCGCTGATATCTTGCAGATACCGACTTTAGGCCACCCCATCGACTTTACTTCTTTTTTATTAGATGAAGAAAATGTTTGTAAGGTTGGTAACCCCAACATCAACATCAAAATAAAACTCAGATATCTGACCATGCTGTTTTCCCTACGCATCCACACAGTAGGCCAAATAAAGAAAGGAATGTCTGTTAGAACACACACACACACACACACAGTTCTTCTGTGTGTATGTGTGTGTATTTCTGTTACTACAAGTCACTTTATATCCTACTTAAGACACAAGACCATTGCTTGTTTTCCAATTGATGTCAACAACATAAACATACTGACCATCCTTTATGTGAGGTCACATTTCTAAATTTTTTTTTATCTTTATTTTTGAAGAGTGCCACAAGATTGGAGATTGTTTTTTCAATGTTCTGCAATTAATGTTCATAATCATGATAGTCATGGGGGTGAAAATGTTGCTATATGTAAGAAGTAAGTTTTTTTTGTTTTGTTTTGTTGTTTTTTTCTTCCTTTCTTCTCAAATTATTTTTCTTGAATGTACAAAAAAATTTTTTTTATTCTTATTCAAATCATTCTATTTCTCTGAATTTTTGAGAGGAGGCTTGATAATTTGTATTATTTTTACTATTGTCCTCATCTTCATTGACATATACACAATGTTTTGGCCGATGTGAAGAAGGCCGGAGGGCACATCGGCCGAAACGTTTTGTATATAACAATGAAGATGAGGACAATAGTCTGAATAATACAAATAATTAAAATTGCTTGGTTTCAAATTCCTTGTTTTTTAATGATTTGTATCTCTGATTTTGACAGATCTCTCTCGGTCTTTTTTCTTGTATGCATCTTAGTCGGCAATTTGAAAATGTTCCCTCAAAAAATAGTCACATTTTATTTCTATTTTTTTTTTTTTTTTTTTTCAAATACTATTAGGGTCCCATCTATGTAGAAATAAGAAAAACAATATATATATAAGTTATTATTATTTAATATATAAGTTATTATTATTATTATTTAATATATAAGTTATTATTATCATTATTTAATATATAAGTTATCATTATTTGTTATTATTATTATTATTTCATTTCATTAGGTTATTTAAAAATAATAATAGTTTGAATAATGTACACATGGATATACTCCTGACCAAAACAATTGTAAGTAAAATTGATTAAAATATCCTATTTTATCCATTCTATACTTTCTTTCCTTTATTTATTTTTTCAACATATATAAGTTAGACTATTGAAGACATGAAGTCGACAGTACTTGATAACTGTCAGTTTCTCACCTATGCGATTTTCAAACCAAATTAAAAATCTTATAGGTGAGATACTATTAGTTACTATGCACCATTGACTTTATGTGTTTACTACTTTAGTTTAGATATACATGCTATATGATATTGATTACTCATTACCTATGAATATACTTCAGTTGGTAGTGCGTTCGGCTAGAAACCACAAGGTTCCTAGTTCGATACCATCCCTCGCCAACTCAGCATATGAGTAGCACAGGGATCTGTGCGGTAAAGTAAGGAGCTGATGGTAGGTGTGGCGCTCCATCTCAGACAGTAAAATAATCTCCTTGGTCTAGCACTAATAAAAAGGGGATCGACTCCCTCGCTGTCTGGCTGATACCAACATTAGGACGCCCTGACGACTTTACTTATATTATCAATACTAGCAAAAGTATGTGCCCTCCCAGTGTATGTATTTAAGTTTTAATGTTATAAAATCTATCAAATTAGAAAGACTAATGAAATTAAATAAGAATGCATATAAAAAGATTACACTTATTCTAATTATATTTTAATTGTTTTCTATATACAAATCATTCATAGGATTGATTTTAATACATTGGAGAATAAAACAATAATATTAGAGATAAATAACACCAAATAATTATTTATCAAACCCAGTTTTGTTAAAACTAGTATGCAAATTAACCCAACCATATATTATGTGAACTTTTATTCCTTAGCGATATAAATGCACTAATAACATGGGTTATTTTGTAATGAAAAGATATAATAAACGTGCACTGGTTGTTTTGTTTTGTTTGGGGTTTTGTTTTTATTTGTATTTATTTATTGCGTGTGTGTGATGTTTACCTATGTAAAAATTACGTCAGGATTTGAATTTACTGCTCATGATATAAAGTAGGGTAAAATAATAATAACAATAACCAGGTGATAGTGTTAGATTTGAAGCCATAAGAACAAGAGTTACCCACCACCCGATTTTGATACAAAGAAAAATCATCCTGTCAGATGAGGTTGCTGGATCCAATACCCTGTCCCTTCACCGATATTTGAACAGGGACAGAAAAAGAATAAGAATGGTAATGAGAAGATGAAGAAGAAAGAGAAGAAGATTCCATTCATAAAAGTGCTTCTTTGGAAAGTGTGTAGATCCCGCAAAGGGGAATAAAAAGCTCACTGACCGAGATTTTAAATCAAATATATAAATAATATATATAATAATACATGTTGTTATGTATTTATGTTGAGTATTTTTGATTTTCCATCAGGGCAAGATGTTTGATATTTAATAAATATCAAACATCTTATCCTGATGATGACCGTTTTTCTGTATACTTAAAAAAAACATTTTATATATTTTCTATTATTATTATTATTATTATTATTTTCATGTTGTATTTATGTTGAGTATTTATGATTACCAATATTCTGTGCAACCTCGACTTAAAAGGGGCCAGTTTAGCTCAGCAGGTAGAGCATCCACCTAGGAATCGCAAGGTTCCAGGTTTGATACTGGTCCCCGTCAACTCGGCATATGAGTACCACAGCCTGGTAATCAAATCTCTGCTGTAAAGTTAGGAGCTGACTGTCGGTGTGGCACTTTACCTCACTAAAAACGGTCTCCTGGCCTAGTACTAGTTAAAAGTGGATAGACTCCCTCGCTGTCCAGTTGATACTAACAATAGGCCACTCTGGTGCCTTAAACTTAAGAGTTTAATGAGAGGGAAATTTACCACGATTATTATATATATATATATATATATATATATGTATACTAGAAGTGGCTACCCGGTGTTGCTTGGGTAGAGGAGTGATAATAAAAAGTGCTTCTCATGGATCCATTGTCCAAATATCCAGAATTATCACTGCTTCAGCTTTTCTTAATGTTTTATTACATGTTATTATGCTACTGATGACTGACAAGTATAGTTGATGCTAATGAATTAAACAAAAATATTTTGATTTCGGGACGGTTCAAACCCCATTCGGGACGGTTGATAATTTTTGTTCGGGACAGTCATGAAAAAAGTTAGTGTTGGGGCCTGATACACTGGTAAAAAAAAAAATGTGCAGACTCCATCATATGAAATGTGGAGCAATCCGGAAAGTACCCAACTATCAAAAAACGAATGTATTATTTTGATTTTATGTATTGTTAAACTAGAATTGGCTACCCGGCATTGCCTGGGTAGAGAAGGGTATAATAAAAAGTCAGTCTCGCAGATCCATTAATTGTTTTGGTCTTAAATAATTGATTTATGTCTTAATCATGAATGCAACCAATGACTTTCCATTTTCTTACTATCAAATCCTAATTTTTAAATATCTTCTCAGATATAGATAAAATCATTATTTTTGCTCAAAAAGCAAACTCTGGTGATAGTGAATGTGTATATATATTTACTTTGTCATTAATTGTTTTATTTTCGTAGTTTCTGCCATACATACATACACATACAATTGCCTTTTATATACATACACGTTTTGGCTGATGTATCCTACTGTCTTCTTCAGGTCTGAGGCAAACAAATAAATTTATGTATTAATCACAAACGCAACAAATTACTTTCCATTTTCTTACTATTCAAATCCTAATTTTTAAATATCTTCCCATATATGAATGAAATCTTCATTATTTTTGCACAAAAAGCAAGATCTACTGATAATTATGTTCGACAACTGATTTGTTTCATGTTTCTGTTTTATTTAGAAATAGCAAAAAACAAAAAGAAAAAAAAACACTTATCAACAACAACACAACAAAGTGACATTTCCTTTTCCAATTGTCAAACTACTTATGCTGCTTCTTCCTCTTCTTCTTCACGTTTTTAAAATATTCCTAAATATCCATTGAAACAAAAATTTTGTATTCATGCAAACGTGTGTGCGTGTATATAGATGTATGTATGTATGTATGTATATATATATATATATATATAATCGAAGCTTTATATATCAAA
Source organism: Doryteuthis pealeii (assembly GCA_023376005.1). Classification (NCBI taxonomy): domain Eukaryota; kingdom Metazoa; phylum Mollusca; class Cephalopoda; order Myopsida; family Loliginidae; genus Doryteuthis; species Doryteuthis pealeii. Next base: position 58,019,667 of record CM042160.1, on the reverse strand, counting down.
CAAAAAAAAACCTACCTTAAACAAAATAAACTTTGAAATAAGTCAACATATTCTCAAATGCTTATAATTTTCCACCTATCCTCCTTCCACTATACCCCTCCCCTTCTCACAACTTGTGCCCCCCTCCCACAAAAAAATCACTACTGCATCGCTCGCTCAAACCGCTACCATTCCTACAACCTCCCACTACCAATGGTTATTACCTCCCACTTCTAATTCCTTGCTACTACTCGTTCTCGTTAAAAACGAGACACGAAAGCATACCATCATTTCGTAACTGATGATGGCAAACTGTATTGCCGAAAGCACTTGTTTTAAAACCTTTGGTGGACTGTTACACCAGTTACACCCCGACACCAAAAAGATGGCCTGAAAATTAGAAAGGATCAACCAAAAACTTGTCCAACAAGAATTGTCTGTACAGTTCAACAAAACTTGTATAAAAGAAAAAATGCTGCCAAAATACACTTTATATATATGTGTGTGTGTGTGTGTGTGTGTACGCGTATGTGTGCATATTGTTACGCACGCACACTCGTTAGGGTCGACCAGTGTGTGCACGCAACAAGAAATATTTTTTTTAAAATGCAAGAAAGGTCCCAGATGTAAAAATAAAAAAAAGTATAATACAAAATGGATGGGATTTTTCAGACTTTTCTTTTTGCTCCCGTGAAAGGAGGGGGGGGGAGAAGACCGAATGAAAGGCAACAACGCTGAATGACGAAAAGACAACTAAAACTTTAGATAAACACACAAGAATTTATTCACATTTAATTACAACTTATTTGTACAAGAAAAGAAAGGGGGTAAGAGCATATATACAAATCTACACGGGATCGGGGGAATAAAATTAATTGGTAGTTCTTATGTTAAATGAGTGGCGAGCAATTGAACAGATACAAATATCAAGTCCCATCTATGGGTTAAATAGAAAAATGTTTTTATAAAAATTGTATTATCCATTAAGAATTGATTTATTTCAAAACTTTATCAGTATTAGATGACCCACTGAGGTTGTTATGCCGTAAAACAAAACCGAACCAAACAAATATCAAACATATCAATATTACATGAAATGCACAGGAAACAATAGGAATTCACAGAATACAACAAAAATATTATACATTTTGCTTTTTAACTCACTGTTCCATTGGAATTCGTCAAAAAGTTCTTTTCAAAAGACAATTATTCATTTCCTTTTTGTTTACTCTTTTTTTTATCATCGGTGGTTCTTTCTTTCTACCCAAAGTGAACTGGTTTTTAATTCGTAGTAAATCGTCTTTAATCTTTCTAGTCGCCCATCCTTTAGATCCAAATGTGAAATTTTGCAGAGCTCGAAATTTCACGTGTTCACAGCCGGTCGGGTCCTTTAACTGTGGTTTTTGACGCGCTCGCGAATTCTTGGTGCGAAAAGGCATCTCAATCGTTGTCATGGCGACAGACCTGGTGTCAGGTGTACTCTTAGGGTCGTGAAGTCACCTCAAGGGGGGGGGGTAGTACAATCATTTGTAAGCATACGAATAGTAGTAGGAATGTCAACATTCCTTTGTAAAAAAAAAAATACAAAACTGGATGGACCTTAACTCTTTTGCTTGCCCACATACTTTTTGGGGTCTCTTTTCTTTCAGACAAAATTTTCTTATGATTTTTGCATATGTACACTAGCTGATGTACCAGCAGTGTGTCACAATATATATATGTATGCGTATATATGGTGATTGATGCTTCTTCACCGAATAAGGCCATTTCTACAAGTAGTTCAGTTGTGAGCAGTTGTGAGCATGCAGATAGCCCACGGATCCAGTTTGTTTTTATGTACCCTGTCACACATATGAAACCCTCAACATACAGGCCCTGCCATAAATGTAGGAAATGTTTCCATGGCATCCGTCATGTGTCACTTCAGGTTGGAGGGCTCGAGTCACCTTACCTCAAACTTCTTACAGCTACCATCGGCCTGACTTTCCATGAGGATGTGTATCCAGCCCAC
>CM042160.1:57990177-58012677 GCA_023376005.1 Doryteuthis pealeii | reverse complement strand
TGTATACATTCTTGAAAAAAAAAGACTAATTTGGCATTAAATAACCCATCAAGGGTTGACATGGTGTAAAACCAACCAACCAACCATATTGTTTTGGGATGTTTTGAATACCGTATTTGACAGCATATAGGACGCACTTTTTTTTCCAAAATTTTGGCTCAAAAAATTGTCCTGTGTCTTATACACCGTAGGTGAAGTTTTACTATTTTCATTAATTTTATTATTATTATTATTTCCTGCTATTGAGATGTCTTGTGTATGCTTATTGCTTGCCTGTACTGCCAAATTGCTTTTATACAGCTATGTTTCTGCTTGTGTAATTCACAGCTAGACTGTTTTCAACAATATATGCTAAATACACTAAAAACTTTTTTTCCTGAATCTGACCTGCTGAAAGGGGGGGGGGTTATTCCATCAAATACGGTAAATTTATTATCATTTAATTGTCAACTTCTCATCTAATTTTTCTTAGTATTTATATATTTAAAAAAAATATATTATCAAGCAAATTAAATCGATCATATTTTGACAAACAAGGGTTTTCCAGATAACCAGACAGCCCTGTTGACTGGGGCTGTAGAATATGCTGTCTACCCCACTGCAGAGGGGTAAAATCCCCCAATGGGGTGACTGGGTAGTAATCTATGTTGCTTAAAGATGGAACAGTCCATGACATGCAACACCTCACTTTGGCCCTTAGGCTAAATGGGCAGGTGGAGAGGCCCCCCCCCCACTGATCAATCGACTGGTTACGTCAAGTCCTAGAACCTATATGATTGTCCCAACCCTATTGCCCTTATGGTAAACCCCCAATCTGTTTTATCATATATGTGCTAGAAGGCGGTGGCTGAGAATCTTAATGTCTTGAGTCTGACATTAAACTGCATCTAGTGGTGAAGTTCCAATTTTGGAGCTCTGGGGAATGTGGAGTACCCCTTCATCACCATTACTCCCAAGTCCACTCTGAGGGTCTTAGTGTCCTGGGTATGATGTTAAACTCTATCTGATGGTGAAGTTCCAATTCTGGAGCTCTGGGGAATGTGGAGTACCCCTTTATTGCCATAACTCCCAGGTCCACTCTGACCGGGAGTGGTAATACCTGTTAGGGTCCCATCCATAGGTTAAATAAAAATAAAAAATGGGCATTAAAAATGTGTTTAAAAAAATTGAGCTTAAAGGAGAAACAAGATTGAATAAAACAAAATGTCTTGGCATAAAATAACCCAACAAGGGTTGACATGTCGTAAAATCCAACCGACCACACAGATAACCGGGAAATTTTCTATTGTATAGATGTAGTGTAATTATCATGGTCTACGGGGAATTTTGGGATTGAAAATCAAACGGTATTCGGATTTCTGGAGAGAGAGAGTAGAAAAAGAAATAAGAACAAAGTTTAGTTTAGAAGGGTCAACACTCAACGGAGTGCCAACAGTTGACTGACAAATGACCCTGGAATAAAAACAGAAGTTCCAGGTTTTGACCAGAAGTGGAAGTTAGGTGAATCTCCCATCCCGTTCTTTTTTGGCTAGACTTTGTGTGAGGGAGACGAGGCTTCCCGTTTCCACCGTATGGGTTTCGCATAGTAGTACCGAACATGACTTATGATAGAATGATTTAACTTTACCCTCTCTCTCTCTCCTTCTTTCTATAAAAGAACACATGAGCCTAGAAATAAATAAACAGTCCCCTTGTGACTATACGACTTGCGTATGTTGTTTCTGAACTGACAACTACTATGACTAATGACTTATAATACAACTTGAGTTTGGTCCTATGGAACAATAGATCCAATGTATCAAAAGATAAACTTGGATTTTTCCCCGTTGAATTGATGTCATACCGTTTTCCTACCTCACCTTGGTAATCATCTAAAAATAAATTTTCTTTGCTGCTTGTTCCGCTTTCCTGTAATTCTCGGCTGTTAAAACATCCTGAAATTAGTAAGGTTTCAAGCATTCATGCCCAAAGTAGGAAATCCCCCACCCTCCACTGGAATAGTGTGGAAAATAAATAACATTGTGTGGAAGTTGCAGAACAAAGGGAGTGATTTTTTTTTTTCTACAACATCTAAATGATATCTAAATTCTGGAGTGTTAAAGTAACATAGTTGCTTTACAAGGGAATAAAGCTAACATTATTATACATGAAAGTGTGGTCTTATTAAAAGTCTAGTTATTTGTTTTTATCCTGGTAAGGAATCATACACCAGCTAGACCAGACAGCAGACACCATGAAGGTTGAAATCATACATGAAAGTGTGGTCTTATTAAAAGTCTAGTTATTTGTTTTTATCCTGGTAAGGAATCATACGCCAGCTAGACCAGACAGCAGACACCATGAAGGTTGAAATTATACATGAAAGTGTGGTCTTATTAAAAGTCTAGTTATTTTGGGGATTGTCCAATGTTAACATAGTCCACACCTGGAAACAATTTCAGAAAAATTAAAGGGGGTGGGTGACAATTTTACTTTTTCAGGATGATTTGACATGGAATTACCCAGCGGCCCTACTGACAACTCTGGACATTATGGTGTAGCATTTGGAATCGAGATATGGTAAATTCGTTGGGTGGAGCTGGCTCAACTGACCCAGGGTGAATGCCGTAACAGTAACAGTAGTAAAATTGGAACACTGTTCAAGGGGGTATCCCTTTTTTTAAATAAAAGTAACGTAGCAAACTGACCCCTCAACCCCTAAAAATTAAACTGGTACCTTTTCCCTAAAAATTTGCTTATCATCTGAATGTTTGGTCCTTAATGTTATTCTGAAGGAAATTATTTTTCTTTGATATTATAACAAAAAAATTAGTGGGGGAGGGTTGAGTGTTCAATGGTTCTCGTCAATCAAATTAAGTTATTTGCTTTGGTTTTACAGCATATCAACACTTTATGGGTCATTTAATGCCGAATCATGTCTTTTTGATTTAAAAAAAAAAAGAAAAAAAAAAAGGGGGACCCAGACTGATTACAGTACCTACTATTACTGAAGTGGTCACCCAATTAATTATTGAACAGGCTCATCACTACTTAACTTCAGCTAACTAGCGGGAATCTGTGTTTTCAGCATGACTTCACTGTAATAGATAGATATGCTGTTTTGTTTTTGTTAAAATTAGTCGGTCTACTGTTGGTTTGGACAACAGCAACTGGCTAAGCACAACTGAACTAGTGCCCAAGACAGCTGGTACATATGGAATAGTCCATTCATGTATTTGGGTGATTCCATTCCTTGAGTCCTGATTGGCTACTTGGTTTCTATGATGTTATGTGGCTTCATAAATACTCTGGCATTCTGCAGTAGGATTGCAGCAAGGTTAGATCTGAATTGGGTTATTGACGGTAATTTGAACTTATTATGACTATTGTACAGTTTTATGGCATATCCACCCCCTTTCAGATCATTTAATGCTTAATCAAGTCAACTACCTATCTATGCATATATAAAAGAGCAGTTTGTGTGTATGTATGTATGTCCAGAGGAAACTATGAAAATATAACAATTAATGACAAAGTAAATATATATACACATTCACTATCACCAGATCTTGCTTTTTGAACAAAAATAATGAAGATTTGCTTTATATTCGTGAAGATGATTGAAAAATAAAATTTAAATGATAATAGCATGGAAATTTTTTGCATTTAGTATTTTAAATAGGAGACATTAATTTTTCTTTTCAGATTGTCTGTATCAACACAAGGTTTTTTTTTTTTTTTTTGCATCTGGATTTTCAAGGTGCATCTTGTGAGAATCCAACTCGTGATTCAGTAATAATGGATCTACGAGACTACCTTTCTTTTTTTTTTACCCCTCCCCCTCTATCCAGTTACTTAGAATACTTGCTATTGCTTAAGTGGTCACCCAATGAGTATTGACAGGCTTGTCAGTGCTTAACTTCATTGATCTAGCAGAAACTGGTGCCTTCAGTGTGACTTGACTGTAATGACAAATTAAAATTCAGCTTATAAATATCTGAGAATCATATCTTTTTGTTATGTTTTTACATACAGATAAAAATATGGAAGACTGAAATGATAATGCAAGACCAGGTTGTTGAAAAATTAACAAGGTTTTATTGAAGTCAGTTAGCCTACTGTTGGTTTGAATAACAGCAGCTAAGAACAACTCAAGCAGTGTATCAAGCTGGTATAAATAGGACTCAAGAATGATCCATCCATGAATCTGGGTGATTTGGGTGATTCCATTCCTTGAGTTCTGATTGGCTGCTTGACTGCTTGATTTGAATGACATTGTGGAGTCTTATATATACTCTGTCATTTTGCAGTGGACCTTGTAGCTTTCGGGATTGTATTGAGTTATAATTGTTCGCTGCCTTGTCTTCCCAGTTCGACAGTAATTGGACTTTAATTATTCTTCAGGTTTTATTTAACACAGGGTAGAGAAATGCTTCTACCCTAAAAGTGACTTAACTAGTTCAACCGCGCTGACGCAAGTGCGTTCACTCACAACCAAACCCAACCCAATCCAATCCAAAAGTAAATGGCGGAAACCCCATCAGTCCCCTACTGATCAAAGGGGTGCAACTCTATTTTTGTTAAGTCTTCCTAGCACTTTTAATTCATGAAGATCTAAAATTGTCGTTTATGTTTTTTTTTATTCTAAACAGAAAGAAATGATTAAAACTTACTCTGCTGTATCTCATTTGCTTCGTCTTTATCAGTTTTTTTTAAATTTTTTTTTTTTATAGGAGTCCATTCAATGAAACAAGACAGTGTGGATTACGATATTAGTGTTGATAACATAGATGTAAATCAAGAATCACCAACAACTTTAAAAAGACTCATGGAAATGCATGATCCAATTGCTTTCCAAAAGTTGTATGAAAATTATGTAAATGCTGATAGTTTTATGGATCTAATAAATCGGGTAAGACTTTTTCTTTTTTTTTAATTCTTTTTATTTTTAATTTTTTTTTTTTAATTTTTTTTTTATTCTTTTTAAAAAAAAAATTCTTTTTCTTTTTTTTCTTTTTTTTAAATTTTTCTTTTTTTTTTTTTTTTTAATTCTTTTTTTTTTTTTAATCCTTTTTTTAATCTTTTTTTTTTAATTCTTTTTTTTTAAAAAAGATTAAAAAAGAATTTTTTTTAATTCTTTTTTTTTTTTATTCTTTTTTTCTTTAAATTCTTTTTTTTTCTTTATATTCTTTTTTTTCTTTTTTTAAAAATTCTTTTTTTCTTTATTTTTTAAATCTTTTTCTTTTTTCTTGTTTTTTCTTTAAACTTTTTATCAGTTTTTGTTTTTTTAAAAACTTTCTTTGACTTCCTATTTCACTATTTTACACCATTGATTTTTTTTCTGTTTTTATTTTTTTTAAATTTTTAAAAATTTTTTACTTGCTTTGCATTTTTATTTTGCTATTTTACACCGCTGAATTTTTTCTGTTTTTTATCTGTTTTTGTTTTAACTTTCTTTTTGTCTTCTATTTCAGTATTTTACACTATGCTGTTTTTTTATCTGTTTTTATTTTTTAAATTTTTATTTCTTTGCTCTTCTATTTAATTATTGTACACTATGCTGTTTCTTTTCTTTCTTTTTTTCTGTATTTAATTTTCTTTTCACTGTACTTATTTGTGCATCATATGAAATTTTCTTTCTTTTTTTTTTTTTTTTTTTTTTTTTTTTTTTTTGTGCATCTGAATCCAAAACCAGATGTGAAGTTGGGTAGGAAGTTTCAGCATATGAATGAAAAACTTTGATAATTTTGTTTGATTCTCACAATAATGCATCAACTATGTACAGTGGTTCTATTTTTGTGCAGTCCCTTTCAGTAATAGCCAACTCAAATATAGATGTTACCACATTTTGCTGAAATAAAATGACTTACAGTATTAATTTTCTTGTGCACGGTCAGCACCTTACTTTCTGCTAGTTATTACAATGTTTGATATGTTTATGCAAGAACTATTGCCAAATCTCTTCAACATATCTTTTGGATTCAATTCCATTTTTCTCACTTACATGTATATATATATATGTATATGCTTAGCAAGAATAGAAGATAGTTATAAATTTCCTATGATTGCAGTGAAATATCTAAAAAGAAAGATTTATTTCAAAACCAAATCAGAGATGGTTTAAAAATATGTGTGTGTATATCTCTCTCTCTCTCTCTCTCTCTCTCTCTCTCTCTAATATATATATATATATATATATATATATATATATAGTTTTCTATATCTCTGAGTAAAGAGTGCTCCATATCATTAATAGAGCATGTATATCTAAGGGTAGCAAAGGCACAAAGTCAACGGTCCTTGGTAACTTGGTTTAAAAATTGCATAGGTGAGAAACTATCAGTTCCAAACACCATTGACTTCATGTTTTCGCTACCTTAGCACACACGTACATATATATATATATATATATATATATATATATATATATATATATTAATGACAGGAAAGCAATTACAATGTGTATAAAATAAAAATAAAAAGATGTTTAGTCTTATCGATTTCAAAGTAACTTTGAAATCGATAAGACTAAACATCTTTTTATTTTTATTTTATACGCATTGTAATTGCTTTCCTGTCATTAATATATAATAACATACTGAACAATGCTTCAAACAAATTACCAAATACTATATATATATATATATATATATATATATATATATATATATATATATATACACAAACACACATACTGATAGGTACGCATCCTGCATCCCTGACTACACAAAAATCTAAAAGGACGTAGTAAAATCATATCCATGCATCCCAGTGTTTTTCTTTTTTCTTCCCTCACCATTTCAAGCTAACTGTAAATACATTTCAATAGTTTCTTAGAAATGAATTACACAGGATAGTTTATAAGGTAGGAGTTAGACAGCTTTAGTTGGGATCCATAAATTTTCCCAGGACTCATTCAAAACAAATATGTGCATCCTAGGATGCACTGAATCAAAAAGCTATCACTATATATATATATATATATATATATATATAAGGGTTTTGTAATTTGCTTGAAGCATTGTGTTTATATTGGTTTATATATATATATATTATATATATATATATATATATATATAATATAATATATATATATATATATATATATGAGAGTGAGATGTTGGATGAATAGGTATGATAGTAATTAAGCAAGTGCATCTGGCAAAACAGCTGATGGACAAGAGAAGACTTTTTCTATATTGGCAAAGTTTGTTTGTGCCTAAACCACCTGCTACTAGATTCTATTATGTGGAACATTATGCAAAAATCTATTGAAAGGTGAGATGCATTTTGATTCTCTATTTTTGCATCAAAGATAAAATAGAAAAAGGAAAAAAATGTACATTCCATCCATTGCTGAAGATTTGTTATATTTTGCAATGTTTCTCACTCTTTCTCTAATACATACATATATATATATATATATATATATATATATATATATATATATATATATATAATATATATATATATGGAAATACGGTGAAGAAATTAATCCGACAGTATGAAAAGAAAATATTTTTTAAATATAACAAACACAGGATGTTATGATCAGGGGAAACAATTTTATGTGTCAATACTTAAGCATTTCGGTATATTGTACCATCTTCAGGACACTGTTAAGTAATGTTTATGTGAGGGACAAAATGATACACTTAACATCTTTCATTTTGTCCCTCACATAAACATTACTTAACAGTGTCCTGAAGATGGTACAATATACCGAAATGCTTAAGTAGTGACACATAAAATTGTTTCCCCTGATCATAACATCCTGTGTTTGTTATATTTTTAAAATATTTTCTTCTTATATATATATATATATATATATATATATATATATAATACCAACCCCTCCGCACAAGCAAGATGTACACAAGGTCAGTTTCTTAAGTAGGGTTTAACAGGTTTGAATTCAGAGTTTTCCTTCTCCTAGATTGGTTACCTAGCCATGGTTAAAAAGCCCAGTTTGCCCTGCTATTTACCTGTAGCTGGAGGGAGAATTGGATTCATACCTTTCCCAAGGGTATTAGTACCATGTGAAATGCAAACAGCTTCATCCAGGAATTGAACAACTCTAACCATTAGACCACGCGCCTCCATGATATACACACAGACACACCAGTCCCTCTGCACAAGCAAGATGTGACACAAGGTCAATTTGTTAAGCAGAGTTTAACAGCTTTGAATTCAGTTTTCATTCTCTTAGACTGGTTGCCTAACCAAGGTTAAAGAGCCCAGTACGCCCTACTATTTATCTATAGCTGAAGGGAGAGTAGTTGGATGCATACCTTTCCCAAGGATATTTGTGCTATGTGAAATGCAAACAGCAAGGATTTGAACTCGAAAGATGATAATGGTCGTACAAATAAAGAACACGAGTATTAATATATAGATGTATCTGAAATTATAACTGCCTATCATCATGTCATGCTGGCAGCACTAATATACATGACTCTCTCTCACTACCCATCCCTATTGGTCATTGACCCTGTGAAGTCTTCCATGCAACATCCAGAATCCTCACAGAGCTGGTCAATGTAGGTTTTTGCTGGTTGGCCTATACTGGTGTGTCCATGAGTAGATGTCCACTGGAGAACATCACTTATGAATTTTCAGGTTTTTCTTGTTGAACTCGGTAACCTTACAGAAGGTTCTCAAGTTTGACAAAAGACATTTAAAAAAGACAGAGAGTGCACATTGGCCGAAAAACGTTGTGTGTATAACAATAAAGATGAGGACAACAGTCTGAATGATCTAAATAATGCAAATTATCAAGCCTCATCTTAAAAGTTTAGCCAAATAAAGAACCAGTGGTAGTTTAGTATTATCTGTGTTATTCGGACTATTGTCCTCTGTGGTGACAGAAGTTAGTTAAAGAATAAAACGAACACAAACTTAGAATGGGAATAGACATGTATTACTGACATACATAACAAATTGTTGCAAACTTTGGTTTGTCTGCGGAATGTTATACATAGAATAATAAACCACTTAGCTGAAATCCTGAGGTAGGGGAATTATCGAAGTCCCTTGCTACAGCTACTCTGGTCGTACTGCTGGATATAAGAGAGACCTCTTTTTTGTGGTCCGTCAAACATTCAGAGAAACTGTTGTAGTTTGAATCATTCTTTCAAATTTTCTTCTTGTCTGTGATTATTTCTGAGGTGGGGGGTGTTATTAGAGGGGCGGTGATAGTTTGAAGTTTTCTGCTTTTTGAAGAAGAAGAAAAAAAGGATTCACTAAAGATATTTAATTCAACTAGCAAGAATATGTGCCATCTGCCAAGCATAAGTATTTAAGTTTTAATGTAATGAAATATATTACATTAGAAAGACTAATGAAATTAAATAAGAAGGCATATAAAATGATTTTAATTATATTTTAATTTGGTTTCTCTATAAAAATCATTTATAGGATTGATTTTAATACATTGGAGAATAAAACAATAATATTAGAGATATCAATAACACCAAGTAATTTTTTTATTAAACCTGGTTTTGTTAAAACCAGTATGCAAATTAACTACACCATATATTATTTAAATCTCTATATCTTAGTGATATATATAAGACACATTGCAGGATATTAAATGCACTATCAACATGGGATATTTTGAGGCAAATTTAACTCAGATTTTCATAGGGATATTGTTGATAAATAAGATTTATTCTATTCTATATATTAATGATTTTGACTATAAATTAAATACTCATTGATAAACTTTGGCAATTCCTGAGAGTATTATAATATAAGCAGTGACATAGTTTCGGTTACAGAGAGACAGACACTGAATATCCATTATAATAAGATTTGGCAGAGAATATAAGTATATAATTGTAAGTAAAAAGATTATTCCCTTTCTGGAACTTTAAAATGTCAAAGAATCTTTTAAGCTTCATTCATTCTTTTTAAAAATCTTTTTATAGATATTCATAAATGGTATATAGAAGTTTTTTGGTTTTTTTTTTAAAAACTCTTATATAAGTATTTCTGTAGATTCTGTTGGAATGGTCCTGATGGAAAGCTGAATTTGTTTTTATTAAAATTCTTTGTTTATTTCTGTATCAGACATGTTCTTTCCGAGATTCCAACTTCTATTTTTGCTAATGTCAGTATATGATTTTTCCACTGGAAGTCGAAGTGAATAAAATCGCTGGTGGGTCGGGATGAAATCTGTTCAATGCTAACTTTTATAAGCTTTCCAACTACGCAGCCTGGGTTGGTTGATATGGAGGATGTACTGTTGCCCAAGCAGCAGATCCCCTCTCTTCACACTGCTGCTGTGATGAAAGGTAAGAAACCTATGCTGTGTAGAGATTTGTGGAGTGATTATCATCCAGCACTTTGACCCTATCTTGGGCTAGACGGGCGGTCAGAGTTTGATGGTTGATGGTTGAGTTCCAGTTTAGGAGAGTGCAGCTTATTCCTTCATTACCATTATTCTGTGGTCCACGGATTGAGAGTGGTAGTCATTTTTAGGGTCCCATCTAATGTGTGCGTGCGTGTGTATATATGTATGTATGTATATATATATATATACTACAAAAAACATGACCCGTTGGGTCACCCATTGAGCTCAAGTTGGATTGTTGAAAAAAAATTACAGGATAATATTATTTCGTCAATTTAAAGTTTTCCAAAACTGTCCAAATAAGTTGGATTTTATTGAGAATAGACACAAAATGAGGGTTGTACTTTTTTGCTACAGCTATACACTTACCCGATCCGGTATGGAGAACTACGTATATAGATAATAAACTTTTGTGTCAAATCTGTTATTTGTAACATTACTTGCATTCAAAATAAAAATATTTACAGAACCAGTAAAATAGGCATAAAATAGGCACTGCCAAAATGTTGTCTGCTTTTCATTTTAAAAACGAATTAAAATTAATTAAATTGATTATCTAAGGTTAAATTTTTGTCTAAGTTGAATGAGCCCCCCCCCCAAAAAAAAAATTATTACACATGTAATTTATTTTTAATACAGTTTAAACTATTTTTTTGGTCAATTTTGCTCAAATATATTGTAAACATGGCCGCCAAAGATGACGTAAAATCCGTATTTTACAAAATAAACTTACCCCCCTCGATTTAAAATAATTTACCAAAAATCAGGGAATTATCCGATTTTAATGAATAATTGTCGAAAAAAGTAAAAAAAAGATCTAAATTATTCTTTTAGTTTAAAAAAAAATTTATTTTTCAATTTTTGATACTTATTTTCTACCAGAATAGCTCCCTCAATTTTTTTTCTTCTATTCACACCTTTGGTTTTTTGTCTTTTTATTTATACTGTAATTAGTTTCAACTTTATTTAACCCCACCGATATTTTGCACCCCAAAAATAAGTTGGTCAAAGTTAATTGACCTGCAAAAAATCAGAAAGTTTTGAAAATAACTGATTCATTATAAAATTCATTCATTGATAAATCAACGCTGAAAATTTCATTAAAACTGGATAATTCACTGGTTTTTAGTAAGTTTCTTTCAATTATGTAAATTTATTTTGTAAAATAAGGATTTTGCGGCAACTTTGACAGTGCCTAGCAAGTAGGTTTTTATATTTTATTGAAACCAGCTAAATAGTATCTTCCTAAATTTTTACTAACAATTATTTGATGTGCTTACTCTTTTGACCCAATAAATGTAAAATATTAATAATTAAAGTAATTAAAAAAAATCTATTTTAAAACATGAGATTCAATTGTAATTTTCTTTTTCTTACAACCAAGAAAACAATTTTAAGACACATTGTGTAGAAATCTTATTAACATTTTATTTCTTTTTTTTTTTAGAATTTAAAGAATTATTTTATGTTTCCTCTCTGTCGATAAATTTTGAGCTTTGTAAATTGAAAGTTTAGTAAAAACAACATTTGAAATTCAAATATCCAAACAAACTTTAAACTGATTAGGAAGAAAGTTATTTTGCAAAGCAAATTAAATTTAAAAAATATAAAAACAAATGGGGAATTAACAAAATAAAACATTATTAGTCTTCTCTGTTACCATAAAGAGAGAAAGAAAGATTGGAGGTGTGGGAGGTAGATAGGCCTTCTCTCTGAGAAAAGATGTGTATGTATGTGTGAAAACGTATATATATGTGTATCTGTGTGTGAATGAATGTATATGTATGTATGTATATATGTGTGTGTGTGTGTGTCTGTGTATATGTGTGTGTGTCTGTGTATATATTTGTGTGTGTGTGTGTCTGTGTGTGGTGTGTGTGTCTGTGTGTCTGTGTATATGTGTGTGTGTGTGTATATGTGTGTGTGTATATGTGTGTGTGTCTGTGTGTGTCTGTGTATATGTGTGTGTCTGTGTATATATGTGTGTGTGTGTGCTTGTGCGTATATATGCATGTGTATGTATCACATTCTGGTATATTTTTTTGAATTATGAAAGATGTTGTCACCCCTCCCCCTCCCCCCAGTTCCTATATATCATCATGTCAGTGTGTGATATCATTAAAATATCTCATCAGCCGCTCCAGGACAATCATCCCTTTCATTTACATCAAGCATCTATGAATTGTCTTCAATCAACATCCTATTCATTTTCACACTAAGAAGACCGACATTGTACAATAATTGCAAAGTTCCTAACTAAACTAAATGCACGACATTTCTTCACGGACGCTGCCACTGTTTTTAAATGTCAAAATCTCTTGTTTATTTAGTGCTGTATAATTCAGGTTTCCTGTGAGTTGAAGATATATTGCCAACTTGTGAAAATAAATAAAACTCAAGGTTCTTTAGGTTTGGTTGGTTGGTTGGTTGGTTAGTTTTTATGGCATGTCAACCCTTGTTGGGTTATTTTATACCAAAGATGTTTTATTTTATTCATTCTTGATGGTACTCAATTTTTTTTTTTTTAAAACATATTTTAAAAATTAAAAAAAAAACAAACTCATTTTGTTCTATTTGATCCATAGATGGGACCCAAACAGGTACCACCACTCTGGTGACTGAGCAGTCCATGACAAGAACACTCCACTTTGTTCTGATGCTTAAGGATGGAATCCTGGTGGCTGAGCAGTCCATAACATGCAACACTCCACTTTGGCCCTTGCTAAGCCTTGACAGGCAGTTGGAGAGGCCAACTCTGATCAATCGGATCCAAAGGGTCTTATTGTCTTGAGTATGATGATAAAATCTATCTGATGGTGAAGTTCCAGTTCTGGAGCTATGGGGAAAGTGGAGTACCCATTCATCACCAGTACTCCCAGGTCCACTCTGACCCGGAGTGGTAGTACCTGTTAGGGTCCCATCTATGGGTTAGAAAAAGAAAAGACTAAGTTTGATATCAAATAACCCAACAAGAGTTGACATGCCATAAAAGTTTCTTTTAAGCATAGGGAGTGAAATGAATGCAAGGCAATCCAATCCAATGGATGGAATAAAGAGTCACATTCAAAATTCTATGAAGGTTACTATGACAGACACCTGAAGAAGGCTAGTGAGTATAAAGGTTGAAACACTATATCATCATCATCATCAACAAGGTGTGCCAACAGCATGAATTCCCTTGAATTTTTAAATGTGTTAAAAAAAATTTGAGAACCCATCAAAAATGAATAAAAACAAAAACATCATTGGCATAAAATGACTCAACAAGGGTTGACATACCGTAAAACCCAACCAACCAACCAACATAGTCATATTTTATGCTGCACAGTGCAATCTCCATTTGAATATTTGTGAAAGGCGTGAAACAATAATCAGTTTTTTGGTTTGTTCAATACGTCATCTTAGTGTTAAGATTATTTCTTGGATCCAGTTTAATCTGCTGGGACTTTGGACATCTTTGGCCAAATAAACGGATCGAAGTCTGGCAGAGGTTGAGAATGACCCAAGCACACAAAATGGCCAAAGAAATGGATCCGTGGGGGATCAGGATTGAACCAATTTCACTTAGAAGATTCCCAAAATCTCTCATCCCCCAGATGAAACCATAATCCAAAGAAGATCTCTACGGAAAGATTAGCTAGATCCAGAATTTGGCAATGTTCCCTATCGTGACAGCGGGTTTGGGGGCGAGGTGAGGGGGGGGGGTTGTTGAGGTACGGGTGGGTCTGAAGATTTTAGATAAAGGTGGTGTTAGTTTATCAGTCTTGATGTGATTCCAAATGTTATCTCACACGATTTAGTTCCCCCCCAAAGGAACATTAACAATGATCAGAAATCTGAAATAAGAAATGAAAACTTAAAAATTAGTTTCACAAAAGCTGTACGGCCACTTACCTCCCATCTTGCAAACCATTACGAGCCATACATGCTGAACATTGCTGGAGAAACAAGTACAAACTCAAAAGCGATTTTCTTCTGTGGATTTCTACACATGGACTCACCAGTGTTGGCCAACCAGCAAAAAACGTACATTCATGAGCTCCTCTCTCCCCCCCCCCCCAATTCCAGAAGTGAAGCCTCACCACCGGATGTTTAGTGCCATACTAAGAAAGTCCACAGATGAGATAATGAAGATTTTAAATGCTAATTTTTTTGGCAAGTAACCTCACCTTTCTTGGAAAATTGGCATAGCATGTTCTTCTTGTCCTCTTCCTTCCCCTCCCCCTTACTCTCCTTCCTTCCCCTTACTCTCCTTCTCCCTCCCTCCTTCCCCCTTACTCTCCCTCCCACATTCCCCCTCCCCATCTCCCCTCTCTTTCTCATCTGGTCATGTGCTGTACTCGGCTAAGTGTAATATATTCAACTAGCAGGACGTGTGGATATACTACAGTATGATAATTTAATTATTACAATGTTTGATATATTTACTTAAGAGCTATTGCCAAATAGTTCAATATGTAAAAAGTATAATAATTTTGATTCAATTCTCTAGCAGGACCTATGGATATACCACAGTATGATAATTTAATTATCACGACAATTGATATGTTTACTTAAGAGCTATTGTCAAATAGTTCAATATGTAAAAAGTATAATAATCTTGATTTAAATCTCTCTGACTCTTTTTTTTCTTTCCTCTTTTTATCTTTTCATTATGTTCAATTGCAACATGAGCGTTATTGCTTCTGTGTGCTCACCGCCCTCTCTTTTTATCTTTACCTTACTCTTTTTTTGTTTCATTCTTTTTTATTATATTTTTCTGTGTACCATGTCTTTTTCCTCCCCTTTCCTTCTTTATAATAACAACGGAATGGTCCATTATTTAGTTGAGGTGATGGCACTTATAATATATATATATATATATATATATTATATATATAAGGTGCCATTGTTACCATTGGTTTCCAGGCAGTATGTTAGCCACCCTTCATAAAGACAATGCGCCTGTTTAAGAAATACAGTGAATGTCCCTTCATTTATATATGCACGTATCTTCTTAATTTCCCGTACTTTTTTTTTGTAGATTCATGCATGAATCTTGACGTTATTGGGCTCTTGTGTTTTAGCACGTAACTATATATATATATATATATATATATATATATATATATATATGTATATATATTTATATTCCTCTAACTTAACAATTTAACACAAATCTGTTCAATCTAAAAAAAGATATAACAGAATTAAATGATGGTGACTAAATCTTATCAATTACTACTATCAGCTATTAACAATAACTTTTTGGTTTTTATTAATTTAGTTGATTCTTAGAAAAAATTCAAAATCTTTAGAAAAAAGAAGAAAAAATAAGGCCTGTACCATGCAAATGCTGAAAATTAGTTTAAATTGATTTTGCATTTCAAAAATTGACTCATAACGTCAAAAACCAAATCAATAAATTCCTGTGGCTTATTAAACAAATTTAAGTGATTATTATTCTTGTTAAAAAGGGTGGATAAACCCAATGGAGGTGGGGGGTGTCAATGCCCTAGTACACTAAATTATGCTGTGTCTTTGGTATGATATAAAACTGTATTTGGTGGCAAGGTTCCCAGTTCTGGAAATCTGGGGTGTATAGCATAATTCCTTAATTGCTATTACTCCCAGTCTGACTAGGAGTGGTAGTACCTGTTAGGATTCCATCTATGGGTCAAATAGATATGTTTGAAAATTATTAGTATTGAATAGGAATTCTTGAAACCATATATCTGTGTACAAACAGATGATTATTAATAAAAAGGAATTGTTACTTGAAACCATATAAATGATTGTATTGTTATTATTAGTTGATTGGTGGGACCATATGACCATATCCCAACATACAGGTAAATTTCTTTTTGTTGAGTATTTGGCTGCCATCCTTGGCCAGTTGTAAAAAGTAAGTCCTTAAATCTAGAATCCTTTAGTAAGTCCTATGAGGTCCAGTGAGATAATCACATGAGGTCCGTACTCCATGAGTGTCCAAAGTGCAATGCCTAGGTGTTCTCAGACCTTCAATATATATTATAATATCAGCAGCAGAGCGCTGTCAGTGACTGGTTAATGGGTTGGTCACATGACACTCGGCGAGTCTATATGTATAAGTGACTGTCTGGCACACGCCTTATATATCAAAATTCCAACACTTTTTTCAATTTGGAACAGCTGTGGGGGAAATTTGGTAGGCAATGAATTAAACACCAATCGGACCATATGACCTTTAAGCACCCCTTTTGCTTTGCTGATTCAAAAGTACATTTTTTTCATTTACACCATCAACATCCGGTTGTTTGTCAGGGGTTAGGGTTAGGGGTTAGTTTTATAATTAAAAAAACCTCTAAAAATCGTCTGTTAACAAACAACTGGATGTTGACGGTGTAAATGAAAAAATGTACTTATGAATCAGAAAGCGAAAGGGGTGCCTAAAGGTCATATAGTCCGATTGGTGTTTAATTCTTTGCCTACCAAATTTCCCCCACAGCTGTTCCAAATTGAAAAAAAGAAATTTACCTGTATGATGGGATATTTGAAAGTTCAATATCAATTCACCTCAGAACTCATTCTATTCAAATAATTATTATCGATAATCTGCTTAATTATAATTAACTAACCATCAGGTTTCCTCTTTGCTTGGCAGTGGTGGAAGAGCTGCTGTGATCAGTTTAAAGTAGGCAAAGAGTTATGGCATATAAAATTATTAAATTTAATATTTTCTTTTATCTTTTTAATTTTAGTTATTTTTTTATTTTTTATTAGCCAGGAACAAGTAAGACAAACTCATGTTTGATAAGAACTCTGGGGAGTGTGAAGTACTCATTCATTGCCATTACTCCAAAGTCCACTCTGACCCCAGTGGGGAGTTCTCAAAAATACTACAAAATAATTTGTATTTATATAATTTGTATAGGAACACTTGAAACCATATATATATATTTACCAACTCCTCCGCACGAGCAGGATACGACACAAGGTCAATTTCTTAAGTGGAGTTTAACAGGTTTGAATTCAGAGTTTTCCTTCTCCTAGACTGGTTACCTAGCCATGGTTAAAGAGCCCAGTCTGCCCTGCTATTTATCCATAGCTGGAGGGAGAGTAGGATTCATACCTTTCCCAAGGGTATTAGAGCTAAGTGAAATGCAATTACCACGTCCAGGATTTGAACTCGGGGCGACGAGTCCATTTCCCGTGACTTTAACCATTACGCCACGGGCTTCCTACTTGAAACCATATAACTGTGCAAACAAATTATTATTAGATAGGAATACTTGATATCCTATGTAATTGTGTATAAACTTTTCCTATTAGATGAGAATATTTAAAACCATGACTGTGTACAAACAGATGAATATTTGATAGTTATAGTTACATGAAACCATATATATATATATATATATATATATATTTACCAACCCTTCTGCATGAGCAGGATGTGACAAAAGGTTAATTTCTTAAGCGGAATTTCAACAGGTTTAAATTCAGTGTGTTTCTTCTCCTAGACTGGTTGCCTAACCAAGGTTAAAGAGCCCAGTCTGTCCTACTATTTATCCATAGCTGGAGAGAGAGTATGATTCATACCTTTCCCAAGGGTATTAGCGCTAAGTGAAATGAAATAACCACATTCAGGATTTGAACTCAGGGAGACGAGTCCATTTCCTATGACTTTAACCATTACATCACACGCTTCCATACATGAAACCATATAAATGTGTATAAATTATTTGTATTAGATAGGAACACTTGAGCAAATTATTTGTATTTAGATAGGAACACTTGAAACCATATAACTCTGCAAATTATTTGTATTTAGATAGGAACACTTGAAACCATATAACTCTGCAAATTATTTGTATTAGATAGGAACACTTGAAACCATATAACTCTGCAAATTATTTGTATTAGATAGGAACACTTGAAACCATATAACTCTGCAAATTATTTGTATTAGATAGGAACACTTGAAACCATATAACTCTGCAAATTATTTGTATTAGATAGGAAACTTGAAACCATATAACTCTGCAAATTATATTTAGATAGGAACACTTGAAACCATATAACTCGCAAATTATTTGTATTAGATAGGAACACTTGATATACTATGTAATTGTGTAAAATATGAATAGTTACGATTATAATTAAACATTTACAAATGAATCAAATTTTGTTATTAAATAACCTGTAAGGGGTTGATATGCCATTAAACAAATAAACCAAACCAAGCCAAAGTATGCAAGTGATAGTGACACCCTCAAAAGGCACCCTCAACAACTGATAGGACAAGTGCTTCAATACGGCAACTGTTCTAAACTGTGCTAATGTTACATAATCTATGCATAGATTATTGTCAACCCCCTGTATTTCTGAAGGGATGGCCCCTTTTCATATCACGGGCGGGACTTTCCATGGAATATTACAGAAAGCCAGCGAAATACGTGAAGTCACGTGGGACCTGGTTGGCTCTCAGTTTCAGCTTGGATGTCAGGCAGAGAAGATATAACTGCCCTAGCTGGGCCTCACCTGCACACGCGCGTTGTGTTAGTTAGAGAAATATGTTTAGTTAAGTAAATAAATGTTTAGATAAATAATATGGTTTTGTGGTTGATGAATGTCTTGGCAACAAGACTGACCTAGAAGAAAAAAATGAATCAAGGGCGACCGACCACCAAGACAAAGTCCAGACGCTAGAAGAGACGCTAGAAGAACGTAAGATACCAAAGATGAGCAGAAGAATAATAGAAGTAAGGAAAGAAAGGGTATACAACACCAATACTCTATTTGATATGATTAACACGTTGGCCACAATTTCTAATGCAATATTTATTACTGCTTGGCGCCATGTTCCAACTCTTATGTCTTCACTACCAAGCCAGATATGGGGGCGGGGAAGCTTTTGTAAAGCTGCACAAAATACTTTGTGTTAGAGGTTAGGGAATCGCATTCATTGTACGTTCATATTTACGTCTTTTGTGTAGATATTTCTTAAGAGATTTTTTTTTGCACATGGTTATGTGTAGCTATGATCAATCCTAGAGTGTAAGGGAGATAAATGTGTATAAATCAAGTATGAATTGAGTAGATTTTTGTGTGCATATAAGTAAAAATGGTTATTTCCTATAACTCCAACCTAAAAAAGGGAACCACCCTGAATGAATTTTATAAATTATTTATTTATTTATTGATCTACTAGGAAAAAAGAAGACGGGGTTAGGGGTTAGGATTTAGGGTTAGTTTAATGGGAAAATAATGGATAGATTAATTAACTGATAAAATTCATTCAGAGTGGTTCCCCTTTTTTAGGTTAGAGTTATAGGAAATAACCGTAAAAATTGTGTTCAGCTTTGCAGAGGTAAGAACTTTCGGATTTACCTATACAAAGCTGCAAGAAATACTTTAAGGATTTCTCTAAATATTTTCAAACAAAAATATCCCGGCCCTTGGTGACACATTGGACCCGCTCTCTAAACATAGAATTTCTCATCGAAGTCAACTGACTTTCATAAAAATGAAAACACCATTTCCACACATACTAAGCCCTCCCGAATGTCTTCTCATTCCCCTAGACTACCCACCAATAATCCATCCCCTTTTCTCTCTCTCTCCCCCCCCCACCCATTTACCTTTTCACTATAAAAACAGAATGTACAAGCACTTAAATCAATAAATTCTGAGGAAGCATCAATGAATGAGTCAAAATATCAATTTTTTCGAATAATTTGAAGGGATCTATGATTCATTGAAATGCATTGATGTGATTTTTTAAAATTATTTTATTTGCAGTTAAATATAAAGATTTTCTGTTATATCATTGTTTACTTTGAACACTCCTTAACAGTGTTGGATTTTGTGTCAAGTATTTAGCTCTATTACAAGATGAATGCAAAACTAACTCTAGAGTATTGGTAGGTGGTTTATATACAGCTTTGGGTTATTCCATTATGAACTCTGGCAAGTTCACTTCCTGGGTTTTGATTGGCTGAAGGTTTTCAGGGTGAGTAAAGATATGGATAAGTACCCACTCTTCCACCATCAATTTGCACTATGCCAGCAGCATGCAAGGAATATATTTAAGTTACAGCTTGCATGTTGTTCTTGTCTGCTAACTCAACGGTAGTTAGAATCCCACTGCGACGGTGAGTATTATATTGTTTCTATAATATCTGGGGGATAACATCTACAAACAGAATTAAAGGTTTGGGATTTTAAAATTTGATAATTAACACTGATTTATGGCTATTTTAAGAATATATATATTTTATAGGTGCAGGGAATGGTTTAGCTCAGTTTGAGCGCCCACCTAGAAACCACAAGGTTCCTGGTTCGATGCTGGCCCATATTTTTACATATTGAACTATTTGGCAATAGCTCTTAAGTAATCATATCAAATGTTGTAATATTAAATTCTCATACTGTGGTATATCCACAGGTCCTGCTAGTCAAGATTATTATACTTTTTACATATTGAACTATTTGGCAATAGCTCTTGAGTAAACATATCAAATGTTGTAATAATTAAATTATCATACTGTGGTATATCCACAGGTCCTGCTAGTCAAGATTATTATACTTTTTACAAATGTAATAATTGAATTATCAGACTGTGGTATATCCACATTTCCTACTAGAGTATTAAACCAAGATTATTATACTTTTTTACATATTGAACTATTTGGCAATAGCTCTTAAGTAAATATATCAATTGTAATAATTTAATTATCATACTGTGGTATATCCACAGGTCCTGTTAGTGAAAGGTTTCAAAATTGGTAAATGATCTAATCAGTTCTGGCTGCCATTTTTGACTCTACTTATCTTATGTTAATATTCAGCCTCAGTTGCCAATATTAGCCATCACTAGTCAATTCCCCCCCCTCATCTTTTCGGGGGGGGGGGTTAAATCCCTGTGGCATAATGGCAAAGAAACTGGACTGCGGGCATCGCAGTCACGCTCTATTATTACCTTTTGGACTAATACCTTTTGGAAAGTTATGCACCCCCTCCCCTCATCCCCCCCCCCCCAGCTATGGGTTGAATCTGGTGTAGCTCAGTTGGTTGACCGCCCTGTCAGCTGGTGCGTTAGAATGCACCTCTGCAGAGGGGTAAGACTCCCCCAATGGGGCCACCTGTTGGCTGTGGGTGGCGACCAGTGATGCTTAAGGATAGAACCCAGGTGGATGAGCAGTTCATGACTTGCAATACTCCACTTTGGTCCTATCTTGGGCTAGACGGGCGGTCGGAGAGGCCCCTTCCGATCAATCGGCTGGTCACGTCAAGCCCTAGCACCTATATGATTTTCCCAACCCTATTGCCCTTATGGCAAGCCCCTTTATCACCATTGCTCCCTGGTCCACTCTGACCCGGAGTGGTAGTACCTGTTAGGGTCCCATCTATGGGTTAAATAGTAAAATGTATCTATAAAAAAATTGTTTTATCCATTAAACATTGATTTATTTCAAAACTTTATCGGCATTAAATGACCCACTGAGGTTGATATGCCGTAAAACAAACCAAACCAAACCAGTTGATAGAGCAATTGCCTAAGATTCCGGGTCCAATACCAGCCTTTGACAACTCAATCAATAATACTAAGTACATATTTATTCAAATCAAATTTTTAATATCAATATGCAAATTATCCTTCCTGTTCACACTGTAGACTATTTTGTTGTATATATAAATACAATTGCATGTTATTAATATGTAGATCCGGCCAACGCCGGGGGTCCAGTGGCTTCGGCCCTGGATCTTTACGAGTTAATAGCGTCGATCCCAGGGGGCTATCCCCCCAGGCAACACCTGCCCCCTTGATTTAAAGGGGCAGGGCTGGGTTTATTGCCCAGTGCCTGAGGCGCCCCCCTTGAGGGGGAATGCCGACGGGATCGACGCAATTTTTTCACCTGCCACTCCATGAGCTTCGGTTTGTGGGTGGTCCCACGTTAATAGGGACTTTGTGCCTGACCCGTACAAGTGGGGTACGCGGTAAATATCATGTAGATCCGGCCAACGCCGGGGTCCAGTGGCTTCGGCCCTGGATCTTTACGAGTTAATAGCGTCGATCCCAGGGGGCTATCCCCCCAGGCAACACCTGCCCCCTTGATTTAAAGGGGCAGGGCTGGGTTTATTGCCCAGTGCCTGAGGTGCCCCCTTGAGGGGGAATGCCGATGGGATTGACGCAATTTTTCACC
>CM042160.1:57975177-57985177 GCA_023376005.1 Doryteuthis pealeii | reverse complement strand
CTTAAAAGCAGTCCATGCAACACCCCACTTTGGACCTTACTTAAACGGGTGGTCGGAAAGGTTCCCTCCGATCAATCGGCTGGTCACATCAAGCCCTAGCACCTATATGATTGCCCCATTCCTATTGCTCTTATGGTAAACCGCCAAAACTTTTTATCATATATGTGCTAGAGGCCGGCGGCTGAGGGTCTTCATGTCCTAGTTATGACATTAAACTCTAACTGATGGTAAGGTTCCAATTCTGGAGGTCTGGTAAATGTGGAGCACTCCTTCATCACCATTACCCCCAGGTCCACTCTGACCCAGAGTGGTAGTACCTGTTAGGATGCCATCTATGGGTTAAATAGAAAAATGCTTTTATAAAAATAAAATTTGAGTATCCATTAAGAATGAATTTATTTCAAAACTTTGTCGGCATTAAATGACCCACTGAGGTTGATATGCCATAAAACAAACAAACAAACAAACAATTTCATTTTGGCTTCGGGACTGTTTCCTCTTTGAATCTGTTTTCAAATAACTGCTAAACAAAGCACAAGGACAAACTCCGTTTTCAGATACCCCCGCCCACCCTGTCTTACATCATCAGCTCTTCTTAGGGGGGTAGCCATCAGCAGAATTGGGAATCCTAACAGGCTGCAACTCTTTAACAAAAGGTCAAGCAAGAACACTTATATCATAAGCAATGTTGTTTATTCAGAGATTCTTTGATATATATATATATATATATATATATATATATATATTATAATGGAGATTGTGTGTTTTTCTGTCTGTAACCGAAACTATATAACTACTCAAGTCACAATTCCCTTAGTTATTGACATCACATTCTCCATGACTGCATTTTTATTTAAACCTCAATTATTGATAAAATTGTGTTACATTATTAATACTGTTGACCATATCTACATACTGATAACATGCAATTATATTTATATATACAACAAAATAGCGGTTTACTGTGTGAACGGGAAGGCTAATTTGCATATTGATATTAAAAATGTGATTTTAATAAATATGTGCTTGGTATTATTGATTTCTAATTGTTTTGTTTTATTTTAATGAATATAAGCAAAAATCTCTTCAATGAATCTTAAATGAAATCCATTAACAAGAAAAAATAACTGTCATTTTATTCTTTACTTCCTCTTTTAACTAAATACTTAAATTGGAAGAAATAACAATGAAAGACGAGAGTGATGAAAGAGTAAGTTTCAGTTGTTCTATTTTTCGATTATACCCCCCTCTCTGTTTCAAATCTTTTTATCTGCATTCTTATTTAGTTTCATTAGCCTTTCTAATTTAATACAATATTTTATTACATTAAAACTTAAATACTTGCACCCGGAGGGTGCATATATTTGCTAGTATATATATATATATATATATATATTGCAGTTACCATTAAATCCACCAAGCAAATAAGTAAACAATCTTATTTACTTTGGGATTTTTTCACTAAAACTGATTAAAAAGTGTTCAATAGACGATTAAAATTGAATGGTTTAAAAACTACCTACTTAAGTTTCTCGCAGTAGTGCAAATCACTAAATAAGAATGCAGATAAAAAGATCTGAAACAGAGTAGAGTATAATCGAAAAATAGAACAACTGAGACTTACACTTCTGTTACTCTCATCTTGCATTGCTGAATTTTCTTAATTTAACTATTTAGTTAAAATAGGAAGTAAAGAATAAAATTACAGTTATTTCTTCTTGTAAATAGATTTGTTTTAAGATTTATCCCTGAGATTTTTGCTCATATTCATTAAGATAAAACCAAACAATTAGAAATCAATAATACCAAGCACATATTTATTAAAATCAAATTTCTAAATATCAATATACAAATTAGCCTTCCCATTCACACTGTAAATCACTATTTTGTTGTATATATAAATACAATTGCATGTTATTAGTATAGAGATAAGATTAATAGTATTAATAATGTAAGATTGTTTATTAATAATTGAGGCTTAAATGAAAATAAAATCATGGAGAATGTGAATAAGGAATTGTGACTTGAGTAGTGATATAGTTTGATTACAGACAAACACATAATCTCTATTATGATAAGCTGCCCTGTTGGCTGGGGTGTAAGAATGCACCAACTGCACCTTCTGAAGAGGGGTAAGACTCCCCCAATGGGGCCACCTGTTGGCCGTGGGTGGTGACCTGTGATGCTTAAGGATAGAGCCCAGGTGGATGAGCAGTTCATGACTTGCAATACTCCACTTTGGCCCTTTCTTGGAATAGACGGGCGGTCAGAGAGGCCCCCTCCGATCAATAATTAGTCACATCAAGCCCTAGCACCTATATGATTTTCCCGACCCTATTGCCCTTATGGCAAGCCCCAACCCCTTTTTATCATATGGGTGCTAGAAGGCAGTGACTGAGGGTCTACATGTCTTGGGAATTTAATTTTTGTTGGTGTCTTCGTGCTATCCTAATTTTTGTTGGTGTCTTTATAGTATCCTATTTTTTTGTTCTTATACAAGAACTTCTAAGCAAGTAATTGTCGCTATCATTTCATCATATTTTTATTTATTTGTTTATTTTTTTTATTTCCAAAGGGAGAAGCTCTTTCATTTTATCACCCATATGTTGCTGATATCATGTTTTTTTGGGGAGAGGGGGTGTTAATTACTCTACTCATTCTTAGCCTGAAGGTTGGCAAGAAATCTTTTTTCTATTTAGAATTTTCCCTGAGCTAAGTGCCCCTGCACTCCTGGTTTTAAATCTAGAATTGATCAACTCCTAGACTGGCTGACTTACTGTTATATACCCTGCCTATGAACATCAATGGGTATGTCCCAATCCTCATAAATACGGGAGTATTATGCTGACTGATTAGTCTTATACCACTAGCAGTAGTTTGCCTTCTTCCACACCACTGGCAAGTATTGTATTTGTTAATATTATAAAGATTCTATTTCATTTCCAACCTCTATTTGGTTGTTTAGTAACCTTTGTTAGGTTACAACACTTATCAAAGTCAGAAAGTTATTTTACTCATAGCAAAGAGAAAAAATAGATTCATATCATCTCCAAGGGCATTGGTATGAAGTGAACACAATCTATTTTCTAGAAATAATAAAATTCTTGTACCTTTAGGAAAAATTAAAATTTTAAAAAAATTGTTAGTTATAGGTGATATTGTTATGATTCTGGTCGCCTTTTTAGACGCTTAGGTCTCCTATTTGTAAATCCAATGGTAAAAATGGTGTAGCCTCAGTAGTAGAAAGTTTTGTATTCCTTGAAATTCTAGGTAGAACAAGAGTGTACTTGTAGCAGAGAATCCAGTTGTATTCTTTGAAATCTGAGGTAGGACAAGAGTGTACTTGTAGCAGAGAATCCAGTTATATTCTTTGAAATCTGAGGTAGAACAAGAGTGTACTTGTAGCAGAGAATCCAGTTATATTTTGAAATCTGAGGTAGGACAAGAGTGTACTTGTAGCAGAGAATCCAGTTATATTCTTTGAAATCTGAGTAGCAGAGACTCAGCAGAGAATCCAGTCGTAGTCCGCCTGGGCTAACATGCTGGACTGCGACATCATAGTAAGTTCAAACTCCAGTTGCACTCTTATGTTCACTATTGTACTAATACCCTTGGGAAAGGTATGAATCCTCTCACCCCCCCCCCAGTTATGGGTTGAATAGTACCACTACTGTTCTTCTACAAGGATGGCTTTGGCATTAGATAACCCATGAAGGTTGATATGCTATTAAACAAAGAAACCATCAATCATATCCTGGACGAGATTATTTGCATTTCACTTCCTGCTACTGCCCTTGAGAAAGATATGAATCCATAATAGTAGGACAGACTGGGTTATTTAGCCTTGTTTAGGCAACCAGTCTAAGAAAAGGAAAACTCTGAATTAAAACGGCAGCTGGTTACTGACAGTTTTTTGAATAATCACATAGGCAAGAAACTGTCAGCAACCAAGTGCTGTTGACTCCTTGTCCATGGTACCCTAACTTAGATGTAAATGCTCTCTCCACAATATTGAGCACTGTTTACTTATTGACATAGCACCCATATTATCAATATGAATATATATATATATATATATATATATATATATATATATGTGTATGTATGTATGTATGTATATAAAGTAAAGTCGTTGGGGTGGCCTAATGACGGTATCAGCCATGCAGCGAGGGAGTCTATCCCCTTTTCACTAGCGCTAGACCAGGGAGATTATTTTAGCGTCTGAGGTGAAGCGCCACACCTACCATCAGCTCCTTACTTTACCACACAGATCCCTGTGCTACTCATAACGCTGAGTTGGCGAGGGCGGGTATTGAACTAGGAACCTTGTGGTTTCTAGCCGAACGCTCTACCGACTGATCTCCTATTAGTAAACCCTTGTGGTAAGAAAAAAAACCTGATGAATTATTTGTTAGTAAAAATATACTACAAAACCTTGCCTGGGGGGAAAAAAATGAAAAAAGAAAAGACCAAAAGTTGCACCAACTGAAAATGATCAATTAACACTTGGCCCAAAGAAAAAAATATATGTATAAAAAATATATATATTGTCTAAAGCTAAAATGTAAAGAGTGCTCGATACATAAGTAGAGCAAATATTAATATTAATCCTAATGAGATATACCAACTAATAGTTTCACTTACTAGCTCATCAGGGCAAGAATCTGACTCATTAGGATTAATATATATATATATATATATATATATATATTATATATAAATGGACTCGTTGATTCGAGTTCAATTCCTAGACGAAGCTGTTGGCATTTCACATAGCGCTAATACCCTTGGGAAAGGTATGAACCCATATATTCTCCCTCCAGCTATGGGTTAAATAGTAGGGCAGACTGGGCTCTTTAACCTTGGGTAGGTAACCAGTCTAGGAGAGGGATAACTCTGAATTCAAAATTCCTGAGGTCAGTCGTTGATTGGGTTCGGGGCATTCCTTGATGCACCAATTCTTTCCTATCAACTGTGCCAAAAAGTGCGGAATGGTCCTTAACAAGCCTTCGCCACTATAAACAAATCACTGTGTTGGTTGTTCACTGGATGAACACTCATGCGTCGAAAATCAACGAGAGAGTCCACTTTTATTTTAATATATATATATATATATATATATGTTGATATGTTGTGTGTGTGTTTAAAATTGAGGAAAAAGTGGATAAAGCACAAAACAATTTCATTCAATTGATATTTTGTCTCGGTATGTACATGAAGCTTTGTCATTGTCTCAGATAAATTCTCTGACAAAACTTTTAGACGTTTTTCCTTGATTTTAATCACATTTTGTCCGGTTTACTCAATCTGTTACCCCTCACACGTGTGTGCGTGTGCGTGTATGTATATGTAATGAGAACTTTAGTAATCTACAGACAGATATATTTTGTCTGTTGGTATTAAATGTAAGAATTCCTCAATCACATCTCAACAGCTGTTGTTGATGTTATGTCTGTCTATTCGAGGCAGAAAGTTTCGTTCTTTTTTACAAAAATATTCGTTTCTGCTCACAAGTTAGGATCTATTTGCTATTTACCTTTCTACTTACCTATCTAGCAACCTTCTTTCCACTTGGTCGTCTTCCTAATTCCCTTGTGTGTTAACACTCGCTTTAAAGCATGTGTTTTTGTTGGGGATGTTTGTTGATAATATCATTTTTTTATTACTCTTATCTTTGTCGATAGGTGCCATTATTTTTTTTTTATTTTTTTTTTTAGGAAAATTTTTAAATTTCTTTTAGTTTTATTTTTCATTTTTTCATCTTTTTTATTTTTTCATCTTTTTAATTTAAAAAATCTTTTTTATCTTTTTTTTAAATATTTTTTTTTATCTTTTTTATCTTTTCTATTTTTTTATCTTTTCTATTTTTTATCTTTTCTATTTTTTATCTTTTCTATTTTTTATCTTTTATTTTTTTTCTATTTTTATTTATTTTTATTTATTTATTTTTTTTCATTCTTTCATTTTTTAAATTTTTTATTATTTTTTATTTTTTTCATTTTTTATTTTTTCATTCTTTTTTATCTTTTTATTTTTTTAAGCTAGTCTTAAAATAGATTGACTTGAAAAGAATCCCCCCTAAAGAATTTGTCTGAAATTTTCATCTGGCACATATTACCTTTTTGTTTTTATTCATTTTTTTTTTTTTTTTCATAGCCTAACTTTATACATTCTTTATGTTTCTTCCTTGTATTTTCCTCCTCTCCCTTTTCCTCTTCTTCATCTTCAGCTTGCTTCAATAACTCTCTGATTTATTTATGTTTTCTAACCTTATATTCCCACCTCATCTCCAACAAAACAATGTACTTACTCGGAGAATGTTTGAACCTGCAAAGAGTACATTTTCTCTTGCTGACCTTGACTTTCTATTTGGTATAACGCATAAAAAAAATTAAAAAAAGAAATAAAAAAAAAGAATGACATTCTCTTGATAATGATAATGATGATGATTTTAATGGCCTAAACACTTTTCATTCCTCTCATGTTACCAATATCAACACGTGTTCTTTTGCCGATTCCTATGACTACTTGTTTGTTTATCTATGCAAACAGTTATCAAAAACAAAAGAGGTGTGCAGACGAGATCCTTATTTAAAAAAAAACAAAAAACTGCAGAAACTCAACACATTTCTGAGATGAAGAAGAGTCTTGTTTATTAACGGAACATTTCTAACCAAACTATGTTTCTTTGGAAAAAGAGGAGTTTTCAAGAAATATCCAGTACAGACAAGGATTTTAAAATAATCTGATGATAATTCCCGAGGTTTTACACGGATAGTTTTTCTCATTTTTTTTTTTCTTTCTGTTTTTGTTAATTGGTCATTTTTTTCAAACTTATTTTTTTTTTAGAACTGTTCTTCTTTGATTATTTCTTAATTCTTTCAGTTGGATATTCTTCACCTAATATCAATCATAATTCTTCTTTGTTTAACTGAATTTTCTTCTTTCTGAACAAAACTTCTCAAGACCATAACAATATTTTAGGACGTGTTTATGGTATAAAACTTTTCAGCCTTTCTTTTTAATTGTTTTTAATCATTCACTTTGGGGAAGGAAAAAAAAATTTACATACATACATGTGCATGTGGGGAACTTCACTCAACCAATAACAGTGCAAAAGAGTTAAAATAGTCTAATTGTGTATTTTTATAATTGTATTTTCGCTTTTAAAAATTCATTATTTATCAATATTTCTTTTATGCTTAATTTCTTGAAACACCATTTCCTTCTTTTATGGTTGTCACTATTTTTGGTCAGCTTAACCCCTTTTCACTAGTGCTAGACCAGGAAGATTGATTTTGCATCTGAGGTGGAGCGCCACACCTACCGTCAGCTCCCCGCTTAACCGCACAGATCAGATATATGCTGAGTTGGTAGGGATCGGTCTCAAAGTCAGAACCTTGTGATTCAAAGAGGGGTGCTCTCCCAACTGAGCTAAACTGGCAGATAGATATAGATAATCTGGTGATTAAGAATAGTGATTGATTATTGTTTCATATATATATATATATATATATATATATATATATTCACACATTGCTTCAATTTCCTTTTGATTTTTTCTAGCTATTAGATTTTTTAAATTTATTGTAATTTATAAATTTTATCTTTTTATAAATTTTTTAGATATATTAAGAAAATTCTCTAACTTTATAAATACATAACTGTAACTCGGCAAAATTGGCACAACGTTGTGAGATTTTTGTTTTTTATTACATTAATACACTTACTAAAGTTTTAACTTGAAGAATAAAGCAATTTACAGTCCAATTTGCAACTGGTAATTTTTGTAGGGTCTGCCATTGTCTTGAACAGTGATTTTAAATCCTTCAAATTCTTGATATAATAAGAGATAACTATAAAGTGCTGATTATAATCCTTCCTGAATAGAAGCATCAATATCATCAGGGACAGCCGTTAACTCTGAAATTGCTTATTCAGAATCCTTCACTCCTTCCTGAATAGAAGCATGGACAGCTGTTAACTCTGAATTGCTTATTCAGAATCCTTCACTCCTTCCTAAATAGAAGCATCAATATCGTCAGGGACAGCTGTTAACTCTGAATTGCTAATCTAGAATCCTTCACTCCATTCTGAATAGACGTATCAATATCATCACGGACAGCTGTTAGTCAAACCCAATGGGTTTGTGGATCGTCTAGTATATAAAACTACTAATTCTGGTGTATCAAGCAGGGGAACTTCTGAAGTATATTTTAGTACAAACATTTGAAGGATTAGGGAGAAAAAAAAAAGAAAAAAAAAAGTTAAAAGTATTTTCTGTGGATTTTAAATTTATTCAAATATTTCAGCTGTCTTTATTTATTCATCTTTAAAAAAAATCTTTAAAAAATGGATTACCGACTTTTAGATGATGATGAAAATGAAGACATTGATGAAGAAAGGAGGAGAGGCTTACGAGAAATTCTGAAAGTTCTTCAGCAGATTTATCTGAGAAGATTTTTAAGACGATGTCAGCAAATATCACAAAAGATACTTAAAATTTCAGATAACAGCAAACAGGAATAATCAATTAAAAAAAAAAAAAAAAAAATTCTATTTTAAACAAAAAAAATCTAGTATATAATCTAATATATGTATATTTTTTAAATGATATAATCTAATGTAAATTTTATATATTCATATATATATATAGTCTAATGTATTATATATATATATATAATATATAATATATAATATATATATATATATATATATATATATATAAATGATATAATCTAATATATATATATATATATAATGATATAATCTAATGTATATATATAAATATATATATAAATGATATAATCTAATGTATATATATATATATATATATATATATAATATAAATATATATAATATATAATATATATATAATATATATATGAATATAATCTAATGTATATATATATAAATGATATAATCTAATGTATATATATATATATATATGTATGTATAAATGATATAATCTATTTATATATATCTTTATATATTTTTAAATAATATAATCTAATATATAGTCATTGAGGTGGCCTAAAGTCGGTATCAGCCAGGCAGTATATCCTCTTTTCATTAGCACTAGACCAAGGAGATAGTTTTTTAGTATCTGAGGTGGAGCGCCACATCTACTATCAGCTCCTCAGTTTATCACACAGATCCATGTGCTACACATACACTGAGTTGGTGAGGGCCAGTATCAAACCAGTAACTTTGTGGTTCCCAGTCGGACACTCTAAAACATATATAATATTATATAATATATGTATATTTTAAAATAATTTTCTTAAATGCTGCTTATCAAAAAAATAAAATGTTGATTTTTAGCTAATTGTTAAAAAATCTTATACCGTGGTACGTTGACTTGCGAGCTTTATTCATTCCACTTGTAACTCAATTTCCTCATATATCAAATCAATTTTCCCCATTGAAATAAATAGAAATACGATTAATCTGTTTCAGACCCCTTAAAAAAAAAACCCCTATTTTTGTTATTTTTTGTTATTATTTTTTAAACAAGAAAAATAACACTGTATTGCATAAAAACATAATTAAATAGGTTGTAATAAATTATGTTCTGTAATGGGTAATTTATGAGGTAGTGCGTCCCGGTCTCCTGCCTCAAAAATTGCTACCCGGTGACTATTAAAATAACGACCCCAGCTCAGTCTATTCAAAACTATCCATCTTCATATCTATCTATCTATCTATCTCAATTTGTTCATATTTATCTATATTAATTTAAATACTAAGATCTTTTTTATTCATGTTTGTTTAATGTCTTGTTTTTAGTTTAAATAAACAAGAATTATGACAAAAAAAAGATGCGACCCCCCCCCTAAATACATTTACTTGTCAAAAATATCTATTTCCATTTGTTCATATCTATCTATATTATTTTGTTTGTTTATCTATCTATCTATATCTCAGTCTATTCCAAACTATATATCCATCTTCATATCTAAACAAGAATTACGACAAATAAACAAGAATTACGACGAGC
>CM042160.1:57920177-57970177 GCA_023376005.1 Doryteuthis pealeii | reverse complement strand
TTTTTGTTATTAGCACTGGTTCATCTATCATCATCATCATTTCATTCATCATCATCAGGACCATCATCATTTTTAGTGTTTTCCATTTTGTCAATGAAGTCTGTGAACGTGAGATATAAATACTGCATTTTATGGTTTACTGTATTTTCACAATGAAATGGCAGCATCACTTTAAGCCTTCAGAAGACATCCGTCACTGGTTCTATTTTTAGAGAATATGCATTGTTTTGAATCCAATTATTCTATATCACCCCCCCCCCGAAAAAAAAGGGGCCGCCTATCTCTTCACATACACACACGTGTGTGAGTGTGTATATATATATGTGTGTGTGTGTGTGTGTGGTGACCTTGATTTGATACAATGGTATTTAGTCCATAATTGGAAAAGTCAAAACACGACTGTGGGATGCTTGTCAAGAATTCTTTCTAAATAAAATCTTAAAAATTGATCCTTTCCATCTTACGTTTGGGAAATAAGAAAAATTCAATTGGATTCTGCATTTGATAAAATATTAAATTATTTGCTTAAGTTTGTTGTCTTTCCTACTCTTGCATTTATTAAAAGATGAATTTAATTTTTTTTTGTTTTTTTTGTTGTTTTTTTTTTTTTATTTGAGTTATTCAACATTTTGATTTGTACTTTAGTCTCTTAGATTTTAACCTATCTTTAATGTTGTAAAAAAATTTAAGTTAAAGACATTTTATCAATAGGTGATTTTTTTTTTTTTTTCATTTGATTTTTTAGATTAAATGTTTTAAAAATTTTTGATTTGTAGTTTAGTCTGTTAGATTTTAACCTATCTGTAATGTTGTAAAAAAAATAAGTGAAGACATATATATATATATATATATATATATATATATAATGTGTGTGTATGTGTAAGTGAGAGAAAAATGGAAGTGAATCCGACAGTTATGTTGAAAGATAAATGGAAAGAAAATGTATGGATAAAAATTATTTATGTGTCAGCATTTCAATGAATAATTTTTATCCATACAACATTTTCTTTCCATTTATCTTTCAACATATATATATATATATATATATATTATATATATCTGTACATCCATTCAAAATGAAGGCTGGGTGCATTTTAGATAACACTCTAAAGGGGTACTTTGATTTATCTAATTTCAGCAGATCAACCTGTTTGACCAGATGTCATTTAATTTTGAATATCTGATTCCTAATTTTCATTTCAATATTTCAATATTCTTCACTTGTAATTCTAAATTTCCAATTCCAAATTCTGTAGACTGTCAGGAATGATCACTTTCATTGCCATTCATTCTAAGACTCCACTTGTCAGCCTATCTCTCTTTTCTTATTTGGCCGTTTACTTGTTTACAATTTGTGTCTTGGATTGGATATAAATTTATTTTTTTCTTTCCTCTTTAATATACTTTCAATTTAATTGATTTTTTTCTTCTTCTATTTTCCTTATTTCTTCTCTTCACATATTTTGTTTGTATGCTTAACAGTTCTCATTGAAATTTAAATGTCAACTCAAAAGACTCCCATGTCGATAGTGAAATGTATTTTCCTCCACTGGGGTAAATTGATAAGTGTAGTCTTATCTTTCTACTTTTATCTTCCTCAAGTAAATCATTTTTTTTTGGGGGGGGGAGGAGGTTAGTATCTTTGTCTTGTCAACAGATTAAAAAAACATTATCATTAGACATTACTTAATAAAAATATTCTTTGCTTGTTTCTATATATAGAAATTATCTTTTTATATATATATATATATATATATATATATAAACAAAAAACAAACATTTTCATTAGACATGACTTAATAGAAATATTCTTTGCTTATTTCTATATGTAAATATTCTCTTTTATATATATATATATATATATATATATATATATATATAATTCTTTTTTTGTATATATTTATTTGTATGGAAACAAGTCAGCTACCAGTATGTTATATATATATATATATATATATATATCTATATATATATATATATATATATATATATATATACTCTATCACAGATATTGAGCACTCTCCTAATAATACTGTATGTTAGCTTACTACTCTCTTCAAGTGTGATAATGTTAACCATACACATTGGTGTGTGTGTGTGTGTATATATATATATATATATATATATATATATATTGTTTTGAAGTATTCCAGATTTTTTATTATTCTTATAACAATTCTAATATTTCCTACATTTATAAATTTAATTGTTACTTGTACTTTTAGTTGTAAAATATTTGTCAAATTTTGACTTTAAAAATAATAATCTTCTCAAAGTTATTCTTATTAACAGCAGAAAATATTTTTCTCTTCCTTCATAAACAATTTTTGTTTTTATTATTATAAGATCAAAAATCTAATCAATAATAAATCTTCAATACTTAATTGAAAATAATTGCTTTTTTTTTTTTTTTTGGTTTTCCTAAAGAATAGTCTTTTATCAAAGAATTTGCAAATCATGGATTCCTCTTCCTCCAAGAAAATCGGTCTTCTCTATTGACATATAGGAAAATCGTTAAACAAATGATTGTTCACTATATGTCTAGGGTACTCGGGTACCATAATGGTTAGTGGGCTAAACTAACAGGCTAATATTAGTCATTTGTATTATTTGGACTGTTGTCCTCATCTTTATCATTATCTATACAACGTTTTGGTCGATTTTCCCTCCAGCCTTCTATTGGTGTTTCTTGTTATTTTTTAGATGAGGATTGATAATTTGTTTTATTTGGATTATTCGGACTGTTGTCCTCATCTTTATTGTTATCTACACAACATTGTGACAGATGTGCCCTCTAGGCCTTCTTTAGGTGTTTCTTGTTATTTTTGAGATGAGGATTGAGAATTTGTTTTATTTGGATTATTCGGACTGTTGTCCTCATCTATACTATTATCTACACAATGTTTAGGCCAATGTGCCATCTGGTCTTCATTAAATGTCCAAATAATCCAACCTCATCTCAAAAATTCAGAGAAATGATATTAGTGAGTTTGGTTCTCACTGAGTGCCTCAAACTTCTGGCCTTGTGTCATAACTAAACTAAGCATCTATTTACTCTTTTTCCCCGACTCTAATTTGATTTTTAACGTTGACGGGAAACGTCAATCCCTTGCCAATGTTTTGAGCAATATTCGGTAGAGCGTTCGGCTAGAAACCACAAGGTTCCTAGTTCGATACCCGCCCTCGCCAACTCAGCATATGAGAAGCACAGGGATCTGTGCGATAAAGTAAGGAGCTGATGCTAGGTGTGGCGCTCCGCCTCAGATGCTAAAAATAATCTCCTTGGTCTAGCACTA
This sequence comes from Doryteuthis pealeii, assembly GCA_023376005.1. NCBI lineage: Eukaryota > Metazoa > Mollusca > Cephalopoda > Myopsida > Loliginidae > Doryteuthis > Doryteuthis pealeii. The sequence goes on along the minus strand of CM042160.1, from coordinate 57,966,881 downwards.
GTGAAAAGGGGATAGACTCCCTCGCTGCATGGCTGATACCTACATCAGGCCGCCCCGACGACTTTACTTACTTACTTTACTTTATTTAATTAATTAAAAACATAAATTACAATTTACTTAGCTTTTTCTTGGTTATCTTTGAAATTTTGTTTATTCCAACTAAATTCTATATTTGATATTCCAGTTTAATTCAGTCATAGGAATGGCACTAGATTGCATCCACTGATGAAGCTTCAGTTCTTAAGCTCTGGGGATTGCAAAGTCACCTCTTCATTGGCATTACGGTAATTTATGAGGAAGTGCGTCCCGGTCTCCTGCCTCAGAAATTGCTACCCGGTGATTATTAAAATAGCGTCCCCAGCTATGTCGTCTCGGCCGTGTTACTTGAAAGAAAACAACCGACTTAGAGCGTTAAATGTATTTTAGAGGGGCTTCTCTTTTTTTATATGAATAAATAAAGATGGGTGGGATATATATATATAAACAAAGTAAAAATGAACAAATTGAGATAGATAATAGATATCCATCTTCATATCTAAACAAGAATTACGACACATTTCTATAAATAAACAAGAATTATGACAAATTTCTATAAATAAATTTCTAAACAATTACGATAAATAATTAAATTACGACAAAAAAAGAGAAGACCCCTCTAAAATACATTTACCCTAAGTTGGTGTTTTTCTTCAAGTAACACCACCGAGACGACATAGCTGGGGACGTTATTTTTAATAGTCACCGGGAAGCGATTTCTGAGGCAGGAGACCGGGACGCACTTCCTCATAAATTACGGCATTACTCCCAGGTCCACTCACCTGGATTGGTAGTACTTGTCAGGGTCCCATCTACAAGTCAAACAGATCTGTTTGGAAATCATTAGTATTAGATAGGAATACTTAACACCATAGCTGTGTGCAAACAATTGGGTTAAATCCTACTTAACGGACATAATTCCACCATTATATGTCATCCACTGAAGAAGAGAAAATAAACTAAAAGTCAAGGAATTCAACAGAATTTAATGAAATTTTCAATGTTGATACATTAATGAATAAAAGATATAATGCACCAATTATTTTATTTAAAACCTCTTAAATTTTTTCAGGTCAATAAACTGTGAACCACATATGTTTGTGAATCTGTGTTACACCTCAAAGATACGTGGTTCAAAGTTAACTGACCTGAAAAATTGTAAGAGTTTTCAAATAAATAACTGGTGCATTATATTGTTTATTCATTATATATATCAACACGGAAAATTTCATTAAATTTGGTTAATTCCTTGATTTTTGTATTTTTTTTTTTTCTTTTGGATGGATGACATACGATGGTGGAATATATGTTTTGTTAAGTATGGATTTAACCAAATTGATCATTATTAAATAGGAATAGTTAATCGAAACCATATCATCATCATGTCGTGCAAATAGAACAGATATCCATGACAATCTCTCGCCAGCCTTCCCTATCATTCATTGCCCTGGGAGGTCTTCTGTGCAGCAACCAGCATCCTCGCATAGTTGGTCAATGTAGATCCTTAGTGGGCGGCCCACATTAGCATGTCCATGTGTTGGATTCCACAGGAGAACGTCACTTATGAGCTTCCCAGCAGTGTCCTGCATGCCTAGTCCGTCTCACTTGGTTGGTTTGTGAGATGGGGGGCAAGTGGCTATACAGTTGCTTCTTTTGTGGGGTGCTGTTTCCACAACTTGTTCAAGACTGCACGCAGCATTCTTGTGCAGCTCCCATCTAGCTATTCTCTAGGTATTCGTTAGGGTCAAAGTGGTGCAGCCATACAGCAATACTGATATAACCAAGCCTGAAAGAATTGTCGCTTTAGCTTGTCATGAGATCGGATTTCCATTGACTGAATAATTTGTTTGTGGTGACCATGCCTTTCCTATTTATGTATTAACATCGCTTTCTGTGGATGAGATATTACTACCTAGGTATGTGAATTGTTCTACTGGCTTAAGAGGCTTAACGTTGAGTATTTGAAACCATATAATTGTGTACAAAACATTTGTTTTTAGGTAGATTACTGAAGTTAAGTAGCATATAGCCTGTTCAATACTTAATTGGGTGACCAACTTAATAAACAGCAGGTACATAGGCAACCTGAGTCCTTTGTTTATCAAAATCATTAGTTTTAGGTAGATCACCCAAGTTAAAGAGTGATGAGCCTGTTTAATACTTAATTGGGTGACCCACTTAATAAACATAAGCTACTGTAAGCAACTTAAATCCTTTGTTTATATGAATAACTGATTCAGCATTAAATGACCCAAAAAGGGTTGATATGCCATAAACAACCAAACCAAACTAAAAGTTTTAGGTAGATATACATGAAACCATCCTTCCATCTAACTAAAGACGATGGCGTAGAGTTCACCCCCCCCCAACTGCGTGGGTGGTTGAGCGCACAATTTTGAATGGCAATTCTGGAATCTCTGGTGCAGTGACTGCAAGCACTTCGAGTGGCCAGGTTGGAGGCCTTCATTAGGTCCATCAGTGCGGTGCAGAGTGGCATCCACTCTCCCGGGACACCTCCTGCAGTTGGTTGCTCGGAAGTCCACACTGTGTTCCTGGATAAATGCAAGATGCAAAGTCTGCAGACGCGCCAGTGTAACATGCGCAAGACTTGCTGAAGTCGCTCCGATCTCCTTTGTTCCTGCTAAGTGCAACTGTGCAAACAAATGATTTCATTATTAAGTAGAATAGTTGCTTGAGACCATATAGTTTTGTATAAATTATTGTGCAAATTATTTGTACTAGCAGGACCTGTGGATATACACAATATGATGATTTAATAACTACATTTGATATGTTTGCTTAAGAGCTATTGCAAAAAGTCAATATGTAAAAGTAATATAACATTGTTTTAACTCTCTCTGTCTTTTTCTTTTTTTTCTTTCTTTTCATCTTTTTTATTATGTTCAATTGAAACAGAATAGCGTTATCACTTCTACACTCACCTCCCTACCTTTCTCTTTCTCTTTCTTATAATATTTTTTCAGTGTAGCATGTCCATTCTCTCCCCTTTCTTTCTTTATGATGAAAGGAATGGTCCATTATTTAGCTGAGGTGACAAAACTCATAAAAAATAATTTGGCGGATAAGCGACACCAGTTAATCAGGATTTTCGTTTTAGCATTTCATCTTGATGGTCTCATTTTTAACCAGAGGGTGTTGCAAGATGATAACAGGTCGGAAGTTTTGTTTGCAAATGATTATACACTGGGGAATATTTTGGACATAATTTCTTTTGAGTTTGTTTTTTCATTTGATTTAGCTAATTGACATTCTGATTTCAAGACTACACTCAGTTTTCTTCTATCATATCAAGTTTTTTTTTTTCTCTAAAGCTTACTCTCCAATAAGCCCAATTGTATTGTTTGTCTGTATAGGACTAGTCAACTCATTGCATTGATTATTTTATTAAAAAGGAAGAATTTTTCAGATCTGGTGACTAGAGTTAATTCTCAATCAAAGAACAAACATCAGCACATTTTGTGAAGTTAGTCTATTTTGTATATTTTAAATTAAAACTTGATTAAAACAAATCTTAGACCAATTGTATTGTTTGTCTATAAGTAATAGAATGATTAACTGATTGTGTTATTCCCGACTATTGTCCCATCTTCATTGTTATTTGTACAACGTTTCGGCCAATATGCCCTCCGGCCTTCTTCAGTATTTCTTGTCTCAGGAACTTTTCTTTTCGGACTCGCGAACTTTCTTGTCGTAATCGTTCCGTGATGGCTCCCGTTATGACAAGAAAGTTCCTGAGTTCGAAAAGAAAGTTCCCAAGTCCGAAAAAAAAGTTCCCGGTCGACAAGAAATACCTGAAGAAGGCCAGAGAGCATATCGGCCGAAACGTACAAATAACAATGAAAATGAAGGAGAATTATTCAGATCTAGTGACTAGGTTGATTCCCAGTCAAAGAACAACCATCAATGCATTTGTGAAGTTAGTCTGTTTTTCATATTTTGAATTAAAACATGTCAATTAAGACAATTCTTGGGTCCCTTACAAGATGTGAAATCAGTTTGTTGAGAATTTATAGATGTGGATTAAGGGAACATGTAATAAGTTAGAATTTGGTATACCTGTGATTTGGTGAGAGCCAAATATCATTGCACAGACTGTTACTTTTGTTTAATGAAAACTTCACTGTATAACAAGAAAAACAAATGTAATGTTGAGTATCTTGAGTGTCTACCATCAGCTATATGTCCAGTGCCTCATTCAGCTGAAATCCCAGTGTGGGGCAGTAGAGCTTGAAAGTAGCATTGGGTGGAGAGGAATTGGCCTCTAGATCTAATCTCAAACTTGTTGATCCAACATTCTACATGAGCCATTTGTTGACATAAAGAAAATTATGTTCACACCTTGCACATGAAACTAAGTCTCTTGAAGCAATTCATCAAAGCATTTCCAATTGAAAGCTAGTGTTTCAAATACACATTTTGGCATCTCCTGGCCTGTCAATTGAAAAAAATCAAGGCCAGTGTGTTTGATGGTCTACATATACTGGAAGTTATCAAAGATCAACATTTCATTGGGATAATGTTAGAACTTGAAAAGAATGCTTGGTTCTTGACAAGTTCTTTACCTTGTCAAGAAATTTCTTGGAAATGCATGAGCAAAGAATTACACTGAAATTGAATAACCACAAAATGCTTGATTGCAAAATGAGCATCAAGTTCCATTTTCTGCATAGCCATCTTGCTAACTTCTTGAAAAACCTTTGTGTAGTCAGCTATGAGCAAGATGAAAGATTCCACCAAGATTTGAAATTCATGGAGGAATGGTATCAAAGCATATGGGATGTAAATATGATGGCAGACTATGGAGCATAAAGGGGAATTGTCCACATATTGAATGCTCTAGAAAAAAAAACTGTGTAAATTTTTACCTTAACTACTTGCACACAATTTGACTTACAGTAACAATATCCTTTGTACAAACATTACAGTCAAGCAATTTTTAATCATTTTCCATTGTAAATTTTAAAAACATTCTATAAAATAACCTCAAATTTGTCACATACAGTATTTTAATGTTCTTAAGACTAAGCGAGGCTATCCTGTTACTTAAAAAGTTGATGTAATAGAGAAAAAAATGGGGAAATTTTTAGATTTAGAGTCCAATAGTTAGTCAAAAACAAGTGTCCGGTCTAACACACCAAAATGTGTGATGCTCAGTGTAATGTTTTATTATGTACCATTATATATACATTTTTAAAACCTTCCATAAAATAAGCAAAAATTTGTTAGATGCTGTATTTTTATGGTTTTTGAAAAAGAAATAAGGGTATCCCATAGCTTGAAAATTTGACATGATATAGAAAAACTGGGTAATTTTTTGGATTCGGTGGTAAAAAAAATAATCCAAAACAAGTGTAAGATTCAACTCAACAAAAATTATGTTCCCCAGTGTTATTAGTTAGATAGAACCATATAATTTCCTTTTCCCTGTTAGCTGAGGCAGTAGAATATACTACACCTCTATAGAGGGAGTAAGCACCCCCCCCGCCTCCGATGGGGCCACCTGTTAGCCGCGGGTGGTGACCGTGATGCTTAAGGACAGAATTCTGGTGGCTGAGCAATCCATGACTTGCAACACTCCGCCTAGGCCTTTACTTAGGCTAGACGGTGGTCAGAGAGGCTCCCTCCTAGTCACATCAAGCCCTAGCACTGATATGTTTGTCCTGACCCCAACTCTTTTTATCATATGTGCTAGAAGATGGTGGCTGAGTGTCTTAGTGTCCTGGGTATGATGTTAAACTGCATATAATTCAGGTGGTTTGGGGAATGTGGGGTACCCTTTCATCATCATTACTCCCAGGTCAACCCTGACCCGAAGTGGTAGTACCTGTTAGGGTCCCATCTATTGGTTAACTAAAAGAAAATGAGTTAACAAAAATGTGTTTGAAAAAAGAATTTTCAATCCCCATCAAGAATGAATAGAACAAAACGTCTTTGGCATAAAATAACCCAACAAGAGTTGATATGCCTTAAAATTTAAAAAAAAGTATAATTGCTTGATCTCCCCCCCCAAAAAAAAAAACCCAACAGCAATGAAACTTCAGCATCAAATAACCCAACAAGGGTTGACATGCTGTAAAGCCAAACTCCTTATTTTTTAGTTTGTTGTTTATTTTATTTTCACTAGCAAATATATGCACCCTCCAGAACTGTATCACTACTCAAATCACAATTCTCTTAATTATTAACGTCTCATTCTTTATTATTTTTATTTTTATTTAAACCTCAATTTCTTGAGCAAATGTTTATTTTTTTTCAAAATAAAAAATCTCATTTCTTGTTAATGCACTTAATCCCTTGATGAATATTGATCCCAGAAATCAAAAATGATGCAGAGGAAATTTTAGATCAAAATTCAGCCAATAACTGTGCCAGGTTACAGACTTATTGATCTACCCCAATAATTTGACTCCCCGTTGGATTATTCATCCTTCTTCTCTTCAGGTAACAAGTTTCTTATATTCCTCTTCCTCTTCCTTTAAATTGATGATAATAAAATACAGCATTGGTTTTCTAATTATTTTTTCATCTAATCTATATTCTTTCTTTTCTTTCTTTTCTTCTTTTCTTTTTCTTTTTCTTTTTCTTTCTTTTCTTTTTCTTTTTCTTTTTTTTCTTTTTTCTTTTTTTCTTTTTTCTTTTCTTTTTTTCTTTTTCTTTTCTTTTTCCTTTTTTTTTTCTTTTTCTTCTTTTTTTCTTTTTTTTTCTTTTCTTTTCTTTTTTTTTCTTTTCTTTTCTTCTTTTTCTTTTTCTTTTTTCTTTTTCTTTTTTTTTCTTTTTCTTTTTTCTTTTTTCTTTTTTTTCTTTTTCTTTTTCTTTTTCTTCTTTTTCTTTTCTTTTTCTTTTCTTCTTTCTCTTTTTCTTTTTCTTTTTCCTTCCTTTTCTTTTTTTTTTTAAATTTTTTTTTACATTAATTTGTAAGTAACCAGAGAAGATTTTATTTCTATTCCATTACAGCCCTAATTTTACTCAGATTCAATATAGTGACATTTATTTTATCAAAATCTTTCCATTCAACAGTGCAGTGCACTCTTAGAATTATTCATATTTGGTAAATACTACTCCTGTCCCATAATAGTTGATACATTTAGTGTATGAAATTCATATACAAATGTAACAACTATTATGGGACAGAGGTTGTATGTTTTACTACTTCTGTCCCATAATAGTTGGTACATTTAGTGTATGAAATTTATATGCAAATGTAACAACTATTATGGGACAGAGGTTGTATGTTTTACTACTTCTGTCCCATAATAGTTGGTACATTTAGTGTATGAAATTTATATGCAAATGTAACAACTATTATGATGGGACCCTAACAGGTACTGTCAGTGAACCTGGAAATAATAGCAATAAAAGGGTACTCCCCAGATCTCCAGAATTGGAGCCTTGCCATCAGATGCAGATTAGTGTCATACCCAAGACACTCCTTTTTGGGGTGGGGTTTTACCCCTCTGCTGGGGATGCAGTCAGAGTATTTCTAAGCTCCTTCCACAGAGCGGGCATAGTAGAAACAATGGCCACCAATGGGAATAAATCTCTGATTCCCATGACTCTTTCTCGCCAACTGTCCTATTGGTCATTGCCACTGGCAGGTCCTCCACACAGCATCTAGAATCCACCCAGAGCAAATTGATTCAGGTTTTTGCTGGTCAGCCTACACTGGTGTGTCCATGTATAGGTTTTTACAAGAGAATGTTACTTATGAGTTTGTCCTTGCTTCTCCAGCAATGTCCAGCATGTCTTATTTTGTGAGATAGGAGGTAAGTGGCCATACAGCTGATTTTTTGTAGGGTGCTGCTTCCAAGATTTGATCAAACCAGTATGTAGCATCCTTTTATAGTTCCCGCCGAGTGTTTCATTAGAGTCCAAGTGGTGCAGCGAGGTAGTCTATCCCCTTTTCACTAGCGCTAGACCAAGGAGAGTGTTTTTGCATCTGAAGTGGAGCGCCACACCTACCATCAGCTCCTCATTTTACCGTACAGATCCCCTGTGCTACTCATACACTGAGTTGGCGAGGGCCGGTATTGAACCAGGAAATTTAATCTATCTAAAATCCTGTGAAATCTCTGCAAAATAAATCATCTACCTAGAATTCCTCTCCACCAAAATAGTATTCACTAGTGCTAGACCAAGGAGATTGTTTTTGCATCTGAGGTGGAGCGCCACACTTACCATCAGCTCCTTATTTTACGTTGAATTGTTTTGCGCCAGTATCGAGCCAGGAACCTTAATCTGTGTAAAATCCTGTGAAATCTCTGCAACAAATTCTAATGTGACGCAAAAGAAGAGAATTCCCATTAAAAATAAATCATCTTCCCAGAATTCCTTTCCCTCAAAAGAGGATTCGTTGGGGTGGGGTGGAGGGTGCTGAATTCACAAAAGATTGCAGAGCATTTAGAGATGTTTAAGATTTTAGTTGCTCAAATACAAAATGCAATAAAGAATTAAATCTCTTGTGAACTCCTGTGAAATATTTCTTTAAATGGAGATCCATTTAGGTTCCGTGCTGGGGGAACTAAGTTCAAAATCCTGCCCTATGGCCAACTAAATTTGATCATTCATAAGGTTCACTGAGCTATTGAAATCTATTATGATTTCCATTAACATAATTGTAAGGCTATATAGATATTAATCATAGCTCTGTGGTGTGTGTGTATGTATGTATGTATGTATGTATATATTATATATGTGTGTATATATATGTGTGTATATATATATGTGTGTATATATATGTATATATATATATATATATATATATATATAAAATGGACTCTCTCGTCGATTTTCAACGCATGAGTGTTCATCCGGTGAACAACCAACACAGTGATTTGTTTATAGTGGTGAAGGCTTGTGTAGGACCATTCCGCACTTTTTGGTACAGTCGATAGGAAAGAATTGGTGTATCACGGAATGCGACAAACCCAATCAACAACTGACCTCAGGAATTTTGAATTCAGAGTTATCCCTCTCCTAGACTGGTTACCTACCCAAGGTTAAAGAGCCCAGTCTGCTCAACTATTTAACCCATAGCTGGAGGGAGAATATATGGATTCATACCTTTCCCAAGGGTATTAGCGCTATGTGAAATGCCAACAGCTTCGTCTAGGAATTGAACTCAAACTGATGAGTCCATGTTCCATGACTCTAACCACTAGCCCACGCGTATATATATATATATATATATATATATATATATAGTGATGCTGATATCTTTTTAATTTAGTGTGTCCTGGGACGCACATATTTGGTTTGACTGTGAGTCCCCGGGAAAATGAATGGGTCCCAACTAAATTTCTTAATAGATTGTAGGATTTATCAATGTTACAGTTTATTTAATGAGTTAAAAAGCAGCATATTGGAGGTGTCAGCGATGATGGAGGGATATTTTCAATTTGAATTCTAGTTATATTTTATTAGTTTCATCTTAGTAAAATAAATTTCTGTTTTAAATATTGAAATTGATCAATTTTCTAACTAATTCAATGTGAAAACAAGGACTTTTTGGTGTATATTAACTGATGATCTTTGATGCTATTTCATCAAATAATGGTGCAAGTAAGAGGTCCAGTTTTTGGTATCAGTATTCCTTATAGCAACATACAACTTTTTCTGTCTCAGATAATTTTATATCTTGAAAAAGTGAAAAATCAACCTACCCTACCATGCAACAAATGATTTTGGTTGTTTTCATGTCATTATGGCCAAGTTAAATCTTGTAAAGAAGAAGTTTTTGAATCAGACAACATTGCATGTGTGGATTTCAAATCACATGTCAGCTTACCAACTACCACTATACTACCAACCACAATTAGCCACTTCTTTGGGCCACTTCTTCATTACAGATTTCACATCCTCGTCACTGGAATAATGTTTTTTGCCTCTCAACCCCTCTTTCATGGGGCCGAAGAGATGATAGTCTGAAGGCAAACATTATTTCAGTGACAAGGAAGTGAAATCTGTAGTGAAGAAGTGGCTCAAAGAACAGTCAACGGAATTTTATGGGGCAGGGATACATGCTCTCATTCGAAGGTGGAACATTGCTATTGAGAAATGGTGACTGTGGAGAAGTAGGGATATGATCCACAGAGGACCAGCTTCATTATGATTCATGTTCCTGTGTTAGTAATTATAATTGTCCTAAACAAAATGGCATTACATTTTAACTCACCTATGTGGAGAAGTAGGGATGTCATCCGCAGAGGACCAGCTTCATTTTGATGTATGATTCATGTTCCTGTGTTAGTAATTATACCTGTCCTAAACAAAATGGCATTACTTTTTGACTCCTCCTCGTATATGACTTGATGACATTAATAAATGTTTGCTGAACGTTTATGAAGACCAAACAGTGTATGTGAGCCCAGTTAGGTGGTGGGCAGTGCATTTCAATAACAGTGACAGTGATATAAGTATGCCTTTTAATATAGAATGCCATTGGTTGGGTAAATACATATAATATTTTGGCATATATAAAAGACATTTCTTTAAGTTATTTGAGAAGAGACTAATTATTATAAAGGACGACTGAAAATTAAAGTTCATCTCGCGTTTTATTTGTCAGTGTGCTTTTTAAAATTCTTGTGTCGGAAACTTGAGACTTCATCACCATTCCAGGCGCATCTAAAAATCTATGTTCAGTGTCAACAAGCAGAATGGAGATTTGGTCTTTTTTTTTCTGTAACCAAAACTATGTCACTGCTTACGTCACAGTAATTCTTTTTAAAATTCTATGAAAAATCAGTTAAAGTCGAATTTTAATGAAAATCAACCGGATGTTGATGGTGTAAATCAAAACAATGTCCTTATGAAATGTGATTGCAAAAGGGGTGCCTAAAGGTCATATGGTTCATAAAATTTACTATAAATAAGTATTCTGTTATTGCTGTGTAGATTTAAAAGAAAAACAAAATTACAGATATTTCACAATATATAGAGTTACAGAAATTTATATTTTTTTGTTTTCTTTTTTTTTTTAAGATTCTGTGAAAAGTAAAAAAAATTCATGAGGGTGGGTGTGTGCTTGTGCTATTGAATTTGAAAGAGAAATTATTTTTCTTATATATATACATATATATCATGGGGCCGGGTTAGCTCAGTCGGTAGAGCGTTCAGCTAGAAACCACAAGGTTCCTAGTTCATACCGGTCCATGCTAACTCAGCGTATGAGTAGCACAGGGATCTGTGCGGTAAAGTAAGGAGCTGATGGTAGGTGTGGCGCTCCACCTCAGATGCTAAAATAATCTCCTTGGTCTAGCGCAAGTGAAAAGGGGATAGATTCCCTCGCTGATTGGCTGATACCGACTTTAGGCCACCCCGACGACTTTACTTTATTTATTTAAATAGATCAAAATTATAGTAAAACTCAGCTTTTTGTTTCAAGATCTATACTAGGTTAAAAATATACAAGGTATTTAGACTTATTTTATGAAATGTTACATATCTATACATATATAAAGGGCAGTTGTGTATATATGTATGTCCGGAGGAAACTTCGAAAGAAAACAATTAACAACAAAGTATATATATATATATATATATACACACACATTAAATATTACCAGGGCTTGGTTTTTGAGCAAAAATAATGAAGATTTGATTTAAATTCATGAAGATATCTAAAAAAATAAAATTCAAATGATAACATTTTCTGAGTGACTGGATCAACAAGGTCTTTTTTTTACGTAGGGATTTTAATGGGGCATCCAGTGGGGATCCAACTCACAATTCAGTAATAATGGATCTGCGAGACTAACTTTAAAAAATCCCTCCTCTACCTAGGCGACGCCAGGTAGCGACTTCTAGTATTAAATAAATAGATAGATAAAAATTACAGTAATTGTAAAACTCAACTTTTTGTTTCAAGATCTATATGCAGGTTAAAGATATACAAGGTATTTAGACTTATTTTATGAAATGTTACATATATACTTATATAAAGGGCAGTTGTGTGTATGTCCGGAGGAAATTGCGAAAATAAAACAATTAACAACAAAGTAAATATATATACACATTAAATATCACCTGGGCTTGGTTTTTGAGCAAAAATATAAAAGATTTGATTTATATTTGTGAAGATATTTAAAAATAAAATTAAATAATAACATGGATTTTTTTTTTTCGTTTAATATTTTAAATAGTAGACATTAACATTTCTTTTCAGAATAGCTGGATCAATGCAAGGTCTATTTTTTTTTACATAGGGATTTAAATGGGAGCATCCCATGAGGATTCAACTCCTGATTCAGTAATAATGGATCTGTGGGACTAACTTTAAAAAATCCCCCTTCTACCCAGGCGATGCCGGGTTGCTGCTGCTTTTTCCCAAATAAAGCAATGTTTGCATACTGATCATAGATAAATGAGCAGTCGTAAACATAAATTATTATATAGTTCAAACGTATATAATTTGTATATGAATTGATATAAGAATAATATGATGTTTTGTTTGTATAATGTTTCATTAATGATAATAAAATACTGGTGTCTTTGGTTTCAAAGAAAATAAGGTAATTTATGAGGAAGTGCGTCCTGGTCTCCTGCCTCAAAAATTGCTACCCGGTGACTATCAAAATAACAACCCCAGCTTGTCGTAATTCTTGTTTATTTATCGTAATTTGTTGTAATTCTTGTTTAGATATGAAGATGGATATATAGTTTGGAATAGACTGAGATAGATAGGTAGATAAACAAACAAAATAATATAGATAGATATGAACAAATGGAGATAGATAGATATTTTCGACAATAAATGTATTGGGGGGGGGGCGGATCGCATCTTTTTTTGTCGTAATTCTTGTTTATTTAAACTAAAAACAAGACATTAAACAAACATGAATAAAAAAAACCTCTTAGTATTAAAGTAATATAGATAAATATGAACAAATTGAGATAGATAGATATGAAGATGGATAGTTTTGAATAGACTGAGCTGGGTCGTTATTTTAATAGTCACCGGGACGCACTTCCTCGTAAATTACCGAAAATAAACTTTTTACCTAGTTATCTTAATTGTTATTTGACAAGTTTCTTCTTCTTTCTTTTCATTTTCGTTTGCTTCATTTTCTTTCTTTCTTTCTTTCATTGACCTTGAATGTCAGTAGATTAATTCTAAGCAAAGGTTAAGTGGTTGACTGAGGCATCATGGGAATATTTTTGATATGATCTCACCAGAACCAAATTGAATTTTACTGTCAGATTTGTTGATGAGGTGTAGTGAAGTGGGTCCGAACTTACCTGACTCCAAGAGTCCTCGATGCTTAGTCTGTACCATCCCGGCCGCCATCTGTTGTTCTGTTGCCGTTTTATGACCCTCAGTAATTTGAATATGTGAGCCACTAGCACAATAGAAAGCAAACTATTTTGAAAAGAAGGCCGTGAGACTTTGTGTTTGAGACGAGTTGAATGCCAGACTTTGTGCATTTATAATCTGTGTGTATATTCAGTTAAGCAAAGTTTTTCTATTGCATTTTGGACTACTTTTAAATTCATGAGTTTAACTCTACAGTAATTTTTCCTTTTCAGATCCAATCTTATTATAATGGATATTCAGTGTCTGTCTGTAACTGAACTAAGTCACAATATCTTCAGGAATTGCATAATTTTACCAATGACTTGTTAATTTATTGTCATTAATACATAGAATAAATCTTATTTATTAACAATGTCTCTATGAAAATATGAATTAGATTTGTCTCAAAACAGCCCATGGTACTAGTGCATTTAAAATTCTGTAATGTGTCTTATATATCACTAAGAAATAAAGGTTTACATAATATATGGTGTGGTTAATTTGCATACTGGTTTTTAAAAAAAATGGGTTTAATAAATAATTACTTAGTGTTATTGATTTCTAATATTATTGTTTTATTCTCCAACGTATTGAAATCAATGCTATGAATGATTTTTATATAGGAACCAATTAAAATATAATTAAAATTAGTGTAATCTTTTTATATGCATTCTTATCTAATTTTGTTAGTCTTTCTAATTTGATATATTTCATTACATCAAAACTTTAATATTTATGCCCAGTGGGTGCATATTCTTGCTAGTAGAATTAACTACAAGACTTATTTCTATATTAGCATAATTTGCATTATTTTGACAGGATGGCCCTGGGGGTGGGGCTTAGAATACGCCAGCTGGATCTTCTACAGATGGTGAAGAACCCTCAAAAGGTCCATTATTTATCTGAGGTGACAACACTCATAAGAAATAAGAATTCAGCAGATAAGCAACACCAGATAATCAGGAATTAGATTTTTGTATTTAATTTCGAACAGTCTCATTTTTAACCAGGTGTATTGCAAGATGATAAAGGTCATACAAATAAGGAACACGAGTATTAATATATAGATGATTGGATCCTGGGAAGTCATGGGGGTAAATGAAAATCGAGATGGATGGGAGTGTGTGTGTGTGTGTGTGTGTGTGTGTGTGTGTGTATGGGGGGGGGTGATTCAATCTCAATACTTTTTGATCACTACTCTGTATTTATTGTTTTAAAGTGTCTTCGTTATTCAGGCAAGTAATTATTGCAGATTCCAATTTCCTTCTTGCAAAAAGTGAATTTCATTTATTTATTCTTTTATTTATTTTTATTTATTTATTTATTTAAAAAAAATTTTTTTTCATCCTTTCAAGCAACAACCCTTAATCTTTTAAATTCTTCTTTTTGCAAACGTTGTCTTTGAGTCGTCACGGCCCATTACATCTGTACATTGAAAACAGGAAAATCACAGGAGGAGGCAAAACCGAGTGATGACTTCCTTTGCGATTCCTTTTGCAAAATAATCAATAGCAAATATCATTTACATCTTTTTCCGAAAAAAGAAACGATGTAAGGAAGAAATGCTGGAGCATTTTTAGCACCCTGGGCTTCACTCTAGTTTCACAATGTCTTCTTCAAAAAAAAAAAGAAGAAGAAATGGAAGAAGCAGATTTTACCAAAGCCTGAAGCTAATATTCAATGAATATTTCAAGACTTTGATCCTCTTTGTACTTTTAAGTTCTTCTTGGCACTTTCTGTAACCTTTTTCACAATATGAATATAGTTAAAATAAAAAAATTCTAAAAATAACTGAATAATTAATGAAGTATTTTAAAAAAAATTCTTTTTTAATAAAAGATGAAAATATAGTTTTAAAAGTAGTAAAATTTTATAACATTAATTTTTTTTTTTCATATAAATGACTGAAATTTAATTTTTTTTATAGTATTTTTAAAAATAAAAGATAGAAATATAGTTGTAGAAATCAATTAAATAAAATTAAATAAATCAATTAAATAAAATTATGTAACATTAATTCATTTTTTTTGTAAATGACTGAAATTTAATTTCTAATTTTTTAAATAAAAGATAGGAATCTAGATTTAAAAATTAATTGGATATTTATAAAATCAATTATTTTTTCTAAAAAGTTATATCTTTGTGGTACATTCTGTAACCTTTTTTTACAATATAAGTATAGTAAAAAAAAATCATTGACTAATTAATATAGTATTTAAACATTTTTTTTCAATAAAAGGTGGAAATATAGTTTTTAAAAATAATAAAATTTAAAAAATTAATTCATGTTTTTTTGTAAATGACTGAAATTTAATTTTTAATTTTTTTTTTTTATAAAAGATAGAAATCTAGATTAAAATATTAATTTGATATTATAAAATCAATCTTTTTGTAAATACATCTTATATATATATTATATCTTTGAGGCACATTCTGTAACATTTTACAGAATATGAGTACAGTAAAAAAATCACTGAATGGTAAATACATTTTTTTAAATATGGAAATATAGTTTTAAAAAATCAATAGAATATTATATTAATTTTTTTTTTTTGTGAATGATTGATATTAATTTAAAAAAATTTTTTATTATAAAAGATAGAAAGGTAGATTTGAAAATTAATTTGATATTATAATATCAATCTAACTTTTTCTTTTTTTTTTTGTAAATATATCTTATATATGTTATATCTGTGTGGCACATTCTCTAACCGTTTTCACAATATGAGTATAGTAAAAAAAAAAAAAAAATCATCATTGAATGATTAACACATAGTATCTACCCAACCTGTCCACTATGAGTAGGATGTGACACAAGGTCGAAAATATGGTGTATCCAGAATGGATAGAACTCACTATTCAGTAGGAATGGATCTGTGAGGGTAGGTTGCTAACCATTACACCATGATCAGATGGCATTATTAACACACACACACACACACACACACACACACATATATATATATATATATATATATATATATATATATATATATATAAAATAAAAGGTGGAAATATATTTTTAAAAATTAATAGAAAATTTTAACATTAATTTTATTTCATAAGTGACTGTAATTTAATTTCTAATTTCTTTTGTAAAAGATAGAAATTAATTGGCAGAAAACGGCACAGTTCACATGACTTTCGGAAACAGGCTCAGAGTTGCTGAAGTATGGAACAAACTGCCTGCATCAGTTGTTGGCTGCCAAAACACTGCATCTTTCAAAACCTCCATGCTTCCTGTAATTTGACAGCATTAAACCTTATATACCACCTCCATACACATACATGTATATATTATGACTGTACACTGTTTATTTTCCTGACTTTAGTACATTATTCTATATACTATACATGCACCTTTGATGAGTTGTAGTTAAAACAGTATTCATAGTTAAAAAAATCTGAGCACTGTATGCAATAATTTCATCATTATTATTATTATTATATAACATCAATTCTTTTTTTTTTTAATGACTGCAATTTAACTCTTTGCCTACCAAATTTCCCTTGTATTTTCAACCTGTATGATGGGATATTTTAAAGTTCACTATCTCTTCATCTCAGAACTCATTCTATTCAAATAAAGTCATATTATTATTGTAATCTGAGTCTTTCTGATCAGTTATAATAAACTAACCATCATTTTTTTGTATTTGGCTTGGATGTGGTATACGTGATGGGAGAGCCACTGCAAGTGACTTAAAATAGGTGAAGATACCGAATAACCTATTTAACACACATCATCTTTGTACAGTTCTTATCTAGCCAACCCTGTCAGCTGGGGCTGTAGAATACACTGACTCTACCTCTGCAGATGGGTAAGGACCTCTCCCCCCCCCCTAATGAGGCCACTTGTTGGTCATGGGTGGCGATCTGTAATGCTTAAGGATGGAATCCTGGTGGCTGAGCAGTCCATGACATGCAATGCTCCACTTTGGCCTTTCCTTAGGCTAGATGATTGTCCCTATCCTATTGCTCTTCTTATGGCAAACCTCCAACCCCTTTTATCATATATGCTAGAAGGCTGTGGCTGAGGGTCTTAGTGTTCTGGGCATTACATTAAACTCTATCTGATGGTGGGGTTCCAATTCAGAAGCTCTGAGAAATATGGAGTGGTAGTACCTGTTAGGGCATTAAACTATCTGATGGTGAGGTTCCAGTTCTGGACGTCTGGGCAATGTGGAGCACTCTTTCATCACCGTTGCTCCTAGGTCCACTCTGACCTGGAGTGGTAGTACATGTTAGGGTCTCATCTATGGGTTCAATAGATCAAGAAGTGAGTTTTAAAAAAAATGTATTTAAAAAAATTGAATACGCAACTAGAAGTAATAGAATGAAAATGTCTTTGACATAAAATCACCCAAGGGTTGACATGCCGTAAGATCCAACCAACCAAACCTTTTCTTAAAATCAAAAATGTGTAAAGCTTTTAAATTTTCCTGGTTTTGTTCACATTTAACTTTTTTTTTTTTTGGTGTCCTTTGAGTAATTATGTATTACAGTCGTTGATATTTCTTTTTTTTTTTTTTAAATGTACTCTTTTATAAATGTCATTGGTTTACAAATATTCTTTTTAAAATGGCAAGACATTTTTATTTCTGCTTTCTCTTGAGAAAACTGGGCACCACAGTTGTTCCAGCCCAAATGGTGGATATAGCAGAACCCCCACCCTTTTGCCCTCATGGCAATCCACAATCCTTTTTATCATATATGTGCTAGAAGGCAGTGACTGAGGGTCTTAGTGTCCTGAGTATGATGTTAAACTCTATCTGATGGTGAAGTTCCAGTTCTGGAGCTCTGGGGAGTGTGGAGTACTTAAAAAATTTATAGTATCCATCAAGAATGAATAAAACAAACGTCTTAAAATAACCCAACAGGGTTGACATGCCATATCCAACAAACCAGCCAATCAAATTGTAGAGACCGCCCTGTCGGCTGGGGCGTTAGAATTCACCTCTGCAGAGGGGTAAGACTCCCCCAATGGGGCCACCTGTTGGCCGTGGGTGGCGACCCGTGATGCTTAAGAATAGAGCCCAGGTGGATGAGCAGTTCATGACATGCAATACTCCACTTTGGCCCTATCTTGGGCTAGACGCGTGGTCGGAGAGGCCCCCTCCGATCAATCGGCTGGTCACGTCAAGCCCTAGCACCTATATGATTTCCCAACCCTACTGCCCTTATGGCAAGCCCCAATCCCTTTTTATCATATGGGTGCTAGAAGGTGATGGCTGCGGGTCTACATGTCCTGGGAATGACGTTAAACTCTATCTGATGGTGAGGTTCCAGTTTTGGAGGTTTGAGGAATGTGGAGTACCCCTTCATCACCATTGCTCCCTGGTCCACTCTGACCCGGAGTGGTAGTACCTGTTAGGGTCCCATCTATGGGTTAAATAGAAAAATGTATTTATAAAAAAATTGTATTATCCATTAAGAATTGATTTATTTCAAAACTTTATCGGCATTAAATGACCCACTGAGGTTGATATGCCGTAAAACGAAACAAACCAAACCAAACCAAATTGTAGAGAGATTGATTGATATTGACAATATTTCAACCTGTCTCTGCTTATTTTTATGCTTAGAGTTAGGGAAGGGGAATCCCGGTAGCATAGTGGTTAAAGTGTTAACATCTACATCTTAGTAAGCAAGTTCAAACTCCAGTCTTGCTATTATGTTCACTTTCGGATTGATAGTATCCTTCCTTAAGGTGACCTCTTAAGCAACAGCAGGTACTGTAAACAACCGGACTCCTTGGTTATATTTTGAGGGTGAACTCATTTGTGGGCCGCATTTTGCAGTGACATGCCATTAAATACATAACTCCAAACCATCTCAATGAAGGAATTTAGTATATATATATATATATATATATATATATATATACACACACACATTTACCAACGCCTCTGCACGAGCAAGATGTGACACAAGGTCAATTTCTTAAGCGGAGTTTAACAGGTTTCAATTCAGAGTTTTCCTTCTCCTAGACCGGTTGCCTAACCAAGGTTAAAGAGCCTAGTCTGCCCTACTATTTGCCCATAGCTGGAGGGAGAGTAGGATTCATACCTTTCCCAAGGGTATTAGCACTAAGAGAAATGCAATTACCACGTCCAGGATTTGAACTTGGAGTGATGAGTCCATTTCCCATAACTTAAACCATTACACCACGCGCTATATATATATATATATATATATATATATATATATATATATACACCAACCCCTCTGCATGGGCAGGATGTGACACAAGGTCAATTTCTAAACTAGAGTTTAACAGGTTTGAATTCAGTTTTCCTTCTCCTAGACTGGTTGTCTAACCAAGGTTAAAGAGCTCAGTATGTCATACTATTTACCTGTAGCTGGAGGGAGAGTAGTTGGATTCATACGTTTCCCAAGGGTATTAGTGCTATGTGAAATGCAAACAGCCTCGTCTAGGATTTGAACTCTAACAATTACACCATGCACCTTTATATATCATAAATCTCTCTTTATATATACACACATACAGAGATGCTGATAGGTACACATCCTGCGTCCCTGATGCACAAAAATCTAAAAGAATGCAGTAAAATCATATCCATGCATCCCAGTGTTTTCTTTTTTCTTCCCTCACCATTTCAAACTAACTGTAAATACATTTCAATAGTTTCTTAGCAACAAATTACACAGGATAGGTAACAAGGTAGTGGTTAGACGTCTTTAGTTGTTTCCCCAGATCATAAATAAAAACTCTACAATTTATTAAGAAACTTTAGTTGGGACCCATTAATTTTCCCGGGGACTCATTCAAAGCAAATATATGCATCCCAGGATGCACTAAATCAAAAAGCTATCGGTATCACTATATATGTCAACACTTATTAACAAGTCTTCAAGATTTTTTATTAACTTTTTGCCTGCTTTAAGCTGCTCACAGCAGCTCTCTCACCTCTGTGATCTTATGTTGAAATACAAACAGCCTGGTCAAAAATTTGAACTCTGGTCGATGAGTCTTTTCTACAACTCTATCCATTACACCACCATTAGTATTCCTGTATGAGGTACTTCCCAAAAATTCTAAGCCCAATCTCTCCGAAGCCGTACAATAGTACAAAATGTAAGTTTGCTTGGTCCATAATGGTGAAAAAATGAGAATTTTTTTTTTTTCAAAAAATCCTTTAAATCAAATTCATAAGACAGTTTCCCAGAGTTCCTTAGTGAATTTCCAAGTTGATCGTTCATTTTTCACTGCATTAGCTACGTTGATCAACATTTAAGGAGGAATCAATATTGAATGAGGTACCAATCACAGTGCCAAAAGGTAAGAATTCTCATTCGTTAGGTGTGTCTTCTGTCTGCAGAATTGGCAACACTGAAAGCCAGGGCTCTTTTTTTTCTTTCTTTTTTTTTTCTTTTTTTGTTTTTTTTCCTTTTTTTTCTTTTCTTTTTTGTTTTCTTCTTTTTTTAACTATGAATACCGTTTTAACTGTTTATGCACTCTGTTTGTCAAACCATTTCACTGTGGGTGGTATGCAGTTGTTTTCAATCAGAAAACCAATA
The DNA here is from genome assembly GCA_023376005.1 of Doryteuthis pealeii. Classification (NCBI taxonomy): domain Eukaryota; kingdom Metazoa; phylum Mollusca; class Cephalopoda; order Myopsida; family Loliginidae; genus Doryteuthis; species Doryteuthis pealeii. The sequence continues at coordinate 57,945,991 of CM042160.1, read as the reverse complement.
AGTTTTTTTTTGTTTTTTTTTGATAGTTCTAAAAACACCTTGCTCTCAAACTGAATTTTTCTTTTTTTTGTTTTTTTGTTTTTTTGTTCTTTTTTGTTCTTTTTTTTTTTTTTCTTTTTTTTGTTCTTTTTCATTCTGTTTTTCTTTCATTTTACTTTTTTCTTTCTTTTGTTTTTTTTTGTTGTTTGTTCTCTTTCATTCTTTTTTTCTTTTTCTTTACCTTTTTCGTTTCTTTTTTTCTTTATCTTTTTTAGTTTTTAGTTTCTTTTTTCTTTTCTTTTTTTTCCTTTTTTCTTTCTTTCAAATAGAAAATGAGGCACCCCACCATACAATTTTTTTTCAATTATAGTACTAATTTGTCTTACTAATTACAAGGTTCCAAGTTCGATTCTGGTCCTCGCACAGCTTGGGTAATCTGATCCATGCAGTAAAAGCATTTGGGAGCTGACGGTAGGTGTGGCACTTCACTTCAGTAAAAACAATCTCCCTGTTCTAGCGCAAACTAAAAGGGGATAGACTCCCTCATTTCTCAGCTGATACTAACAATATTCCACTCCACTGAATTTACATTTACTTACTTTCATTAATTACAAAATCCTTTTATACTTTCAACCATACATTCATCAGCTTAACTGTTTGTGCACCAAATTTCCCTGGTATTTTCAACCTGTATGATGGGATATTTCAAAGTTCACTATTCACCTCAGAACTCATTCTATTCAAATAAAGTCCTACTATTGTTGTAAGGTGAGTCCTTCAGCTCAATTACAGTGGACTAACCATCAGTGTATTGCTTGGATATGGTGGGAGAGCTGCTTTGAATGGCTAAAAGTAGGCATCTATATATATATATATATATATATATATGAGATGGTCACTGTTTCAGCTTTTGCTGGAATGGTGTACCAAAGGCAGTATTATTGGTAGAGTGCTCAATATAAAATAGAGCTGTTATATAATATAATAAGATAAATATATAAAGGTTTTACATATCTATTTATTAGGTGACAAAGGAACAATCACAACCATATTGGTTTCATGCGATGCAATCATCAGGTGAACTTCACCTGATGATTGCATCGCATGAAACCAATATGGTTGTGATTGTTTTTTTTGTCACCTAATAAATAGATATGTAAAACCTTTATATATTTATCTTATTATATTATATATATGTATATATCGTTAAACGGCAGTTTAACTCTTTTCCTACCAATTTTTCCCACGGCTGTACCAAATTTTCTTAGTGTTTTTTTACCTGTATAATGGGATATTTCAAAGTTCACTATTCACCTCAGAACTCATTCTATTCAAATAAAGTCCAATTATTATTGTAATCTGAATCCTTCTCTTCAATTATAATGAACTAAGCATTATAAACAAAAACACTTTCCTGTGAATATTTCTCTGCACATTAGTTTGGACTATAGATATAACTTTTTGTCATTCACTACCAAATATGGTAAAGCATGTGGTTGAAAAAAAAAAAGTGTTTTTTTTCAGATGCTGTCATCCTGGCCTCTGCCCTAAAATACGCTATGCGGTGCCTTCTGAAAAAGTGACCTGTGCTAGTGATGAACCGTATAGCAGTTGGAAGGTGTTTTTATCAAAAATCAATAAGATAAGAAAGAAAATATTTTTAACCTCCCCACCCCCAGTTTTTTTTATCAACAAGTAAGTATTTTACCCCCCTCCCCACTTTAATTTTTAATTTTTTTATTTTATTTTAATTCAAAACAAATGTCATATCTTTTTAAATAAATGTGACTGAGTTTTGTAAAAAGATGTGATATTTGTTTTGAATTAAAATTAAAGGTATTTACATTTACTTTATTAAAATTAAAATTACATCTACTAAATAAAAATTACAAAAGTACTAAATTAGAATTAATTAAAATTACATTTATTAATTAAAATTAAATTATTAAAATCACATTTACTAAAATTAAAATCACATTTACTAAAATTAAAATTACATCTACTAAAATTAAAATTACAAAAGTATTAAATTAAAATTACATTATTAAAATCACATTTATTAAAATTAAAATTACATCAGTACTAAATTAAAATTACATTTATTAATTAAAATTACATTATTGAAATCACATTTATTAAAATTACATCTACTAAAAAAAGATATTTATATTTACTTTATTAAAATTAAAGATATTTACATTTTGTGATAAAAAATCTGAGGTGGGTGTTATTATATTCCATTATTTATTTTAGAACAAGTCACTTTTTTGGCAGGTGTTGCCAAGCGTATTTTAGGGCAGGAGGCCTGGACGACAGCATCTGAAAATACCCCAAAAGTTATATAGTTGTTGTGCATAGTATGTACCTCCTAAAGAGTGAAAAAAATTATGATATTGAAAAACAGACTGGGCTCTTCAGTCTTGGCTAGGTAACCAGACTAGAAGAAAGAAAACTCTGAATTCACACCTGTTTAACTCCACTTATGAAATTGACCTTGTGTCACATCCTGCTCGTGCAGAGGGGTTGGTAAATATGTAACACAGTAGCTCCTGCGACACTGCCATTGCCAAACTGCATTGGTTTCTTACCTTTCCTTTGAACCACAGTGGCAGTGTAGAGAGGGGAAATCTGCTGCTTGGGCGACAGCACATCCTCCATATCAACCTATAGTTAAAAAAAAAAAAAATTGGACAATACGCCATCATCTTTTGCAGATGGAAAGATGCCAACCATACTGAATGGCTGTATAGAGTATTAAAAAAAATTCTAGAAGATTCCTTCCTATTCGTAGAGAGACTAAAGCAAAAAGAAAAAAAGGAAAGAAAAAAAGAGCCCAATGTAAAACAGAATCAGATAATATACAATGGTAAATCAAGTGAATAAAACAGAAGTTTATTGATTGGTTGATTAATTTAAACATTATCCAACATGGCTGCTGCCTTGTATTTGAAAGCTGGCTTTTCACTGCTGCTCTTTGTAAAGATTGAAGAGTTGGGTTGAAGTTAAATACTTCAGTATGCTATTTTTAATAGGAAGTCAGGTTTTCTTGAAGTGAGTGAATGTGTGTATGCTATTTGATTACCTGGAGTTGTTTCCTTAACGTATACTGAAAAAAAAATGCATCATGGTAATGAGCATGCATTTGATAACCTTTTATATAAGCATAGCATATATATATATATATATATATATATATTTGGGAGAATATGTGCTTAATTAAAGTCATACTAATTGGAAAATTAATTAGTTGATAATTAATGAATTAGGCGAATATATCTGTTTAAATGTGAAGCATTTACAAATCGAGAAAAAGTCATTCTCTGTATGTACATTTTGACCTATTATGCCTCATCAGCAGAGTTATAGACTGGAAGCCGCTTTGTGTATGATTCGAACCCTAAAGTGGCTTCTAGTCTATAACTCTGCTGATGAGGCATAATAGGCCGAAATGTACATACAGAGAATGACTTTTTCTCGATTTTTTTTTTATTTTTTTAAATTTAAAAAAAATTATTTTTTTTTTTACGCTTCACATTTAAACAGATATATTCGCCTAATTCATTAATTATCAACTAATTAATTTTCAAATTAGGTATGACTTCAATTAAGCACATATTCTCCCAAAAATTGTCGGCATAGCCGTATCAAACAAACTGTTTGCGTACTTTCATATATATATATATATATTATAATATATATATATCCACATTCATGTATGTGTGTGTGTCTCTCTTTATTTAGTTCAAGAAAGAACTTAGACATTTTTAGTGAGTCTTTATACTTAGGTATGATTCTTTTCATAGTTTTCTGCATCTCAATGTGATTATCATAATTGAATGTTTTTGGATAATTCCATATCAAATCATCCAGGCCATGTCACCCACCCACTTCAATTTTTCTGAAATTTTGTCCAAGTGTGGGTTATGATAAAGTTAGACAATCCCCAATATTTGAGCTTCCAATTCAAAAAATTGGCAGAGTTATGTTGATTTTTAGCTCTCCAAATTTGAGGCGGGGGGATCCCTGTGCTACTCATATGTTGAGTTGGCAAGGGCTGTTATCGAACTAGGAGTGCTACTATTTAGATAGGGATGGGGGATGAAGAGGTTCTTACCTTTCCCAAGAGTATTAGTCTGAAAATGAACGTAATAGCATTCAAGAGTTCGAATTTGCTTACTACAATGTCACAGAGCCCTGTTGGCTGAGGCTTTAGGATACACCGACTGCACCTCTGCTGTGGAGTAAGACCCCCCCCCAAAAAAAAAGGGGTCACTTGTTAGCCGTGGGTGGCGACCCCTGATGCTTAAGGACAGAATCCAGGTGGATGAGCAATCCATGACATGCAACACCCTAACTAGCCCTTAAGCTGCAGCTTCTGCGACCTTGCCTGCCTATCTTGCATAGGCTGGTCACGTCAAGCCCTAGCACCTATATGATTGTCCCAACCCTATTGCCCTTATGGCAAGCCCCAACCCTTTTTATCATATGGGTGCTAGAAGGTGGTGGCTGAGGGTCTTCATGTTCTGGGTATGACATTAACATTAACTAAGTGACACTAACTGATGGTGAAGTTCGAGTTCTGGGGAATGTGGAGCACCCCTTCATCACCATTGCTCCCTGGTCTACTCTGACCCAGAGTGGTAGTACCTGTTAGGGTCCCATCTATGGGTTAAATAGAAAAGTTGTTTACAAAAAAAAATTGAGTTTAAAAGATTTTCTTCTAAACTATCACTACGTATCTTTCAAAACTTTGCTGGCATTAAATGATCCACTGAGGTTGATATGCCGTAAAACAAAACGTCATGGTACAGTATGTTACTCACTATGCCATGGTGACTACCTCTGTGTATGTGTGTATGGGGGGGGGTGTCTCTAAATGTGAAGCCATGTCATTACAAGTTGTGACTAATTGTACACAATTTAAATTAAAAAAAGAAAAAGAAACAAAATTGTTTGCTAAAATAATTATTCGTGGTTAATTAAACATTGCTAATTAGATTCATTAACAATTGTTAAAGTTTGAGATGTAAAATAATCACATCTATATATTAATACTTATGTTGTTTAAGTTATCACCTACATTACTTGTAATGCATTAGGCTATCGAAAAGATAACCTAAAACTGAATATTCGGTAGGGAAAAGATGGTTTATACGGGATATTAACATCTAATTACTTTAACATAAAAAGATAAAACACGTTTCAATTATTTCTCTGAATTGTTTAGATGAGGCTTGATAATTAGTATTATTTGTATTATTCGGACTATTGTCCTCATCTTCATTGTTATCTGTACAATGTTTTGGTGTGTTATAGAATAATAATCAACACAGCTTAACGCCTATACCCCAGCTATGGTTAACGGAATGAGAATAGGATACCCTGTGGACTGAATAAAGGGTTAGGTTCAAAGTTCTGTGATGGCTCCTGATTACGACAAGAACCCTCCCGAGTCCAATGTGGTTCCCTAGGTCAAGAAGGTTCCTGAGTCTGACAAGAAATACCTGAAGAAAGCCGGAGAGCACATCAGCTGAAACATTGTACATATAACAATGAAGATGAGGACAATAGTCCGAATAATACAAATAATACTAAAATAATCACATCTATATATTAATACTTGTGTTGTTTAATCTTCCAACCGTTATCAATAGCCATATGAACAGTTTCCCTATGTCCCCAAAAATGACTGCCAAGCCAAGACTGAAAGTGGCAGTGAGATGCATGCACAACAAACACAACAGTGTTGCCAATAGCCAGACAAACAATTTCCCAGTGTCCCCAAAAATGTCTGCCTATCCAAGACTGAAAGTGGCAGTGAGATACATGCACAACAAACACAACAGTGTTGCCAATAGCCAGACAATTTCCCAGTGTCCCCAAAAATGACTGCCAAGCCAAGACTGAAAGTGGCAGTGAGATGCATGCACAACAAACACAACAGTGTTGCCAATAGCCAGACAATTTCCCAGTGTCCCCAAAAATGTCTGCCTATCCAAGACTGAAAGTGGCAGTGAGATGCATGCACAACAAACACAACAGTGTTGCCAATAGCCAGACAAACAATTTCCCAGTGTCCCCAAAAATGACTGCCAAGCCAAGACTGAAAGTGGCAGTGAGATACATGCACAACAAACACAACAGTGTTGCCAATAGCCAGACAATTTCCCAGTGTCCCCAAAAATGACTGCCAAGCCAAGACTGAAAGTGGCAGTGAGATACATGCACAACAAAACAAACAGTGTTGCCAATAGCCAGACAATTTCCCAGTGTCCCCAAAAATGACTGCCTATCCAAGACTGAAAGTGGCAGTGAGATGCATGCACAACAAACACAACAGTGTTGCCAATAGCCAGACAATTTCCCAGTGTCCCCAAAAATGTCTGCCTATCCAAGACTGAAAGTGGCAGTGAGATGCATGCACAACAAACACAACAGTGTTGCCAATAGCCAGACAATTTCCCAGTGTCCCCAAAAATGACTGCCTATCCAAGACTGAAAGTGGCAGTGAGATACATGCACAACAAACACAACAGTGTTGCCAATAGCCAGACAATTTCCCAGTGTCCCCAAAAATGACTGCCAAGCCAAGACTGAAAGTGGCAGTGAGATACATGCACAACAAACACAACAGTGTTGCCAATAGCCAGACAATTTCCCAGTGTCCCCAAAAATGTCTGCCTATCCAAGACTGAAAGTGGCAGTGAGATACATGCACAACAAACACAACAGTGTTGCCAATAGCCAGACAATTTCCCAGTGTCCCCAAAAATGACTGCCAAGCCAAGACTGAAAGTGGCAGTGAGATGCATGCACAACAAACACAACAGTGTTGCCAATAGCCAGACAATTTCCCAGTGTCCCCAAAAATGACTGCCTATCCAAGACTGAAAGTGGCAGTGAGATACATGCACAACAAACACAACAGTGTTGCCAATAGCCAGACAATTTCCCAGTGTCCCCAAAATGACTGCCAAGCCAAGACTGAAAGTGGCAGTGAGATACATGCACAACAAACACAACAGTGTTGCCAATAGCCAGACAATTTCCCAGTGTCCCCAAAAATGACTGCCAAGCCAAGACTGAAAGTGGCAGTGAGATACATGCACAACAAACACAACAGTGTTGCCAATAGCCAGACAATTTCCCAGTGTCCCCAAAAATGACTGCCAAGCCAAGACTGAAAGTGGCAGTGAGATGCATGCACAACAAACACAACAGTGTTGCCAATAGCCAGACAATTTCCCAGTGTCCCCAAAAATGTCTGCCTATCCAAGACTGAAAGTGGCAGTGAGATACATGCACAAACAAACACAACAGTGTTGCCAATAGCCAGACAATTTCCCAGTGTCCCCAAAAATGACTGCCAAGCCAAGACTGAAAGTGGCAGTGAGATGCATGCACAACAAACACAACAGTGTTGCCAATAGCCAGACAATTTCCCAGTGTCCCCAAAAATGTCTGCCTATCCAAGACTGAAAGTGGCAGTGAGATACATGCACAACAAACACAACAGTGTTGCCAATAGCCAGACAATTTCCCAGTGTCCCCAAAAATGACTGCCTATCCAAGACTGAAAGTGGCAGTGAGATACATGCACAACAAACACAACAGTGTTGCCAATAGCCAGACAATTTCCCAGTGTCCCCAAAAATGACTGCCAAGCCAAGACTGAAAGTGGCAGTGAGATACATGCACAACAAACACAACAGTGTTGCCAATAGCCAGACAATTTCCCAGTGTCCCCAAAAATGACTGCCAAGCCAAGACTGAAAGTGGCAGTGAGATACATGCACAACAAACACAACAGTGTTGCCAATAGCCAGACAATTTCCCAGTGTCCCCAAAAATGACTGCCAAGCCAAGACTGAAAGTGGCAGTGAGATGCATGCACAACAAACACAACAGTGTTGCCAATAGCCAGACAATTTCCCAGTGTCCCCAAAAATGTCTGCCTATCCAAGACTGAAAGTGGCAGTGAGATACATGCACAACAAACACAACAGTGTTGCAATAGCCAGACAAACAATTTCCCAGTGTCCCCAAAAATGACTGCCAAGCCAAGACTGAAAGTGGCAGTGAGATACATGCACAACAAACACAACAGTGTTGCCAATAGCCAGACAAACAATTTCCCAGTGTCCCCAAAAATGTCTGCCTATCCAAGACTGAAAGTGGCAGTGAGATACATGCACAACAAACACAACAGTGTTGCCAATAGCCAGACAATTTCCCAGTGTCCCCAAAAATGACTGCCAAGCCAAGACTGAAAGTGGCAGTGAGATGCATGCACAACAAACACAACAGTGTTGCCAATAGCCAGACAATTTCCCAGTGTCCCCAAAAATGACTGCCAAGCCAAGACTGAAAGTGGCAGTGAGATGCATGCACAACAAACACAACAGTGTTGCCAATAGCCAGACAATTTCCCAGTGTCCCAAAAATGTCTGCCTATCCAAGACTGAAAGTGGCAGTGAGATACATGCACAACAAACACAACAGTGTTGCCAATAGCCAGACAATTTCCCAGTGTCCCCAAAAATGACTGCCAAGCCAAGACTGAAAGTGGCAGTGAGATACATGCACAACAAACACAACAGTGTTGCCAATAGCCAGACAAACAATTTCCCAGTGTCCCAAAAATGTCTGCCTATCCAAGACTGAAAGTGGCAGTGAGATACATGCACAACAAACACAACAGTGTTGCCAATAGCCAGACAATTTCCCAGTGTCCCCAAAAATGACTGCCAAGCCAAGACTGAAAGTGGCAGTGAGATGCATGCACAACAAACACAACAGTGTTGCCAATAGCCAGACAATTTCCCAGTGTCCCCAAAAATGACTGCCTATCCAAGACTGAAAGTGGCAGTGAGATACATGCACAACAAACACAACAGTGTTGCCAATAGCCAGACAATTTCCCAGTGTCCCCAAAAATGACTGCCAAGCCAAGACTGAAAGTGGCAGTGAGATACATGCACAACAAACACAACAGTGTTGCCAATAGCCAGACAATTTCCCAGTGTCCCCAAAAATGTCTGCCTATCCAAGACTGAAAGTGGCAGTGAGATACATGCACAACAAACACAACAGTGTTGCCAATAGTTTTCCTGTGTCCCTAGCACTTTGGAGACCTTACTTTCAGTATTACCTTAGTACTTATCTTGACACAGATGTGTGTTGTCGTTTGTTGATCTACCAATTTCTGTTGTCTCTATTTATTTACCATTTTGAAGTAAATCTGTTTTTGTCATTAGCTCAGCTCAGATAACATTTTAAAATGTTGCATGATTGGAGGACTTTGTAGATATTTGCAACTTGCTTGCTTGCCAGCCTATGTAATTGTCTTTCTCTGTCTCTCTCTCTCTCCCTTTAGATAAGATGCTTGCAGCTCAGATTTTATGTCTCTTTCTCTATCTCTCTTTCTCTCCCTCTTTATCTCCCTCCCTCTCTTTTTCCTCTTTCTCTTTCTTTCTCCCTGAGTCTCTTTTCTTTCTCCCTGAGTCTCTTTCTTTCTCCCTCACTCTCTTGCTCCGTCTTCTTCTTTCTCCCCCACCTCTCTCTCCATTTGGATAAGAGGATTACAGCTTGAGTTATATGTCTCTCTCTCTCTCTCTCTCTCTCTCTCTCTCTCTCTCCCTTTCCCTTTTTCCCTCCCTTTCCCTTTTTCTCCCTCCCTCCCCCGTTTTCTCCCTCCCTCCCTCCCTCCCCCCTCTCTATTTCTTTCTCCCTCCCTCCCTCTCTATTTCTCCCTCCCTCTCCCTCTCTATTTCTCCCTCCCTCCCTCCCTCTCTATTTCTCTCCTCCCTCCCTCCCTCTCTATTTCTTTCTCCCTCCCTCCCTCCCTCTCTATTTCTTTCTCCCTCCCTCCCTCCCTCCCTATTTCTTCCTCCCTCAATCTCTATTTCTTTCTCCTCCCTCTCTCTCCCTATCTTCCTCTTTCTCCCCCTCTCTCTCTCCGTTTAAATAAGAGGATTACAGCTTGAGTTATATATCTCTCTCTCTCTTCTCTCCCCCTCTCTCCTTTTCTCCCCCTCCATCTTCCCTTCTCCCTCCCTCGTTAGATAAGATGTTTGCAAGTTGAGTTTTATGCCCTACATCAAATTTGATGCCTGTCTTTGTCATTGAATAGAGTATATTGAACAAATACCAACCACTTGTTAATGGGATAATGAAATCGCCAATTCCATAATAAATTGTTTTTATGATCAAAATCATTTAAACACACAAGCACCTGTTGTTCAAAGATTAACTCTGCAGTTGTTTTTGCTCACTTTTATTCTTCATGCAATAACCAAGTAAACTTTTAGTCAAATCCCCACTCACTAACAACCAATATCAACATTAGTATGTCCATAGTATACTAACACTGAATGCAACAGAAGGAAAGAAAAGATAAACACATTTATACATACACAAACATTTAACCTTTTATATCTATATCTATATATATATATACCAGCACTAACTACACCAACAAAACCAGCATATAAAAGACGCCAGGTCAACCTAACCAGTCAATCTACATTCAGATGAAGAGAGTTTCTTATATTCCATACCTAATGCTTCATACTAAATCCCCAAAATATATATATTATAAACAGACATATATATATATAAATACATATATATTTTTATTTTATTTTATTTGTTATAGATTACAATACATTTAAGGGACGATTGTTACCATTGGTTTCAAAGCAGCGTATTGGCCACTTATCATCAAGACCATGCGCCTCTGAAAGAACACACAACAAATTTCAGTTAATTTATATATGTTTTGAGCTGTTCAATTTACAGACTGAGCTCACATAAATTTATATCTATATTATTTACCCTCCGAGTGCAATTATTTAAGTTTTAATGTGATAAAATTTATTTAAGTTTTCTTTGCTAGAAGGTTATTGTCCTTGATTTGACATTAAACTCTTTCTGATGGTGAAGTTCCAGTTCTGGAACTCTGGGTAATGTGGATTACCCCTTGATCACCATTATTCTTAGGTCCTTTCTGACCCAGGGTGGTAGTACCTGTTAGGGTCCCATCTATGGGTTAAATAGAAAAATGAGTTAACAAAAAATCGAGTAGCCATCAAGAATGAATCAAACAAAATGTCTTTGGCATAAAATAGCCCAACAAGGGTTGATGTGCCGTAAAATCTAACCAACCAACTGGGTTCTTTAGCTTTAGTTAAGCAACCAATTTAGGTGAAGGAAATATATATATATATTGTAATACAGGTACAAGTGGTTATCACTTGTACCTGTATTACAATAGATTTGCTCTACTAACGTATTGAGCACATTTTATTTGTTATATCGCTGTCTTACCTTTCTGAATTTTGCATCAACTAACCATTGTGACCATCTTCACTGGTAAGTCACCTTTTCCAAAAATACATATATATATATATATATATATATATATATATATATATACAAACTGTCATATGGTACCTAAATGGAATTGTCCGTTTTTTTCTATATATAATGTCTGACAAAACCCCAGAAGAGAGAAACAACAAAATCTCACAGAAATTGTTATTTCAACCTAGCAATTGCTAATTACTCTGTTCACCTTGTATCTTTGCTTGGTAAACCTTTTCCCCTCTCCTTAATACTTGTGTTTCTCCCTCTATTATTTCTTTGTAACTCTAATACTCGCATTACAACAACAAACAAAATGAGAATTCTAATAATATCTATTGATTGTATCTTGTATATAAGTAGATTACTCAAATACCTGATCTCTATTAAGACTTTCATAATAGTCTGGAGTTAGATTTCTAAGGGAGGTAACTAAGTAAGATGTTTGATATTAAAAGAAAACGGACATCATTCTCAAAGCTCTAAGAAGTCGAGGATTTCCTTAACAGAAACTGACAATTCTATCTATTTGATTTATTGATTTATCTACTTATATATTACTAGCAGGACCTGTGGCTATACCACAGTATGATAATCTAATAATGACAACATTTGATATGTTTACTTTAGAGATATTGGTAAATTATTCTGTGTACTATACATGAGACTTTGAGGAGTTATGGTGCACCTGAGCACTGTACACAATAAATTTCATCATTGTGAGATAATGTGAAGTGATATGTTGTGTTGTAAGGAAGATAAATGTTTGTTTTCCTATAATTCCATAAAATATGGTCTTTATATTATTTTCTATTTGTATCCAATGTGATCTTGTGTAACCCAAAATATTGGGCTTACAGTGTATAGTAAAATATTGTGCTTATTTTATAATGGGTTGATTATATTACAAACAAGCATTCCTGGAGCAGAGATGCTGGTAAGTATGCGTCCTGATGCACAAAAATCTAAAAGTACGCAGTAAAATCATATCCATGCATCCCAGTGTTTTTCTTTTTTCACCATTTCAAGCTAACTGTAAATACATTTCAATAGTTTCTTAGAAATGAATTACACAGGATAGGTTACAAGATAGGAGTTAGACGGCTTTAGTTGGGACCCATAAATTTCTCCAAGGGCCTCGTTCAAAGCAAATATGTGCGTCCCAGGACGTTCTAAATCAAAAAGCTATCAGCTTCACTGCTGGAGTAAAAGTGAAGTTGTCAGGGTGGCCAGACTGTGAGGGAGTCTATCCCCATTTCTCTAGCATTAGACCAAGGATATTATTTTGGTGTCTAAGGTGGAGCGCCACACCTATCATCAGCTCCTCAGCTTACCGCACAGATCCCTGTGCTACTCATGTGCTGAGTTGGCGAGGGCCGGTATCGAACCCAGAACCTTGTGGTTCCTAGTCAGATGCTCTACCAACTGGGCTAAATTCAAATATGAGTTGTTTTTTTTCCTAAAGACTTGTTTGCAGAGTGGGCACGTCTTTACTCTGAAACCCCTGATCAGTGGCCCATTTTAACCTCCAGCATTTTCTTTTAATAGACATTACATTATCAGTCATCAACTTAATAGTCATACGTTGTGGGTATATAGTGAAATCAAGGGCAAAAATTTTTTACCATAACATAGGAGCACACCACTGATACATTTTGTTGCTATGGATGGCCAACAATGTAAAAAATGAAATAGCTAAATAATAATAAACCGATCTCCAATGAAAGCAAAGCGATACAAAATAATTTAGATTAAGGAAAAGAAATATATTAAGAACAGGATTTATGTAAATTTTCATATTTCATAATATCTTGATGTGTACTAGTAGTAATTATTATTTACTTATTTAATTTCTTCAGTATTTATATATATATATATATATATATATATATATATATATACCAACCCCTCCACACGAGCAGGATGTGACACAAGGTCAATTTCTTAAACAGTTCAACAGGTTTGAATTCAGAGTTTTCCTTCTCCTAGACCGGTTGCCTAACCAAGGTTAAAGAGCCCAGTCTGCCCTACTATTTATCCATAGCTGGAGGGAGAGTAGGATTCATACCTTTCCCAAGTGTATTAGTGCTAAATGAAATGCAATTACCACATCTAGGATTTGAACTCGGGGGTGACAAGTCCATTTCCCATGACTTTAACCATTACACCACGCACTTCCATGTGTGTGTATATATATGTGCGTGTGTATGTGTGTGTGTATATATATATATATATATAATATATATATATGCGCGTGTGTGTGTGTGTGTAGCCTCACTGATGAGAAGTAAACTTCGAAATACGTGTCTGTGGATGACTGATATATATATATATATATATATATATATATATATATATATATATATATATTTATATACATACATACATATATAACTACTGATCCAACGTCACCTGAAGAATGTTTGCGGTTACGCATGCATGAAACCAAATGGTCGTGACTGTTCCTTTGTCATCAAATAAATAAATATATAAAACCTTTATATATTTATTTTATTATATAATATATATATATATAAGACGTTTAATCAAACAAAACCATTAAGTAAACTTTTAAAATTCTGGATTTGGTAAATTAAAAAAAAAAATTTTTTTATTCATTATAAAGATAATTAATTCATGAATATGTACTGTAATTTCTATAAAAATTTGATAATTCCCTGATATCTTTGTGTGTGTGTGTGAGACACCCACTTTTCCTTTAAAGAGTCATAGCCCTCAGGTTCGGAAACTATGAAATCGACATTTAGTAGAGGGTGGGGGCGAAAACTCAGCGGCGGTCCCGCTTGGTATTTTACAGAAAGATAATATTCTATTTTATTTACGCTTCAGGCAAAGTGTATTTTCATGTAAATATTTCTGTTATATGTTATAGAAAAGGGTAATTTTTTTTATGTGTATGCGTGGGGCAAACATCAAGGAGCAGACAAGAAATAAATATTTTTGTGATAAAATGTATCATTTCTTTCGGAATCTGCAACCTACGATTAAAAATCATATTATCATCAAGCAAATGGTTTGAAGGGTGATCAAGGGGAGGTAAGTCTTGTAGAGTTATCTAAATATAGACTTTACCTCTATGATAAAGTGACAGCCATCTTAGTCACACTAGACATGATGATAAATTTGATCTTTACTTAGTACGATGCTAATGAGACCTTCTGCAAGACTCAGCTCAATTTACTAAATATTTATAGTACACTTATATTTGCTTTATAATTCATTTCCACAATAAAGTTTGGTAACTATATATATATATATATATATATATATATATATATATAATATATATATACTAGACAAAACGTGACCTGTTGTGTCACCTATTCAGCTCTAGGTAGATAATTGATATTAGGTAGGTATACCCAATTTGTCGAAAAATCCGTGTTTTTATAATACAAATTAACCCCCTCCCGTTTGAAAAAAAAATTACCAAAAAACAGGGAATTATCCGATTTTAATGACATTTTCAGTGTTGATTTATCAATGAATGAATTTTATAATGCATCAGTTATTTTAGTCAAATGTTATGTGTACATCACCAGAAGAGTCCCTAATATAATGATCTGTGTTACTATAACAACAGAATTCTTCAATATATATATATATATATAAAGTTACTTAGTGTTAAATACACTGACAGAAAATAAATGTGCAATTCTCTCAAGATAAAATGTACGGACATGTAATATAGTTTGGTTATAATAAATAGTGATATTGACAAATATGTTGAAGTTCCAAAATAAAGGGTGTATCAGTAATATACACTCCATGTATATATCTATCTCATTCTATTCATATTCATCCATCTATGACAGTCTGTTCATATCTATCTCTCTCTATATATATCTATCTATCTATCTCTGTTCATATCTATCTCTCTATATATCTATCTATCTATCTCTGTTCATTATTGTTCTATCTCTGATTGTTCATATCTAGCTGTCTGTCTATCTATCTTTGTCTTTTCACATTGTGGGGGCCCTGTACTCGGAATTCGGGTGGAAGAAGAAAATCCAAGTGTCGTATCCCACAAATTCAACACAAAATTATACACAATACAGAGATGTAGTCTCCGTAGAAAAACAGAAGAAAAAAACAAGTTATATTTAATAATAATCTTTATACAAATCAAACAATTCTTTACAAGAGAAAGTCACCAATTTTTGGGTTGTCTTGTGTGGTGTACGAATTTCAGATGTCGAATGTTTTCGTAAAGTCATAAAAGTTTTTTATAGTTGATTTAGGCAAGTGTGTATGTGTTTGCGAGGTTCGTATGTTGTAATTATAAATGCAACAAGACTTACATTCATAAGAATGGGTTTCTGTGATTTCAAATATTTTGCTTTTCATTCGATCTCTGACTGTTTATATCTATTTAACTGTCAGTTCATATCTAGCTGTCTGTCTATCTATCTTTGTCTTTTCACATCTATATATATCTGTTCATATATATATATATATATATCTACCTATCTCTCATTCTGGGTATTTGCCTCATACCCCACTTGTATAGGCTGGGCACAAGGCCTCGTTTTAACGTGGGCCCACCCACAAGCCGAAGCTCATGGGTAGGAAAGAACAAAAATTGCGTCGATCCCTTCGGCATTCCCCCTCAAGGGGGGTGCCTCAGGCGCTGGGCAATAAACCCAGCTCTGCCCCCAAGGGGGGATAGCCCCTAGGACCGATGCTATTAATTGAATACACCGGTCCAGTGGTCGAAGCACACCGGACCCCTGTCCCGAAGGACGGGTTGGAAATGTCTTCCTATCTCTCAATCTGTTCATTAAAACAAAACTGCTTGGCTGATTTAATGGTTCAAATTATTTTGACAGAATTCTCTCATTTCTACAACTTCTCATTCACTTTTTATTTGTCTTGTGTTTATATCTTTAAATTATATATAAAAGGCAATTATTTATATTTTTGTTTGATATAATTTCAAAATTTAGGCTATATATGTAAAACTTAATTGGGTAATTTATGAGGAAATGTGTCTCGGTCTCCTGCCTCAAAAATTGACTATTAAAATAAAGACCAAGCTCAGTCTATTCAAAACTATCCATCTTCATATCTATCTATCTATCTATCTATCTATCCATATTTATCTATATTACTTTAAATACTAAGATTTTTTTTTTATTCATGTTTGTTGAATGTCTTGTTTTTAGTTTAGATAAACAAGAATTACAACAAAAAAAGATGTGACCTCCCCCCAAATACATTTACTTGTCGAAAATATCTATCTCCATTTGTTCATATCTATCTATATTATTTTGTTTGTTTATCTATCTATCTATCTCAGTCTATTCCAAACTATATATCCATTTTCATATCTAAACAAGAATTACGACAAATTACAATAAATAATCAAGAATTATGATGAGCAGGGGTTGTTATTTTGATAGTCACCGGGTAGCAATTTTTGAGGCAGGAGACCGGGACGCACTTCCTCATAAATTACCCTTAATTGGCAAACAGAATATCACAAAAATGTACCTGAATTTCTCACAGTATTCTAATATTATATCTTATAATTTTCCAAAAGTCTTTTTGTCTGTTCCAACTCAAGAGCAGATAGACAGCTATGGTCATTAAATTTCCTAGAGTTACTAATAGGACCTCTGCATGTATTTAACATATTAGTTTTTTTTTAAATGACAAATTGAGTCAGTTGAATTGAAATTTTTTGTTCTTGTCTAAATAAAATAGCATATAATTGCAAAATAAAAAAATCTTTTGAAAAACAAACTTCATTTTACGGACCTTCTTTTTTTATAAAATATTTATTTTCTCCTGTTGGACCTTTAACAACACTTATGTGAGTGCAAAAAATAAGCCTTAGAACTGTGACTGAAAAATGTTTGTACACACACACACACACACACTATATATATATATATATATATATATAGTATTTGTTAAAACACACACACACACATTTTATATATATATATATATATATATATAGTCAGGAATTTATTAAAAAATTCCCCAAAATAATTTTTTTTTCAAACTTAAAGAACAAAATCTTTTTTTCTGGATTTGTACTAACACACACACACACACACATATATATATATTAATATATATATATATGATTAAAATTGAATGGTTTAAAGACTACCGACTTAAGTTTCTCACAGTAGCGTGAATCTTCAGGGTATTTTCTTCTTACCATCTATTCTTTTATAGCTGGTGGGTGCCCATTTACAATACAGCGGGTGTGCACTGGAAACTGATAATGTACAAAAATGGAAACAAAGAAGGTGACAGCCCCCCCCCCCCGAAAAAAAACCAAAAACATTGTTTTAAGTACCCACTACAACAACCAGAGCTGATGGTATTCAAGAATGACTTATTTGGAATAATAATAATAATAATAATTGAATTCAGAAAAAATTACAATGAATTCCAGAAAAAGATGGCATCAGACATTAAGAAGATCAAAGAATCAAACAAGTTCTACATAAAAGGAAATAAATCAAACAGATATTATGGAGTAAGTGCTGAACATTACAACAAACTTATTACGGAAACAATAACTAAACACCACAAATCATAGCCAATATATATATATATATAATAGATTACACTTATTATAATTAGATTTTAATTGGTTCCTATATAAAAATCATTCATAGGATTGATTTTAATACATTGGAGAATAAAGCAATAATATTAGAGATCAATAACACCAAGTAATTATTTATTAAACCCGTTTTTGTTAAAACCAGTATGCAAAATTAACTACACCATATATTATGTAAACCTTTATTTCTTGGTGATATAAAAGACACATTGCAGGATCTTAAATGCACTAATAACATGGGCAGTTTTGAGGCAAATCTAACTCAGATTTTCATAGAAACATCGTTAATAAAATAAATTTATTCTATGTATTAGTGATTTTAACTATAACTTAAATACTCATTGATAAACTTACGAAATTTCTGAAGATAATGTGACATAGTTTTGGTTACAGACAGACACCAAATCTCCATTATAATAAGAGATGTATGTTGTGTACTTGAAAAGTTTTGACATGTTTAATACCCATAAATGAAACACCCTGCATCACACACACACACACACGCTTTTAATTTTCTCAATCATTTTTATCTTGTGTTGCATTTAATCTTTATCTCATGATTACCTCCCTTGGATAGGAATAATTTTTTTAATCTGATTTAATCTCTTTAATTTCGCTAGAGAAATTTTCTTTTTTTGTTTTATTTATTCTTTTTTATTTTTATTCATTTTTTTTTATTTAATGTAATTATTCTCTGATATTTATTTTTAGATAAAACATTTCTATTATTAATTCTAACTAATATTTTCATTAATTGTAATTTATCACATGAGGGAGATTGATAAAGAAAAAAAAAGAAAGATTGATAAAGAAAACAAAAAAGTAAGAACTTTATTTAAAAAGTTAAATGTGAACTTGTGCAAACCAGTAGGTTCCTGTATGTGTATACCCAACCCCTCTATTACAAGTGGATCAACTTTTTACAAGGTCAATTTTTAAGTGAAATAAAACTGGTTTGAGCGGGAGTCCTTGTGGTGTAGTGGCTAATGTGATGGACTTCAACATTGTTGTGAGTTTAAACTCCAGTCACATTATTATGTTCACTTTTGGACTTGGGAAAGGCATGAACCTCCTCATCCCTCCAACTATGGGTTAAATAGTACCACTACTGTTCTTCTACAAAGATGGCTTTGGCAGTAAATAACCCACGTATGTTGATATGCCATTAAACATAGAAACCATACCAAAACAAATCTGGTTTGAATTCAGTTTCATTTTTCCTAGACTGGTTACCTTACTGAAGCTCGTCATTGTAGTCGGAATGGCCTAAAGTCGGTATCAGCCAATCAGCGAGGGAGTGTATCCCCTTTTCAATAGCACTAAACCGAAGACATTGTTTTGGTGTCTGCGGTGGAGTGCCACACCTACAATCAGCTGCTCACTTTACCGCACAAATCCCTGTGCTACTCATACGCTGAGTTGACGACGGCCGGTAGTGGTATCTTGACTGATGAGTTTCTTAGAAGTTTTCTGAGTTATGAGCTGTCACTGTCGGTGTTTTTGTTTTATGTTGAGAGCCAAAATCTGAGGTACGAGCGAGTTTCATATACAAGTCCACTAAAAACATCTAAATTTCCAAATTTATTACGCAAAGAAAAACATTATTTATAAAAAGCGCCACACATACCATCAGCTTCTTACTCCACCTCACAGATCCCTGTGCTACTCACACGCTGAGTTGGCGAGGACCGGTTTCGAACTAGGAACCTTGTGGTTTCTAGCCGAAAACACTCTACCGACTGAGCTAAAGAACACAAATCTGCCTTAATATTTACCCATGTCTTTTTCAAGGGATTTAGTGTGAAGTGAATCACAAACAGCCTTGTCAAAGATTTGAACTCTGATTGCCAATTCCATTTCTGAAGGTGATAACCATACTTGAACTTGTATTTACCCAACCCCTCCACATAAGTAGGATGCGACACAATCTCAATTTTTAAGCGGAGTTTAACAGGTTTGAATTCAGAGTTTTCCTTCTTCTTGAATGGTTGCCTAACCAAGATTAAAAAGCTCAGTTTACCCTTCTATTTACCCATAGCTGGAGGGAAAACAGTTGGATTGATATCTTTTCCAGAGGTATTAGTGCTATGTGAAAATGTAAACAACTTCATCCAGGAATTGAACTCTGTTTGCAGTATCCATTTCCTATAATGATAACCATTACACCACAAACATCTAAATAGGTTCTTGTAGCTATTCATACAAGTAAGAGCAGCTGGTGTGTTTAATCAGGCCTCCTTGAGAACTTATCCTGTATTATTTCTGATTAGCGTTGATCCTCATTGTCATAGATTAACAACCTTGAATGATTTAAGATAAAATTAAAAAAAAAAATAACTAAACACAACACATGGGAACCTTCTTGTAATTGGGGACCTTCACAAAACTTCGAACCGAACCCTTTATTCAATCCGCCAGGGTAGACTGTTCTCATTCCATTAACCATGACCGAGTACAAGTGTTAAGCTATGTTAAGTATTTTAGATTATTATCACCCTTGGCCAAGACTGACCCTGTAACCTAAAGATGATTGTCACTTAGAACTGTATTAACTCAACCCTTATATTCATTGTATCATGTGTCTCGAGTATTAAAAGAAACACTTGAAGAAGACTGGATGGCAGTGTATGTAACAATAAAGATGAGGACAATAGTCCAAAAAAATCCAGATAGTACAAATTATCAAGCCTCATCTTAAAAATTCAGACAAATAATAACTAAAGAATTGAGGTTAAATTTTTGTGTTTTCCAGCTGCAAAAAGTCTCAATTTAAGCTCGGTTGGTTGGGTTTTACGGCATGTCAACTTTTGTTGGGTATTTTATGCTGAAGACGTTTTGTTTTATTCATTCTTGATGAAAATCAATTTTTTAAAACTCAATTTCTTTTGACTCAATTTTTTTTTTATAACTCAATTTTTTTTAAAAACATTCTTTTAAACTCATAGATTTGGACCCTGAGAACAGGTACTACCACTCCAGCTCAGGTTAATGATATTGAAGGAGTACTCAACACTCCTCAGAGCTCCAGAATTGGAACTTCACGTCTAGATACAATTTAGACACTAAGACCCTCAGCCACTGCCACCTGATAAAAAGGTTTGGGGGCTTGCCATAAGGGCAATAGGGTCGGGACAATCATATAGGTACTAGGGCTTGACTGATCATCCAATTGATCAGAGGGGGCCTCTGACCACCCTCTAGCCTTGTTGAGTGCTGCATATCATGGACTGCTCAGCCACTAGGATCCCTTCCTTAAGCATCATAGGTCGCCATCCACTGACAACAGGTGGCCCCATTGGGAGTATTTTACCACTGTAGAGGTGCAGTTGGTGGATTCTTCTGCTCAACCGGCAGGGCTACTCAAAGTCTCGGAAGGTTACATGAGATGCGAGTCTATACGATAAATTCCACATTCTAATATGTAGTGGTAAAGTCGGCTGAATGGCCTATTGTCGATATCAGTTTGAATAGCGAGGGTGTCTATCCCCTTTTTGCTAGTGCTATACCAAGGAGATTGTTTTGCTGAGGTGGATCACCAAGCCTACCGTCTGCTCCCAGATGCTGCTTTACCACACAGATCAGATTACCCAAGGTGTGCTAGTCATGTGCTGGGTTGGCGGGGTCCAGTATAATAATGAAATTTATTGTGTACAGTGCTCAGGTGCACCACAACTCATCAAAGTCTCATGTCAAGTACACAGAATAATGTATTAGTGTCAGGAACATGAATAATGATAATAATGAAATTTATTGTGTACAGTGCTCAGGTGCACCACAACTCATCAAAGTCTCATGTCAAGTACACAGAATAATGTATTAGTGTCAGGAACATGAATAATGATAATAATGAAATTTATTGCGTACAGTGCTCAGGTGCACCACAACTCATCAAAGTCTCATGTCAAGTACACAGAATAATGTATTAGTGTCAGGAACATGAATAATGATAATAATGAAATTTATTGTGTACAGTGCTCAGGTGCACCACAACTCATCAAAGTCTCATGTCAAGTACACAGAATAATGTATTAGTGTCAGGAACATGAATAATGATAATAATGAGTGCTCAGGTGCCACAACTCATCAAAGTCTCATGTCAAGTACACAGAATAATGTATTAGTGTCAGGAACATGAATAATGATAATAATGAAATTTATTGTAGTGCTCAGGTGCACCACAACTCATCAAAGTCTCATGTCAAGTACACAGAATAATGTATTAGTGTCAGGAACATGAATAATGATAAATTTATTGTGTACAGTGCTCAGGTGCACCACAACTCATCAAAGTCTCATGTCAAGTACACAGAATAATGTATTAGTGTCAGGCACATGAACAGTTTACAGTAGTAATATGCATGTATGTGTGCGGAGAGGGGCATCAGGTATAGTGTCGGCAAGCCAGAAACTTGAACCTCAAATCTTCCTAACAATGAAGATCACTGAGTTCCATTTGCAGTTGTTATGGTAGATCATTTATAGTCAATATCAAAAAGGGTGAAGAGAAAATTTGAAAGTTGTGTGAAGGGCCGCATGTGATTACTATTTAATAACAAATACAATAATAATAATTTGTTTGCACAGTTATATAATTTCAAGTAATCCCATCTAGTAGCAATGATTTACAAGCAGATATATAGTTTCAAGTAACTAATCTTATTATAATAGAGATCTGGTGTCTATCTGTAACCGAAACTATGTCACTGCTTACATCACAATACCTTCAGGAACTGCGTTAAGTTTATCAATGAGTATTTAGATTAAATACTCATTGATAAACTTAATTAAATTTCAATTTATAGTCAAAATCACTAATACATAGAATAAAGAACAATATTTAAATGGTTATATTATAATCTTATAAATAATAATGTAGAACATTATGTGACTATTTCTAGTTCGTAAATAATTTTCTCATAAAACTCTATGCATTAGATAACTTTAAATATATATTAAAGCAAACTATATATAAATCAGCAATACTGGGCATGTATTTATTAAAACAATGTATTAACAAACAACGAGGACCATTTAATGTTGCATACTTAATTTCTGAGTATATATAATACAGGGCTGTTCTTTATTCCATGTATGAATGAATTTGACTATAAATTAAATACTAATAGATAAACTCATGAGGGTATTGTGACATAAGTAATGACAGACAGACAATGAATCTCCATTATAATAAGATTTGTTGTATGTATTTTTTGTATTCATAATAGTAATGTATTTTTGTCAACATTTACTAAAACTTTTTGTTTCTCCTAAATTAAGTTACAATCATCATTTGATAACCAGGAGCAGAAAACTTCCTGAGTAAGAAGGAAATTTTGACAAAAGAAATTCTATAACCAATTCAGTAATAATTTTATGGTTGTTTCCTATAAGTCTAACATGATCAAAGGGGAACCACTCTTGACTGATAAATTATTTATTTATTGATCTACTAGGAAAAAAGAGTGGTTCCCCTTCGATCATGTTAGACCTACAGGAAACAACCAATTTTATGATATTCTCTTCTGTCATTTCTATTTTTTCCATTGATGGAGGAGTACTTGTGGTGTAGTGGCTAACGTGAAGGAAAAAAAAAAAAGAAAAGTTTGTGTTTCAAGTTGAGAGGAATGTAGTGCTGAACTGTGCACAAAAAGCAAGAACTGATAATATCTAGTGTGTGTGTGTGTGTGTGTGTGTGTATGTATGTATATATATATATATATATATATATATATATTTTATTTAAGAAATGGATATAAACAGGTCTTATCATTATAGATGGACGCTTGTTTAAACAAGCGTCCATCTATAATGATAAGACCCGTTTCAACAGACATACATGGTATCAACTGATATTAATCGAAAACTCGATTAATTCAGCGGATGTAACCCTGACGATTCAGATGATGAAACTCGAGTAGGTTACTTTATATCCATTTCTTAAATAAATTTTGCTCTACATTATATTGAGCACTTTGTATTTGTTTTTTCACGGTCTTAACCCCTGGATACTGTGCGCTCCCAACGATCGTACTACTCATACATATATATATATATTAGCCATACCCAAATTTGTCGGCTGCTAGCTTTTTAAAAACAAATTAATTAAATCTATTATTTAAGGTCAAACTTTTGTCTAAAATGATAAGTAGTAACATAATGACCATCATTAAAAAAAGAAAAATATCATTACATATGCAGTTTATTTAATAAAAATTTAAAACCATTTGTTTTGGTCAATTTCGATGCGATCCGCCATTTTGGCTGTTTTTCAATGGTTTTAGGCGCTTATTTACAATTTTAACGTAACATTTGGGATGGAAAAAAAAATTAACAAAAATCAGGCAATTATCTGACTCCAACGAAACTCTCAATATTGATTTATCAATTAATGAATTTTATAATGCATCAGTTATTTTATTTCAAAACTTTAATTTAGTATTTTTGCTATGAAAAATGAATATATAAAATTCATTTGAAATGTGAAAAGCCTGATGTTAAGTTTAAAATGTTATATTTTTAGATTCTAGAAATAAATATCTACTTAATGCAAACCTTATTTTTTTCAAAAAATTATAAAGATCATTCATTGATACATAAATACTGAAAATCCCACCAAAATCCGATAATTCCCTGACTTTTGGTAAATTATTTTCCCTAGGGGGGGCTAAAGTCATTTTGTCAAAAATGCAATTTAGTTTCATTTTGGGTATCACTAATATACATATATATTTATTTATTTATTTTGGTTGTTGTTTCATTTTCATAGTTTCATCCGGATATACATACCAACTGCCCTTTATATATGTATAGATAGATATAGATTAGCTTTTTTTTTACTGATTTCTACACACACACACATAAACATCACATCTATAATATTATTCTGCTTCTTTCTTCTTGCATTTGAATGTTACATTTTCAGTAATAAAATAAGGTAAAATTTACTTAAGCAATAAAGTTATGACATTTCTGTCTTTGGATTTGTCATAGGACTACAATCAGTGCCAGATTTACATATGGGGTGCAGCCCAGGAATCCCAAGACTAAAAGGAGTCCCCTAAGGACACTCTACTCTTGGGCCCATGATAAAATTAGAAAAGAATAAAGATATAAGAACAGGGGGATTTGTTTATTTTCAGATTTAATGGGACTTCTTTGAATTAATTCGAAACAATTTAGAGTATTTGGGCCTCTCTAGTTTGAAAGGGGCTTTAGATTCGATGGGGGTGCTGAACATATATAGGAGCCACACAATTTATTAAGTCCAGGGGGCTTTTAAGACCTCAATCTGTCACTGCCTACAATGTACATTTTTTAACTAATAATTTGATTTTATAAAATAAATATAGAATTCAATGAATTTTTTTTAGTGTATTTGTTAACTGATCTTAGAACAATAGTGAATTCTATTCTCACTAGGTGCTCCATACAACTGGCCTTGTGCCATAACTAAAATTATCTTAAAAAGGGACAACTATGGTTTATAGGTGGGGGTCTCACATATTAGCAAACTAGGCTAACTGACCAGCTGTGGATTCTATTTTCAATGGGTGCTCCATACAACTTGCCTTGTGCCACAACTAGAAATAACTATTATGTATCAGAGACGGGAGTCTCATCTAATGCTTAGCGAACTAGGCTAACAGAACACAGGTGAATTCTATTCTCACTTAGTGCTCCATACAGCTGGCCTTGTGCCACAACTAAAATAACCTTAGAAAAGGACTATGGGATACAGGTATATAATATAACGAACGGTTAGCGAACTAGGCTAACAGACCAGCTGTGGATTCTATTCTCATTCAGTGCTCCATACAACTGGCCCTGTGCCACAACTAATACTAGCTTAGAAAATAACTTC
>CM042160.1:57877677-57915177 GCA_023376005.1 Doryteuthis pealeii | reverse complement strand
GTAACAAACTAATATTTTGTCAATAGAATCTACACTGGGCAGGACATGTCTCCAGTGTAGAAGCAATATTCCAATTACTGTCAAATTGGCAGACAACGCAACAAGCAAGCCATAATTCAATATGGATCCTGGATTTTTGTAAGCCTAGTGCAGAATGGTAGATTATTTAACTCGCATAACACCACAGAAACCAAACAGCCAATCAAGACCAGTGAATGGAATCACCCAAATGCATGCATGGAATATTCCTGAGTGCCATAAATACCAGCTGTGTTGGGCACCAGTTCAGTTGTGCTTAATTAGTTGTTGTTGTTGTTCAAACCAAAAGTATACCAACTTACTTCAACATTCAGGATGAGGAATTATCACCTGCCCATGATCACACATTATGGCAAACTCTCTAAAAATAGCCCACGTTATAAGTGTGTTTAAAATCCTACAATATGTCTTATATGTCACTAAGAAATAAAGGTTACATAATATATGGTGTGGTTAATTTACATACTGGTTTTAACAAAACTGGGTTTAATAAATAATTACTTGGTGCTATTGATCTCTAATATTATTTTTTTATTCTCCAACATATTAAAATCAATCCTATGAATGATTTTATATAGAGACCAATTAAAATATAATTCAAATAAGTGTTATCTTTTTATATACATTCTTATCTAATTTCGTTAGTCTTTCCAATTTAATAAATTTTATTACATTAAAACTCAAATACTTACGCCCGGTGGAGGGTACATATTCTTGCTAGTTTAAATAAAGTAAATAAAGGATTTAAGATTTTTGGAAAAAACCCAGGATTCTTGCATTTCTTGTATTCCCCCCCCTCCTCTTTCGCTGCGTGTCATAAGCACCTCTGATGCCTGTCTGGTGTTGGTAACTGGGCTGTGTGAAAGTAACTCCCAAAAGTACTTACTGTGTGATGCATTAAGCACTCTTATATTATTCTCTATGGGGGTCATGTGTCATTGTACCCACGGCTAAGCATGAATGAATGACGTGTTGTTTTGCATCAATATAAAACAAAACAGACTCTCTCCCCTCTTTTTTATAGCCGTGCAATAAACCCAAAAATTGTGCAGTAACGACACGCTGGGTAACCAAATATTAAATTATCATCGCTTTCAGTTAATTCTATGATAATGATAAAATGTTTAGTTGGTTAATGTAATTTAGATATGGATTAGTTTAATTAGTATATTAAAAAAAGACCAGCAGGGCCTGTAGATATACCACAGTATGATAATTTAATCATAACATCGTTTGATATATTTTCTTAAGAGCTATTGCAATATTTCAATATGTAAGTAAAAAGTCATTGGGGCGGCCTAAAGTCGGTATCAGCCAGTCAGTCGATCCCCTTTTCAATAGCGCTAGACCAAGGAGATTGTTTTGGCGTCTGAGGTGGAGCGCCACACCTACCATCAGCTCCTTACTTTACTGCACAGATGCCTGTGCTACTCATCTGGTCCTCGCCAACTCAGCGTATTTCAATATGTAAAAGTATAATAATCTTGATTTAACTCTCTCTCAATCTTTTTTTCTTTCTTTCTTTCTTTTCCTTATGTTCGATTGATATACCTTCCACATGCTCACCTCCTCTTTCTATCTTTCCCCTACTCTTTTTCTTATTATATTTTTTCTGTGTAGCATGTGCTTTTTCTTTCCTTTCTTCCCTCATATTAAAAACGGAATGGTCCATTATTTAGCTGACACTAATAAGAAATAAAAATTCAGTGGATAAGTAACACCAGGATTTACATTTTTTACATTTCATCTTGGTCGATTTTGGACGGTCTCATTTTTAACCAGAGGGTGTTGCAAGATGATAACGGTTGGAAGATTAAGGAACATGAGTATTAATATATAGATGATTTTGTGTTTAAATCTGGACTTTCTCTGTGGATTCCATTGGAATTTCCTTGTCTGACATTTACTATTCATTCAACTATTGTTCAGGGAATTTTCCTTGTTACAATTATTGGACCCTATGACCTTTAGGCACCCCTTTTTGATCTAGATTCAGAAAAACATGTTTTTCATTTATACCGTCAATATCTGGTTGTTTGTTAACAGACGATTTTTAGAATTAAAAAAAAAAAATTATAAAACTAACCCCTAACCCTAATCCCTAACAAACAACCTGATATTGATGGTGTAAATGAAAAACATGTTCTTCTGAATCGCCGCTTCTAGTGTTACATAATCATTAGATACCTAATGATTATGACAATAGTGTAGAAATCATATTAGTGCAGCTGATGGCCTTGAGGGTGAGTGACGGCACTGACCTCGATCTCACCTTGCGTTCTGGGGATAAACCATGAGAAACGGAACCCCGATAGAAGCCCCTTCCGGTTTAAGGATACTAAGTAAGTAACTTAGTCAGTTAGAACTTAGAAGCCGAGCTAGCAAGATGTAAGGATCCACGCGCATTGTCTGGTCTGGGGGTTTATGAATAAAGTAACATCAAAAGTAAATCGAAGTCTTGTGTTTATTACCAAAAACTAACAATGACACAGGGCTTCTGATAAGCAGTGATCCCCAACAGAAACCAGACCCGGAATCCTCAATAGAAGACCAGACGAGACCTTAGAAGATATACCAGGCCAAGATAGATGATAGACGATCAGAACCAAGCCGGCCAGAAGAATAGACGACAGAGTAAGAAGAAAGAGAAGTATATAACATATACCTATTTAGTGCCAGTAAAGAAGGGCTATGCAACACTAGTTTATACTAAAAACAAGGAATTGATTTGATTTTTAAAATCATTGCCTTTTTTTCGTCTGAGCGAATATTGTTCACATGATAGTTTTGTTTTTATTCAAAGAAGACCAATTCTTAAGTGAAAGTAGATCGGTATTGTACATCACTTAACCAACTTATTAAAATGATAAATTGACCAAAGGTCATCATAAAATTACAACTTATGAATTGAGAGAGAGAGAGAGAGAGAGAGATGCATGTAAAATATTCCAATCTTATTATAATGGAGATTGTGTGTTTGTCTGTTTGTAACCGAAACTAAATCACTACTCAAGTCACAATCCCCTTAGTTATTGACCTCACATTCACCATGAATTTATTTTTTATTTAAACCTCAATTATTGATAAAATTGTTATACCTTATTAATACTGTTGGATCTACATACTAATAACATGCAAGTATATTTATATATTCAACAAAATAGCGGTTTACAGTGTGAACGAGAAGTCTAATTTGCATATTGATATTAAGAATTTGATTTTAATAAATATATGCTTAGTATTATTGATTTCTAATTGTTTGGTTTTCTCTTAACGAATCTGAGCAAAAATCTCGGGGATAAATCTTAAAAGAAATCCATAAACAAGACAAAAGAACTGTAATGTTATTAAATACTTCATAATCTAACTAAATAGATAAATTAGGAAAAATGAAAGACGGGAGTGATGGAAAATGATGGAAGAGTTAGATTTAAAGCTATTCTATTTTTCGATTATACCCCCTCAGTTTATCATTTTCTAAATAGTTTCTAATTTGATACGATATTTTATTACATCAAAACCTAAAAACTTGCCCCGAAGGGTGCATATATTTGCTAGTGTATATAATTTTAATTTCTCAACTGGGATTAATACTTTTAATAATAAAAATGAAACTCTAAGAAAAACAACTTAATACGACTACGTTAATTCATTTATAAGTTTTTAAAAAATTAAACCACAGCATTAATTGATGTTGTATATATTTAGATATATATTATTAAATATATATTAATTGATGTTGTATATATATATATTATTAAATATATATTTGTTATATATATTGTTGCGTAGTCATTCAGTTATAGACTTTAATGCCGTCCTTTTATTCTTTTTTAACTTATAAATGAATTTTTATTAAAGTTATGTTTTCCTTAGAGTTTCACTTTTATAAAAAGTATTAAGCCCAATTGAGGAATAAAAATATATACAACGTTTCGGCCGATATACCCTCCGGCCTTCTTCAGGTATATCGGCCGAAACGTTGTACAAATAACAATGAAGATGGGGACAATAGTCCGAATAACGCTAATGATACGAATCTTCAAGCCTCATCTCAAACATTCAGAGAAAAAATATATACATTGGACTTCATTTCATATTCCACTAACATCTGTCCAGTGGACCATGGGAAAAATTTATGCTCTTGAATTCACAGTCTACTAAATCTTCCATAGTTGGACTAAAGTCAGCGATCAAACCCAGGTTTAAAAATAAATAAAAGATTTTTTAATTTTTTTTTTTTTTTTCGGATGTTGATTTTCCAGGCAGGCAGGCACTACTCAAATTTGAGATATTGGCGCAACATAATCTTCTTACAATTCCATTTTTACCTATGTGCTGTTACTAAGCAAACATTACACTTACTCATCTGGCTGCTATTCTTTTCACCCAGATTGTAAATGTTGCACCCCACCAGCCCTCACCACTCATCTCTCTCCACCCTTGTGGATGGATGAACAGCTCGCTCTCACCCTGGAAGCTTGACCTCGGGTCATGTGCACTGAGAAAATAGGGAAGGGCAGTTAGATAATTTATTATTGCCTATCTCTCCCATCAGTGAGAGGGAGTCAGTGTTAACTGCTCTTCATCCCCAGGTAAACACTAGGATTCCGAATCCCGATTTTCAAGGCAAACAGTGTCTGTCTACTTGAAAAAAAATTTAGGGCCCAGTTTAACTCAGTAGAGCGTCCGCCTATGATTCACAAGGTTCCTGGTTCGATACTGGTCCTCGCTAGCAGCGCATCAGTAGCACAGGAATCTGTGCGGTAAAGTGAGGACCTGATGATAGGTGTGGCGCTCCATCCCAAACGCCAAAACAATCTCCTTAGTCTAGCGCTAGTGAAAAGGGGATAGATTCCCTCGCTGATACCGACTTTAGGCCACCCTGACGACGATTTTACTTATTAATTCCAGTTGGAAAAAAAATTAAAAACATACATTGGACGATTTCATATTCCACTATAATACCTATCTAATAGAATATACTAAAAATTTACGTCTCTCAATTCACAGTCTACCATAATAATATCATCCCTCAACCTTTTTTTTCTTGGGTTGGATTTAAGCAAAGCTTAAAAACAACTTGTATTTAGATATCACAGATTTTGTAATTATTTTGCAATATTTAATAATTTAACATCTCATTTTTTGGGGGGAGGGGTAGAATTTTTTTTTTTTTTTTTCAAGAAGAAAAAAACCTTAAGTTTAAAAAAAAAATGTTCGACCTATGTAGTATACACACAATGACTGTGGTGCACATACAACAGCGGGATTTCTAGGGAGAAAAGAAAGGGCGTGGGAATAGGCGAAAGAAAAGGGAAAGAAGAAAAAAAGGGTGGGGTGAATGTTTGGATGTAGCTGTACTGTTTTGGTAGAGCTAACTTTGATCACATCTTTTTTCTTCTTCTTCTCTGCAGTCTATGATGATGATGAGGATTTTAAACGTATTCTTTACCCCTCCCTTTTTTTTTCTTAGACCCCCCACCCGATCCTTGCCAATTCCGGTAGCCAGACACGCAGTGAGACAGGCTGGCAGTAGTAGTAGATCTTCCAAATAACATCCCACTTTTAGAACCGTATCTAATTCTCGTGCCCTTCTTGGAGGAGGCACACACATACACACCATTATTGTCGTTGAGTTGCGAGGTGGTGGAGGAGGAGGAGAAGAAGAAGAAGAAGACAGGGCACCTGTCGTTGGTTGTGCACTTATTTATCCTTTTAATATTTGTCATTACTATGCACAATCTGCAAAACGAGCGACATTCTCAGGTAACGTTTATTGTTTTATTATTTATTTTCATGAACAAAAGGGAGGAAGTAAAAATCACCACGAGAACTATAAGAATTTAAACCTGTTGAACCAATAATATCCCCTTTCCTCATTTATGTAACTGACGACACGTCGAGTTGGGGATGTATATGTTTGTTTAGTAATATCCCGTTTCGCAGATCAATATCATAACTTGTAGTGGGTTCGATCCTTGCTGAGGGTTTCATATTTAACTTGTGGCCTTAGACACCAAAACCAAGCTATACTTAATTTTAACTGATACTTTGTGTCCATACATTTATTTTTTCTCTTCCGCATTCAAATATTTTTATTTGAAATATTTTAATTACAGTTGTATTAAATAAAACGTTTATTTTCTTGTTATTTTCCCCTTTATTTTTATTTACACTAAAAATTATTTTAGAAAATCCTTTCGGACTCTCGTTAGTGTTAATAATTTATTGAGAACTGTTTCGATCCCTGTAACCGGCATTTCATACACTTTTATTTATACAGAATTAAAAGACACCCGTTGTTGGATTTTAAATAAATCACAACGTTGACTTTGTTTATTTCTTAAAGACACAAGAACCCTGAACAGTTGGTAGGAAATAAAAGTATAAAAAGAATTCGAAGTCATTTTGGAACGGAAGAAAATATAAATTAGAAGTCTTATATTTACGACAAATTATAAGTTATAATTTATCGTAATTTTTGTTTACTTATAATATAAATGTAAGTAAACAAAAATTACGAGTAATAAACACAAATTAATAAGGTAAATAGATTTTTTTAGAATTTGTATTGTAAAATAATGTAAATTGAAACTGAATTTTTTAAAATTAAAAACTTTTTTTTATCTGATGAATTATTTGTAAATGATTCCACAAACATCTCTTTCTCGGGGAGAAAAAAAAAACGCAACGGAAAGTTTTCGTTAATTTTTATCAAGGTTTTTGTTCATTTTTAATTTTTTTTACCTATCAATATCATAAACAAAATTAACGTGACTTTAAAAAGTTTATTATTCATTATTATCAGCGCACTTAATATTTATAGATTATTTTTTTACTGATATAACTAGAGTTTGAGGCTGTGAAGTATCTATCAAGTTCATCTACAGTCAGAGTAACTTTTTGTTTTCAAATAAAAGTGTGGCCTGCTGTTGGTAATACTTATTAATTAATAAATAAATAAACTAATTCAGCCAGAGCCTTGCGTTCCGATTTGGAAGACGCTATACAATATTTTCTACTTTTAAGCTTAATAAAATCATTCATAGGTCATTTTACAAAGTAAATTGAATGTTTGAATTAATTGTTTTTAAAAGTCTTTGCATCTTTTCTTAAAAAATTCAAATAAATATTTTTTTTTATCAGAAATATGTATTTTGAAAACTTAGTTAAAATTTCAAAATGTTTGTTCACTTTTTTTGTGTGTGGGACCCAAGTGTAATGCAACTGATATCACAGTGAAATGTGTTTTGATGTGTTCGTCTTAAGTTAAGACTAACACATCTAAGTACATTTAACATTTGAAATTTAAAAAATAAAAATAAACTGTTAAAGATTCTTCAGTTAAGAGTCTTATTTTTGTTGGTTTTTTAAAATTTCACTGACATTAAAAAAAACAAACCAAAAAAAACTAAAATTATCCCAATAATATTCCAAATTCACATCCAATATGGCCTTTTCTACTCTTGTTTTTTTATTTTTATTTATTTACGTATTTATTTTTTATTCCGAGCAGTAATCCAAAAAATGCAACGAGACAAATTCTAAGCAAAAGAAAAGTCATTGCAGTTATTGTTATTATTGTTGGGGGCGGGGGTGTTCAAGTTTTTTCCCACCAGCTTAAAACAATAACAATCACTGGAGCCTCCTAAGATCTCCAAGACTCCATTGAGTATTCTAGCCGATCTTAACAGTGCTATTACCTGGATAGTCTCAATTCTTCCTCTAATTACCAATTCTTCCAGTCTCCTTTCTAAACCCTTGGAGATCTTTCTAAGGGCACCAACTACAACTAACCCCCCCCCAAAAAAAAAAAAAAAAACTATGGAACATGAGGGTAAATGTGATGATTTAAAATTATCACCTTTATCCTTATGTTCCACAGGTTTTTGGTTTTTTTTTCCAGTTCTGGCAAAGTCCAAGTATTTGTTTACATTTTTGTTTCATTCATTTTTTACTCAGTGGTCCGCCAAAATTTATTATTATTATTATTATTTTCACTCCTGTGAGTTTTTCACACGACCGTTAGCTGATGGTCTTTCACTGGAGTCTGAGTGACAAAAGGTCTCCTGGACTCTTCTGAGTATTCTAGCTGATTTCAGCAATGTTGTTTTCTTGATGGTCTCAATTCTTCATCTGATTTCCAGTTCCCCTAGTCTTTTTTTCCCCAAGGTTTTTGGGACCGTTCCTAGTGCACCAACTACAATTGGTACCACTTTGATCCTCATATTCACAGTTTTTTCAATTCTCTGTCAAGGTTCAGGTATTTGTATATCTTTTCGTTTTCCTGTGATCTGCTGGAACTGAAAATCTATCAGATGACAAGTTATCTTTTTTTTTTCTTTTTTGTTAATCAAAGCAGGTCTGGTCTTCTGGCTGGGATAAGGTGATCCGTCTTAGCCCCAAAGTTCCAGAGAATTTTATGCGTTTCATTCTCAAGAAAAGATTCTGGTATACCATTTTATTGTATGGTCAAAATTTTTTTTTTTTTTTTTTTGCATAATTCCCAGTGGATCACCTTTCCCACCCAGTAATGCCTAGCTTTGTATTCTCATTGTTCTAGTTAACAATACATGGTTAATGGTCTCATCTCTATCACCACACTCTATTTACTATTCTGTTGTATCATATCAATTTTTCATTTGATATAATTTGTTCTTATGGCATTGTTTTGTTCAGCAATTATTAGCAGTCCAGTTTCTCTCTTGAGGTTTCCTCTTGTTAACCATGTCCAAGTCTTTTCATGTGCAACCTCTCCAATTTGACATTTGAAGTATCCATACAATTGTTTTTCTTTCCATCTTTGTTTTCTTGTTTGTTCATATGTTTCAGCTGCTGTTATTGGCTGCCATAAGTAATCTTTCTTTGCTCTTTTTTGTGTATTCTTCTAATCTTTGGATTGAGGCATCTATGTAATCCTCTATGTTGGCAAAACCTCTTCCACTTCCTTTCTTGATACATATAGCCTATCTCTATCATCTCTAGGGTATAAGACCTTGTGCATTGTCATTAATTTTCTAGTCCTTTGGTCAATCTGTCCGAGTCCCTCTATTGTCTATTTGAAGAATGGCCCTGAGTATCTTATAATGGGGACAACCTAGGTTTTCACGCCGTTGGGTCAGTGGAGGCTGAGTGACATCAAGTCTCATCAGGTCTCCAGGACTCTTCTGAGTATTCTCGTTGATCTTAACTGCTGTAGTTTGATGGTTTCGATTCTTCCTCTGATTTCCAATTCACGCAAATTATTTTCCAGAGCTTTGGGGACCATTCCAAGGGCACCAATTACAATTGGTACGACCTTCACCATCTTGTTCAACAGTTTCCTGGCAAGGTCCAAGTATTTATCTATCTTTTCACTCTCTTGGATTTTCACACTCGGTGGTTGGCTGGGACGGCAAAATCCACAAGATAACAGGTTCTCTTCTTCTTGTCAATTATTATTATTATTATTATTAATTATAAATGTGAAGCAAAATTAAAAGGGAAGATTTTTTTTTATTTTTGTTCTTTAAATGTCAGCTGTTTTTTCCCCCAATTTTAATGAATCAAAAAATAATTATTTAATAAATCCCAATAACAAAATCATCATCAGCAGCAGCAGCATCATTTCCTGTCCCCGGCAATAAGTAAGGTAAAAAACAAATGTATAAATTAATTTGCTTCACTAGAAAACAATTAATTCAACATATGAAATGCCCGTTGAGAAATGTGCAATAGTGTGTTTCATTATTTTTTCTGGAATTAAAACTCGTTAAAAATAAAACCGGAAAGAATGGCTGTGCATTTACCCAACCCCTCCACCACAGGCAGGATGTGACACAGGGTCGATTTTTAACTGGGGTACAGCTGATTTGAAAACTACAAATAAAATATGTAATGGAGAATATGTATTAACTAACATAGATTGTCATTATTTAAAAAAGCGTTTTAAAAAAATTGAGTATCTATCAAGAATGAATAAAACAAAATGTCTTTGGCATTAAATAACCCAACAAGGGTTGACATGCCGTAAAACCCAAATAACCAACCAACTTATAAAATATACCACATTCATGCACCTTCCATATTATATTGATTTAAATATCTTGAAGAATAAATTTAAAAAAAAAATGTCTTTGGCATAAAATAACCCAACAAGGGTTGACATGTCGTAAAAAACCCAACTCAACAACCAACTTATAAAATATACCACATTCATGCACCTACCATATTATATTGATTTAAATTTCATGATATTTATTGAATTGTCCATTAAGCTGTGTCCCTCTTAAAAATGATTAACTGAAAAGTCGACCATTTGTGTTGTTTCTTGTGAGTCATTCTTATTGCAAATAATTCCCTTGGGAATGTTACATTAGGAATGTAAAGAAGCTGGCTCTTTAAAAAATGAAAAAAAAAGAAATGATTTTTGGTTTATGACTTTATAAATAGAAATTGTATGTATTTATCCAACACCTCTGCCATGAGCAGGATGTGACACAAGGTCAATATTTGTGTGTGTCTGTCTGAAGATCATGGTCAAATGGAAAGTTCTAATTTTGGTTGGTTGGTTGGTTTGGATTTTTAGGACCTCTCAACCTTTAGTATTATTTGGACTATTGTCCTCATCTTCATTGTAATCTATACAACGTTTCGGCTTATGTGCGCTCCGGCCTTCTTCAGGTATTTCTTGTCAGACTCAGTAACCTTCTTTTCGAACTCGGGAAGCTTCTTTTCGAACTCGGGAAGCTTCTTTTTCGATCTCGGGAAGCTTCTTTTCGATCTCGGGAAGCTTCTTTACGAATTCGGGAAGCTTCTTTACAAAATCGTAATTTGAACTTAACCCTTTATTCAGTCCACGGGGGTATCTTGTTCTCATTCGGCTAACCATAGCAGAGGTAGAGGTGTTAAGCTGTGTTAATTATTATTCTATGTTACTGCTGCCCCTGACCAGGATTGAGCCTGCAGTCTAGAGATAACTGTCACTTAGAACTGTCTTAACCTAACTCCTTTATCCACTAGGCTATGTGTCCAATTTGTTGGGTTATCTTATGCTGAAGTCTATTTTTTCTACATGCAATTATACGTACTAGCAAATATATGCACCCTCCGGGTGCAAGTATTTAAGTTTTAATGTAATAAAATATATTAAATTAGAAAGGCTAATGAAACTAAATAAGAATACAGATAAAAAGATTTGAAACAGAGGGAGTATAATAAAAGATTTGAAACAGAGGGAGTATGATAAAAAATGGAACAACTGAAACTTACTTTTCATCACTCTCGTCTTCATTGTTATTTTTCTAATTTAAGTATTTAGTTATAAGAGGAAGTAAAGAATAAAATGACAGTTTTTTTTCTTGTTAATGGATTTCATTTAAGATTCATTGAAGAGATTTTTGCTTATATTCATTAAAATAAAACCAAACAATTAGAAATCAATAATACTAAACAGATATTTATTAAATTCGATTTTTTAATATTAATATGCAAATTAGCCTTCCCGTTCACACTGTAAACCGCTATTTTGTTGTATATATAAATATAATTGTATGTTGTCAGTATGTAGACATAGTTAACAGTATTAATAATGTAAGACAATTTTATTAATAATTGAGGTTAAATAAAAATAAAATCATGGAGAATGTGATGTCAATAACTGAGAGAAATGTGACTTGAGTAGGAATATAGTTTCGGTTACAGACAGAAAAACACACAATCATTATTATAATAAGATTTACCAAAAAAAATCTGCCATAAGCAGGGTATGACACAAGGTCAATTTTTAGTTTAAGTTTTGGTTTAGCCCAGTCAGTAGAGCATCTGCCTAGGAAGCACAAGGCTGGATACTGGACCTTGCCAACTCAGCACATGAGTAGCACAGCTTAGATTTGTGTGGTAAAGTGGAGAGCTGATAATTGGTGTGGTGCTCCACTTTAGACATTAAAACCAATCTCCCTGGTCTAGTGTTAGTGAAAAGAGGGGGGATAGACTCCCTCGTACCAACAATTGGTCACTCTGCTGACTTTACTGCTGGTTAGAATTTTGTTTTCCTTCTCCTAGGCGGGTTGCCTTACCAAATCCAAAGAAACCAGTCTGTCCTATTAAATTCCCATAGCTAGAGGGAGGAGAAAAGGATTCATACCTTTCCCAACGATATTAGCGCAAAGTAAAACACAAACTGTTTTATCCAGGATTTTAACTCTGCTCCCCAATTCAGCAAGCAGTTGTATGGTTTGGTTTTGTTTTGTTTTATGGCATATCAACTTCAGTGGGTCATTTAATGCCGATAAAGTTTTGAAATAAATCAATTCTTAATGGATAATACAATTTTTTTATAAATACATTTTTCTATTTAACCTATAGATGGGACCCTAACAGGTACTACCACTCCGGGTCAGTGTACCAGGGAGCAATGATGATGAAGGGGTGCTCCACATTCCCCAAACCTCCAAAACTGGAACCTGTCATCAGATAGTTTAACGTCATTCCCAGGACATGTAGACCCTCAGTCACCGCCTTCTAGCACCCATAGCAATTGTATGGTTTCAAGTAAATAATAATGATTATTTCTAACCAACCCCTTATTTAAGATTGCCAATATAATCTCTATTCTCACACTTACCTGGTTAGCTCAGTCGGTAGAGCGGTCAGTGAGCTAGACACCATAAGGTTCCTAGTTCGATACCGGCCCTCCCGACTCAGCGTATGAGTAGCACAGGGATCTGTGCAGTAAAGTAAGGAAATGATGATAGGTGTGGCGCTCCACCTCAGATGCAAAAACAATCTCCTTGGTTTAGCACTAGTGAAAAGGGGATAGACTCCCTCGCAGATTGGCTGATACTGACTTTAGGCCATATCACTTGACGACTTTACTTCACTTACCCCACAAAACATAAAGTGGGGGTCAAAACTATGGTTACGAAATGCCAATCAAATCTAACATCCATATTTGAATTCAAATAATATTTTCTACACTAACTGTTCAAAATTGATAGTACACCCATCATTTATGTAACATACATTTTTAGTTGAGCACAGTCATTTTGTCCCTGTATATATATTTACCAACCCCTCTGCACGAGCAGGATGCGACACAAGGTCAATTTCTTAATCGGAGTTCAGCAGGTTTGAATTCAGAGTTTTCCTTCTCCTAGACCAGTTGCCTAACCAAGGTTAACGAGCCCAGTCTACCCTACTATTTACCCATAGCTGGAGGGAGAGTAGGATTCATACCTTTCCCAATGATATTAGCGCTAAGTGAAATGCAATTACCACGTCCAGGATTTGAACTCGGGGCAACGAGTCCATTTCCCATGACTTTAACCATTACACCACGCGCTTCCTACTTATTTTGTCCCTGTATAGGCCCCGAACAAAATTTGAGTGAGCATTGTCTATGAAACAATAAGGTTCAGAATCCATGAATCTCAAAAAAAGTTGACTTGGTATTTCCTTTTTACCTTTTATCTTCAACTCAGTCTATCCTTTTCCACTTTGTATTTATCTATTCTTTTAGAATACGTTACATTATAACTTACAGTCTATCCTTTTCCACTTTGTATTTATCTATTCTTTGTAATTCTATCCCCTCATTTCAGTCTTTCTTCCTTCATTTTTGCATCTGTCTAGTCTTGTATGTAGGGAAAGTCACACTCCCTTTTGTAATGCTAACTTCATACAATCACCCAGGGTTTATTA
The DNA here is from genome assembly GCA_023376005.1 of Doryteuthis pealeii. Lineage (NCBI taxonomy): Eukaryota > Metazoa > Mollusca > Cephalopoda > Myopsida > Loliginidae > Doryteuthis > Doryteuthis pealeii. The sequence goes on along the minus strand of CM042160.1, from coordinate 57,901,455 downwards.
TTACTTGCAAGAATATCTCCCCTCCCCCAGGCCTAAGTATTTAAGCTTTAATGTCAGGAAATAAATTAAAAAGACAAATGAAATTAAATAAGAATGCATATAAAAAGATTACACTTATTTTAATTATATTTTAATTGGTTTCTATATAAAATCATTCATAGGATTGATTTTAATATGTTGGAGAATAAAACAATAATATTAGAGATCAATAGCACCAATTAATTATTCTTTGAACCCATTTAAAAAAAAAAAAACAGTATGCAAATTAATCACACCACATATTATGTAAACCTTTATTTCCTAGTGATATATTGGACACATTGCAGGATTTTAAATGCATTAATAACATGGGCTGTTTTGAGGCAAATCTAAGTCAGAATTTCATACTGACCTTGTTAATAAATAAGATTTATTCTATGTATTAATTATTTTGATTATAAATTAAATACTCATTGAAAAACCTGTGTATTTCCTAAGGTTATTGTCACTTAAGCAGTGACGTAGTTTCGGTTACAGACAGACACCAAATCTCTTATAATAAGATTTCAAGCTGAAGACATGGAAGACATTGTGGGTTTTTATAGGTTTATAGATATTTCATTTTCTATCTTATTTTCTAGCTAAACGATGGAAAACAAAAATCAAAAGTAGTCTTACGGGCGCAAAACAAAAATCAAAAGTAGTCTTATGGGCGCGAAACAAAAAACAAAACAAAAGGAGTCTTACAGTTGCGAAACAAAAAAGAGTAGTCTTATGGGCAAAACAAAAAGAGGAGTCTTAACAGGCGTGGAAAAAAAAAAAGGTGTCTTACAAGCGCGAAACAAAAAAAAAAAAAAAGGAGTCTTACAGGCGCAAAAAAAAAAAGGAGTCTTACGGGTGTGAAACAAAAAAAAAAAAAAGAAAGGAGTCTTACGGGCGCAAAGAAAAAAAAAGGGGTCTTAATGGTCACAGAATGAAATGGAGTCTTATTTCTTTTACTTTGTAGCAAATGATTGGTAGTTAATCTGCTACTTGTATTTTTTCTTTTTTCTTTTTTACTGAATTATTTTTCAGAAATGAGTTTTCAGGACACAATTAATTCCTGGGTTGCTTTCTTGTTCTTTTCCATTATAACATTCAACCAAGCAAGACACATGATGAGATCTCCAGTCATAAGCTTAACAATTGCTTCTCTATGACCAAAATTTCCTAATTAACAGTGTATATATTCTTTAAAATCAAAATTGAACAGCCCTTCCTTAATGTTTTTAACAATGTTTGCTTTCGTTTCAGAGTTGGTTGGACTATTGAACCCATTCATTCTATGTTGCTTTTTTATTTTTGTTATCACAATGTTTTGGTTGATTCATTCTACAGCCTTCTCAATGTGTAGGGGAAAAAATGAGTTATATATAACTTGTTCTCTTTCCTTATATTTTTGCCACACCTCTTTCTGCTTGATAGAAAATGTTGTCTACCAGAGAAAAAAAAAATGACTAAAGAAGAATAGACGTTCTTGATCAACCCTTGATTTACAGATAAAGAAGTATCCTGTGTATGGCATGAAACTGCATCCAAGGGTGAAGTTCCAATTCTGAAGCTCTGGGGGAGTGTAGAGTACAAATTCATCACCATGACTCCCAAGTCCACTCTGACTTAGAGTGGTAGTAGCTGTTAGGCCTCCGTCTATGGGTTGAATAGTTCCCTTCAGTTATAGCCGGTTTAGCTCAGTTGGTAGAGAGTCTGCCTGACAACTCAGTGTATGAGTAGCACAGGGATATGTGAGGTAAAGTCAGGAGCTGATGGTAGGTGTGGCGCTCCACTTCAGACACTAAAAACAATCTCTTTGGTCAAGCACTAGTGAAAAGGGGATAGACTTCCTCCGATACCGACGAGGCCACTTCGACAACTTTACTTAGAGAAAGAAAAGTTTGAATTCAAACCTGTCAAACTTGCTTAAGAAATTGACTGTGTCATATCCTACTCATGCAGAGGGATTGGTATATATATATATATATATATATATATACACTATCCTGCTGAAGTCCCGGTTTTGATTTCTGTCGGAGGGAGATCGTTAGTATACATCGCTGATGAGACTTAATAAAGTCAAAACAGCTGCTGTACGATGTTCTACACGCCGAGTAATTCTTTGCGAGATTCACTTGTCAATATTATTTATCTTCTATTATCATCGAATTTTATGCGATACGCGCATTGTAATTGCCTTCAAGCAAAAATATAAATATTAATATATATATATATATATACTCATAAATCTTTGTTAGTTAATTTTCTTAAAAACCAAAGATTTTATGCAAGCACCTATATGATTGTCTTGACTCTATTGCCCTTATGGCAATAGGTAAGACGTTAAACTGCATCTAATGGTGAAGTTCCAATCCTGGAGCACTGAGGAGCATGGAGTACCCCTTCATCACCATTACTCCCATTACAAAATTCTAATTAGTCCATGGTCAATTGACTATTTTTAAAACTAGTAACCTATACTTAAAAACAGGGTTCAGGATATGCTGTATCCCCAACTGTGGGGTAGCTCTCCAAATGAGGTGTCCTAGGTATGTCATTAAACGAAATTGTATCTGATGGAGAGGCTTCAGTTCTAGATATCTAGGGATTGTGTAGTACCCTTTCATTGCCATTACTCCCAGGTCCACTCTGACTTGGAATAATAGTACTTGTTAAGGTTCCATTTATTGGTCAAATAGATCTGTTTGAAAAATTATTTGTACTGGCAAATATATGCACCCTCCGGGTGCAAGTATTTATGTTTTAATATAATAAAATATCATATTAAATTAGAAAGGCTAATGAAACTGAATAAGAAAGCAGATAAAAAGATTTTGAACAGAGGGGGTATGATTGAAAAATAGAACAACTTTGAAACTAACTCTTCCATCATTTTCCATTACTCCCTTCTTTCATTGGTAAATTTTCCTAATTTACTATTTAGTTAAAATAGGAAATAAAGAATAAATTGTAGTTATTTCTTCTTGCTAATGGATTTCTTTTAAGATTTATCCCGAGATTTTTTGCTCATATTCAATAAGGTAAAACCAAACAATTAGAAATCAATAATATTAAGATATATTTAAAATCAAATTTTTAAGATCAATATGCAAATTAGCCTTCCCATTCACACTGTAAATAGCTATTTTATTGTATATAAAACATAATTGTATGTTGTTAGTATTTAGATATGGTTAACAGTATTAATAATGTAAAACAATTTTATTAATAATAGAGGTTAAAATAAAAATAAAATCATTGAGAATGTGATGTCAATAACTAAGGGAATTGTAACTTGAGTAGTGATATAGTTTCGGTTACAGACAAAAAAAGCACACAATCTCCATTATAATAAGATTGGACCATATGAAAAAAGAACATCTCTTAAACAACTATGCAAAAATATGTAAATAGGAACATACTATTGAAGTCAGTAAGTCTACTGTTGGTTTGAACAACAACAGCTAACTAAGTACAACTTAAGCAGTGTCCAAGACAGTTGGTATATATAGAAATCAAGAATGACCCATTCATGAATTTGGGTGATTTGGGTGGTTCCATTCCTTGAGTTCTGATTGGCTGCTTGATTTGAATGACATTGTGGAGTCTTATAAATATCCTGTCATTCTGCAGTAGACTTTGTGACTATTTGGGTTTGTATTTAAGTTACAACCATTTGTTACCTTGTCTTCTCAGTTCAACGGTAATTGGAACTTAATTATTTTTCATACAATGAATGCAATTCCCTGACCTCTAGGCATGAAATAGCTCTAGACGGATTGACATGCCATTAGAATTAATCAATAAATAACCTAATTTTTGTAGGGGTCGTAAAGATAGTCCGATCTTATTTGGAAGTGCCAATCCATGTGGATTTAATCTACTTATTTTTTATGGGCATTATGCAAGAAATTTTTGATTAAAAAATAAACAGGAAATAAACAAATCAGCAATAATTGTGTGGTTGTTATTGTTATTTTGCCAGGGAAGTTCTTTTTTTTTTTTCTTTTTTTCTTCTTTTTTTCTTTTTTTTCTTTTTTTCTTTTCTTTTTTTTCTTTTTTTACTTTCAAATTATTTTGCTTGCTTTCTTAGTGTTTTATTTATTTTTTGAGAAAAAAAAGAAAAAATAGAAGAAGAAAAAATCCAAATAGATAAAAATTTTAATTGCCTTCTCACAAGATTGATGATGGATCTCTCGGATCGCAGTTAAACTGACGAGAGATTTTTAAAATTACAAATTTTTTTTTTTTAAATCTTAATTAGGCAGTGAAGGTGTGGGCATTATAACGCTTAATGGCGTGGAAAATTGAATAAGGTGAACTTGATTTCAAATTCTGGACAATTTTATTAGCATCCAATTTGCACTAATGCACTTTAATAGATCCATCTCTCCTCCTACAGCCCTGTCAGACGGGGCTGTAGAATGCACCGACTTACACCTCTGTAGAGGGGTAAGAAACCCCACAAATGGAGCCACCTGTTTGTTACTTAGGCTAGATAGGTGGTCGGAGAGCCTCCCTCCCCCCTGATCAATTGGATAGTCACATCAAGCCCTAGCATGTATATGATTGTCCAAACCTTATTGCCCTTATGACAAGCCCCAACTCTTTTTATCATGTATATGCTAGAAGGCGGTAGCTGAGGGTCTTAGGTTCTTAAGTTTGATGTTAAACTCTATCTGATGGTGAAGTTCCAATTCTGGAACTCTAGGGAATGTGGAGTACTCCTTCATCACCATTACTCCCAGGTCCACTCTGACCCGGAATGGTAGTACCTGTTAGGGTCCTATCTATGGGTTAAATAGAAAAAAAAAAGAGTTTTAAAAGTGTATTTAAAAAAGATTGAATACCTATTGAATAAACAGAATGTCTTTGGCATAAAATAAACAAGTGTTGACATGCCGAGCCTATCAATTGCTAATAGAAAAATTGAGTACATCAAGAATGAATAAAACAAAATGTCTTTGGCATAAAATAACAACAAGTGTTGACATGCCGTAAAATCTAACCAACCAGCCTATCAATTGCTAATAGAAAAATTGAGTACCCATCAAGAATGATAAAAAAATGTCTTTGGCATAAAATAACCCAACCGTAAAATCTAACCAACCAGCCTATCAATTGCTAATAGAAAAAATTGAGTACCATCAAAAATGAATAAACAGAAACATTGTCGGCATAAAATGACACAGTGGGTTGATATGTTGTAAAAACCAACCAACCAACTAGTACTCTATTAGTAAGAGATCTAGTAAGTTCAATGTCATAGGTTGTCATCATCGTGTCATCCATGATGTCATTGGTCATTCTCATAAAGGTCACATGGTATACTTGGTTCAAGTACTGCCCATCTCGACTCCAATTGTTCCATCTGGTCATACTGAGTCATTTTATTCGCAAATTTGATTGTCTTTATATTAAGACTTATTTACACTTACTAGTAAACCTATTGTTGCTACTACTTGTAGGCAGCAGCTGCGTGAATGACTTGGGGGTGGGGTGGGGGAGGGTTTGGCTCTTACAGACTATTCAGTTACCAAAATCAGGAAGTTGTTTTGTAGCATTTTAAACTTTGGGATCCAATCATCTGGTTAATTGAAGACGGGAAAACTTTTAGTTTAATTGTTTCTTGGGTTTAAAAGAATAATTTTTTTTTTTTTTTTTGGGGGGTTTGAATGTATCAGGGCCGGGTTAGCTTGGTTGGTAGAGCGTTTGCTAGAAACCACAAGGTTCCTAATTCGATACCAGCCCTCCCGACTCAGTGTATGAGTAGCACAGGGATCTGAGTGTGGTAAAGTAAGGAGCTGATGTTAGGTGTGGCGCTCCACCTCAGATTCAAAATTAATCTTATTTAAGGATAGTTTGTATTGTTTGATGTATAAAGCTTCTAGTATTTGTAGTTTTTCTTTGTGCAAAATGTCTGTATTTTCCATTAGGATTTTTTGGTAATTAGAGTGGGGGCATGTATGTAAAATGTAAGAATGTTAGCCAGAAAGCTCAAAAAGATTGTTAATAAAATTGTTAAACAGAGATTTGTCTTTTGTTTAATTCTACATATATGTGTGTGTGTATATATATATATATATATTGCTCATGTGGAGGGGTTGGGTAACAATACAGAGTTTTAATGTAGAAGAATTTGGTAATAGATAATACCTAATGATATCTAATTTGGTGGTATAATGTTCGACTAAAAATAATAAAATCCTGATATCTTTGGTGTAGATAAAAGTTATTTTTCTTTTTCTTTTTCTAGAGAAATAATGGTAGTTCTGTATTTATTTATGGGTGGTGCTCTAAAAAGGGATGGGGGGGGTCACATAAGATATTTTCTTTTCAAGTTTGTGTCAATTGAGTGCAACCACCTTGGAGGTTAAGAGGATGAAATTACACTCTTCTCCTTTCAGTTATTATAAATGTGTATTTAAAAAATTGTTTATATAAGAAGTAACGAGATCTTTATTTCTGGTTCAATTCTATTTATCTACATATAAAACATTTTGTGCCTTGGCCTCACTGTGAGTTTAGAAAAATTCTTTATTGTTCTCAAAGTTGTTTTTTTTTTTTTTTTTTTTTTTTAGATGGGGTGTGGCTAAATTTCTGGGCTGCAAAATCATAGTAAGACAGTTTGAACCCCAGTCACACTATTACGTTCACTTTCAGACTAATACTCCATCTATGGGTAGTTGTGTAGTGGTAGTACCTGTTAGGGTACCATCTATGGGATGAATAGAAAAAAATGAGCTTAAAAAAGATTATCATAGTAAGAGTTTGAACCCCAGTCGTACTATTTCGTTTACTTTCAGACTAATACTCCAAGGATGAACTCATAAGTGACATTCTTTTGTGGGCACTTACACATGGACACACCAGTGTTGGCCAACCACCAAAAACCTACATCAGTCAGCACTGTGCAGATTCTGGATGCCATGTGGAAGACCTACTAGTGCAACTTGATGATAATGATGATAATAAATATATTCGTTTGTAGATTAGAACTTCAGCTAATTTTATTTGTATTTGGTAGCATTTTACCGAGTGGACTGTTTTTTATTAATTTCACTCTTTGCTCAATGGCGATCTAGCACTAAAGTCCAAGCCCTCCTCATTGCAGCAGGGCCATGTAAACTTGGTTGTGTCAAAGCTATGCCATTGAGAACTTAAATTCCTGGTAGGGCCACCCAAGGCGGACTGGTCTAGCACCCAGTGGTATTAGGACCAGAACCTAATAGGGGCTTTGGTGAAAATTCAAAGAGCGTTTACATCATCATCAGGAATCAATGGCTTTTGGCATACTTGCCACTGCATCTGTGGAAAATCTGCGGCAAACAAGGGCAACTCCTTACCCTGACCGGGATATGCATTTGGGGTTCAGTGACCACTTGTAAATTTTCTATTCTCTTGTTACTACTTCCTTGAATCAACCCAGGGTAAATGCCATCACAGAAACAGAACAGACGGCATCAAATGACCCACCGAGGTTGATATGCCATAAAACAAACCAAACCAAACAGAACAGAAGAAAAGGCATGGATCAATTTCAGAGAAGAGAACCTAAGTCACAAAGAATATTATGTTTCTCATTTTCATGGTCTAGTCATACTAAAGCACTGAAGTTTAGCAAATTAGCCTGTTAAATACTTAATTTGGTGACCACTTAAGCAACAGCAGGTACTGTATGCAACTAGAGTCCTTTGTTTTTTAATTTGATTTATCTATCTTATTTATTTATTTTGCTAACATATTAATACAGACATAATTACAACCAAATTTATGAATATTAGTATATTACATCCATAAGAATTAATATATTACATTCGCGAAAATTAGTAGGAGGTGGAACTTTCTAAGTGGTATAACTAACGAGAATAGAGCACCTTAAAGTTCAAAGAAACATTCCTAATAATATTCAAATGAACAAAAAATATAAATATGAATGGTAAACTTTGGTGTGTATATATATATATATATGCGCGCATGTGTATAATGTGTATAAAAATAACTTGATTTGGCATTAAATGAACCAAAAAGGGTTGATATACCATAAAACAAAACAATCAAATCCTTTTTCTCAGACAGATTCTGGTTTGTGCTTATACCATTAGTCAGCATAGTCAAATTTTTCATTTTTGCATAATTCCCAGTGGATCACCTTTCCTACCCAATCATGTGCACTCTTGTATCCCTTGTGTGCATTGATAGTGTCTGTTACCTTAATTAATCACAAATTAATCTACCTGGCACCAAAGTCTAAACTGTTTTCTCTGGCTCGCTGCACATCACAATGCGTACAGGTGTAACCTGATTCGTTAAGTTTGCTATCTTATTTTGCATCATCTTTTAACCTTTTGGTGTAAATTAATTTTTTATCTATTTGCTCAGTTATTGCATAGTTTGCTAACAAACGCAACGTAAATATCTGATCTTCTCTTGTCGACACAAGTCCGTTTTCTGTTTTCACAGGCATCTTGCCATTTTGGTTTCCAGCCACGATGGTAGGGTCAAAGGTTAATGAGTCTTGTGTATTTTAATCGCGCGTTATCGCTTATTTTTATTTGGTTATATTTTTTTCCCAAAATCTTTTAGTTTCTTTACAAAATAGGCCAGAAAAAAAAAATTCCTTTCTTGTACACAAAGTGCCTATCTATCTATACATATATAAAGCGCGTGGTGTAATGGTCAGAGTCATGGGAAATGGACTCATCGCCTCGAGTTCAAATCCTGGACGTGGTAATTGCATTTCATTTAGCGCTAATATCCTTGGGAAAGGTATGAATCCTACTCTTCCTCCAGTTATGGGTAAATAGTAGGGTAGACTGGGCTCTTTAACCTTGGTTAGGCAACCGGTCTAGGAGAAAGAAAACTCTGAATTCAAACCTGCTGAATTCCGCTTAAGAAATTGACCTTGTGTCGCATCCTGCTCGTGCAGAGGGGTTGGTAAATATATATACATATATAAAGGGCAGTTGTGTGTATTTGTATGTCCGGAGGAAATTTTGAAAATGAAACAATTAACAAGTAAATATATGTACACATTAAATATCACCGGGCTTGGTTTTTGAGCAAGAATAATGCAGATTTGAGTTATGTTTGGGAAGATATTTAAAACTTCAAATTTGAAAAGTAACAGAAAGGAAAGTCATTTGCATTTTATTTTGTTTATTTTTCTTTGTATGTTTTTTTTTTTTTTTTGAAATATAATATTGTTGATTGAATTAATTGCATCATTTATATATTTTTTAAAAAAAAATATTGTAAATCATTAAATGGAAATTTCTTACTATATTGTTATATATTTCCGTGGATTTTTATGGGGCAACCAGCGAGGATCTCGCTCGCGATAAGTAATAGTAGATCTGCAAGACTAACTTAAAAAAAAGCCTCCCTATACCCAGATTGTTAAGTTTTTAAATGCCATCCTTGGCCAGTTGAAAAGGGCTTAAAGTCCTGAGTTATGGAATCCTTTGGTAGGCGAATAAGTCCTATTCTGCGTATTGTTAAAGGTCCAGTGATTTAATCCTATGTCCATTGTCCACAAAAGTCAAAGCAGTTATGAGTAGTTATGGCCAGTACTGCTGGTATAAATTATATCAGCAGCAGAGTACTGCCAGCGATTGGCCAAGAGTATGATCACATAGTTATCGCTGAGTCTATAAATAGGAGCGGGCATCTAGCACACACCTTATATAGCAAAATAAGTCAACACAGATGACGATGGGTAGCCACTTCTAGTTACTTAGAAATAGTTAGTTGTTATTTACTAAGCTTGGTTTAGTTTGGCACAAGGCTAGAACTATGGGGCGCCTAGTGAGAATCAAACTCACTAACAAAGGTCTGTTAGCCTATGCTACTAACCATTACACCAAAAGTAGTGTCCTAGTCATTTAGTAACCTCAGTTTAGTTTGGCACAAGGCCAGAACTATGGGGCACCCAGTGAGAATTAAACTCATTTGAATAACTCAAGGTGCCCTTAAGAATTTTATCAAATTGTTATAATTTCTCAGCTTTTCTGATACTACAACTAGTTTGAAATAAGTTTTTTCCTTCTCCAAGACTGATTGTGATAAGAGCCCAAATTGCCCTACTATCTACCCATAGCTAGGGGAAGAATAGTTGAATTCATACCTTTCCCAAGTGTATTAGTGGTATATGAAATGCAATCGACCTCATTCAAAATATTTTATTCCAATTTTTTTCTAATCTAACCAACAACAACCCTATAGGTTGGGGTTTTAAAATACACCAACTGCACCTCTGCAGAGGGTTAAGACCCCACCAATGGGCCACCTGTTGGCTGTGGGTGCCAACCCATGATGCTTAAGGATGGAACCCATGTGGCTGAGCAGTCTGACATGTAACACTCAACTTTGGCCCTTACTTAAAAAAATTTTTTTAATTGAGTACCATGAAGAAATGAATCAAACAAAACATCTTTGGCATGAAATAAGCCAACAATAGTTGACATGCCGTAAAATGTAACCAACCAACACCAAAAAAAAGGGAAAAAATCAATAAAAAAAAAAAATCAATAAAAAAAACCCAAAAAAACTAGGAAAAAAGTAAGCAAATTCTAGTTTCTTCTTTTCCTTGTATTTGATGTTATATCATCATTTCCGTTACCATATCTTTGGCATAAAATAAGCCAACAAGGGTTGACATGCTGTAAAATGCAACCAACCAACAACAAAAAAAAAGGAAAATCAATTAAAACAAAACAAAAAAAAAAAAGAAAAAAGTAAGCAAATTCTAGTTTCTTCTTTTCCTTGTATTTGATGTTATATCATTAATTTCGTTAACATTTGCATTTGAATCCAGTGTGAGCAGATGTGTAATTCTTGGTTGTTAATTGGCTTGTAGACTTTTTTTTTTATTATAGAAAAAATAAGTATTTAAAAAGTAAAGAAAAGAATTAAAGACTAAAACCCGACTGCTTCAAAGAATTTAGAATATTTATACATTCTAAGCTTATAATGATCTTTTCATGAACTTTTAGTTTAGAAAACAAAAATAAATGGAAAATAAAACAAACGAGTTTCCTATTCACCCTTTTTAGTGTTCTTTCTATTTTTTTTTCCTTTTTTAATTAAATAGATATTTTTTCATTAAATTTTCTGCATTCAAACAAGAAAGGCTGTTCACTGCATTATTATTTCTTTCAGATAAACTTTGACATTTTAACCTTTTGTGTGTGTGTGTTTGTTTTTATTTTATTTTTTAAAACTTTTTCAGCATCTTTCTTCCCATTTTCCTTCCAGTCTTTCAAATTCATTTCCTTTTTACTTTCTTTACCTCATTTCTTTCATTTTGTATCTTTTTTATTTTCATTTATTTATTTATTTATTTTCAACTAATTAGTAGAAAGAAAGAAAAGGAATGAAATGAAGTAAAAAGAGAATGAAATAAATAAAGAAAAAAGAAAGAAATACAGAGACAAAAAAAAAATTAAATAAAAAAAAAAAAAATTTGAATGAAATGCAAAATTTCCTTTTTACTTTGTAATATTTTTATTTCATTTCTTTTTTTTCCTTTTTCTTTCTTTTTCTTTTTTTCTTTTTCTTTTTTCTTTTTCTTTTTTCTTTTTCTTTTTTCTTTTTTTTGTCCAATTAGCAGAAGCAACTTAACATATTCAATTTATGACAGAACGTATTTTTCTTTCTTATATGATAGATTGTTTTTTGTTTTAATTTGTCTTTTTTTAACTCATTGAATAAATTTTCAAAGTAATGAAAATATTCTTCTTCTTTTCAGGTGAGTATGCCTATGACGTTTATTTGAAATTGACATTGGGTAAGATAGAATTGAATTTTTCCTCTTTGATCTTATTCATCACTGATATAAATCCGTGATCTTTCAATTTATCTTTTGGATGAATCCTGAAGATGGATTTACATGTTCGGAAACACTCTTTCAATTCTTGAAAAGATTTTGATTGTAAGAATTTTTTTTTGCTTTTTTTTTTTTTTTTTTTTTTTTCAATTGTGTACAGATATTCTGTTATTTTGTGTTTTTAGCATCTTGAAAGGGGAATAAGCTTTAGTAGTAAAAAAAGAAAAAAAGAAAACTGAAAAATTTACACCCATGAAAATGTCACTTTTTAAAATGTAAAGAAACTTTTTCTTTTTTTTTGTTTTCTTTTTTTCTTTTAAGATTCTGTGAAAAGTAAAAGAAATTCATGAGGGTGGGTGTGTGCTTGTGCTATTGAATTTGAAAGAGAAATTATTTTTCTTATATATATATATATATATCATGGGGCCGGGTTAGCTCAGTCGGTAGAGCGTTGGGCTAGAAACCACAAGGTTCCTAGTTCGATACCAGTCCTCGCCAACTCAGCATATGAGTAGCACAGGGATCTGTGTGGTAAAGTAAGGAGCTGATGGTAGGTGTGGCGGTCCACCTCAGAGAGGTCAGAGAGGACCCCTCCGATCAATTGGTTGGTCACATCAAGCCCTAGCACCTATATGATTGCTCCATCCCTATTGCCCTTATGGCAAGCCCCAACCCTTTTTATCATATGGGTGCTAGAAGGCAGTAGCTGAGGGTCTTCGTATTCTGAGAATGACATTAAACTCTATCTGATGGTGAGGTTCCAGTTCTGAAGGTTTGGGGAATGTGGAGCACCCCTTTATCACCATTGCTCCCTGGTCCACTCTAACCCGGAGTGGTAGTACCTGTTAGGGTCCCATCTATGGGTTAAATAGAAAACATGAGTTTATAAACAAAATTGATTATCCATTAAGTATGCATTTATTTCAAAACTTTATCGGCATTAAATAACCCTCCGAGGTTGATATGCCGTAAAACAAACCAAACCCAGCTCGGCAGAAGAAAGCAGCCCAGAAGAAAATGGCCGCCAGAGCAAGAAGTCATCTCCCCTCTCCCCATTATATACCCAATATAAAGGGGGTATACAACACGAGGTGATGACCTTAGCGTCTGAAAGATTTCTTCCAAACGACATGTCAATGCATACCGAAGACTCATAATGAGTAAAATAGGCGAAGAAGAAGAAGAGGAGGAGAGGATGGAATTGATCCATTGGGAAGAAGACATAAAACGGATGATGCTGACAGTTACAAGGAAGAAACAGTGACAGCAAAATGGAGTGAAGGAGAAGTGCAAACTGGCTATCCATATTTGAATTGCGCAAAGAAAGGCTACATGATATCGGATGCAAGTCTTGCTTAAAACAAAAAGAAAATCATCTCTTATTATAATAGAGATTCAGTGTCTGTGTTGCATAGCGCCTTCTTCACTGGCACTAAATAATTATATTATTTATCTCTTTCTTTCTTCTATATCTGGTCGTATTTTCTTCTGGCCAGCTTTGCTTCTGATCGTCTTTGGTATTTCTTCTATCATCTTGACTTGGTCTGGCATCTTCTAAGATCTTGGATATCTTCTAAGGCCTAGCGTCTGGAGTTGACTTGGGGATTTCGGTCTGGTCTTCTATTACTATGTTCCTGCTGGCTGGTCGTCATTTCTTAGTCTTGTTACCAAGACATTCATTAACCACAAGAACATATTAATTATCCAAACTTTTATTTCCTTAACTATACATAATCCTCTAACTAACATAGCGCGCATGAGTTCCAGTTTAGGCAGAGCATAAAATGGCCGACCGCTCTGCCTGACGTCTAACTGCAAAACTGGGGACTCTGAAAAAGGGTCCCACGTGACTTCACATATTTGGCGGGCTTCTGTAATTTTCCATGGAAGGACCCGGCCATGATATGAAAAGGGTCATCCCTTCAGAATTATAGGGGATTGACAATAATCTTATGCAACTGCATAGATTATGTAACAGCAGTATGTCACTATTTACATCACAATCCCCTTAGGAATGGTGTAAGTTTATCAATGAGTATTTACTTATTATTTACTTATTATTTTATTATTAAATCATTAATACATAGAATAAATCATGAATTCAATTGCTGGTCAAAGCTGTTTGCATTTCACATAGCGCTAATACCCTTGGGAATGGTATGTATCCAATTCTCCCTCCAGCTTTAGGTAAATAGCAGGGCAGACTGGGCTCTTTAACCATGGCTAGGTAACCAGTCTAGGAGAAGGAAAACTCTGAATTCAAACCTGTTAAACTCCGCTTAAGAAATTGACCTGGTGCTGCATCCTGTTGGTGTGGAGGGGTTTGGTAAATATATATATATATATATATATATGCGTTCTTATTTAATTTTGTTAGTCTTTTTAATTTAATATATTTCATTGCATTAAAACTTAGATACTTACACCCAATGGAGGGTGGGTATTCCTGCTAGTATTAATAAAGAAAAACAAAGCATTGAAAGAAAAATGGCGAACAAACCATGTTGATATTTATCCAAGGAGAAATGTTTGAAACACTTGACAGATTGTGTAGTAGGATTAGGGTACTTACTACCTCTGTCATTGTGCAAAACCAACTAAATTAATAACCCACTTATTATTACATTCTCTTTTGAGCTAATATCCTTGGGAAAGGTATTGAACCCCCTTATCACCCAGCTATGGGTTAAATAGTACCACTACTGTTCTTCTTTTTGGCATTTCAGTCTCAGAAGACTATAATAGTTTTTGTGTCCCTGAAGTTACATCACCTCCTGTGACTATAAAGTTTGAAAAACATTCTCGACCACAGATGTCGCATGTGAAGGCTGTCCCTGAAGATGTTGATGTGGACCTCCAAGCTTCATGGTGTTGTGCCAGGGTGACTTCAGACATGCACAGTCCTCTACAGAGAGCCTGCCACCACTGAGGGCGGTCCTGAGCCAAATTTTCCCAGCTGGAAGGTGCAATGCCAAAGCACCTGAGATCATTCTTGCAGACATCCTTGAAACACAGCTGGGGGTGACCAATCTGTCTCTTACCAGACGAAAGCTCTTGCATCAAGGGTATCCTTCGGTATTCGTCCATCATCCATTCGGCGGACATGACCCAGCCATCGGAGACTATGCTGTCTCAGTAGAGCACACAAGCTGGGGAGTTGAGCTCTCTCTAGAACTGTTCTTCTACAAGGGTGGCATTGGCATAAAATATCTCACAAAGGTTGATATGCCATTAAACAAAGAAACCAAACCAAACTCCAGTCGGATGGAGACACATGGTGTAATGGTTACTGTCATAGAAAATGAACATGGTGAGACAAGTTCAAATCCTGAATGCAGCTGTTTGCATTTCACATACCTTGGGAAAGGTACAAATCCAACTATTCTCCCTCCAGCTATGGGTAAATCGTGGGGCAGACTAGGCTCTTTAACCTTTGTATGACAACGGGTCTAGGAGAAGGAAAACTCTGAATTCAAACCGAAGGGTCTCTTTTCTTGTTAGTCAAAACAACTTTGAGAGCTACTCATCTTCCTTCCTCCTCCCCACCAACATGTTTGAAATTCATCTTACCACACAAAACCTGATTACATATCCACCCATTTGGTGGGGGATCAAAATATGTCAACTGTATCCCCTGCAGGGGTGTATGTCCCCTTCAGAAAGGAGTGTCCTGGGTATGACACTAAACTGCATCTGATGGTGAGGCTCCAGTTCTGAAGATTTGGGGAGTGTGGAATACCCCTTTATTGCCATTACTCCCAGGTTCATTCTAAACTGAGGAAGTAGTAGTAGTAGTACCTGTTAGGGTTCCATCTATGGGTCAAATAGAAGTTGAACACATTAGCAACTATGCCACGATGACCCCCCCCCACCCCAACAACAACCACATGAAAAGAACGATATTAATTGATACAGAAAGATTTTATGCATTTTTATTTTCACACTGTATGTTATATACATTATGATAACTTGTAAAAATAAATGTCCCCTAAGTATTTAAGTTTTAATAAAATTAAATATTATATTGTATTAGAAAGGCTAATGAAATTAGATAAGATCACTAAGTCATTTTCTAACTTATTATCACTTTTGAATGTTTGATAGTGTGATATATATTTTCCCTCGCGGTGATTTAACAAGGGTTCTTTGTATTCATTGGATTTTGTTCTCATTGAAATATCACTAAGTTTTCTATTGTAATTTTCTTATTGAACACCTTTCTGCTCTTAATACAACACAGCTTGTTATTTCCATAAGTCCCATTTCTATATTCAAAATGGCCTTCAATCATCCAAACAAATTTGTAGGATTTATCTCCCTTTAATCTCTTTTAAAATATTTTTCTTTTTCACTCACACTTTTCAGTCAATTTTATTATTCAGTTTGGATTGAAACATTTTTCATCATCAATTCTTGCGTCTTTTTTTTTTCCTTCCTTTTTTGCTTCCTTCTTCTTTTTCTTCCCTTTTTTCTTCTCTTTTTTCTCTTCCTTACTCTTTTTTTTTTTTTTTATTTCCTTCCTCTTTTTTATTCCTCCCTTTTTCTTCCTCTTTTTCTTTCCTCTTTTTTTTTCTTCCTTACTCTTTTTTTTTATTTCCTTCCTTATATTTCCTTCCTTTTTTTTTTTATTCCTCCCTTTTTTCTTCCTCTTTTTTCTTTCCCCTTTTTATTCTTCCTTACTCTTTTTTAATTTCCTTCCTCTTTTTTATTCCTCCCTTTTTCCTTCCTCTTTCTTTCCTCTTTTTTTCTTCCTTACAATTTTTTATTTTATTTCCTTCCTTTTTTATTCTCCTTTTTATTCCTCTCTTTTTTATTCCTCTCTTTTTTATTCCTCATTTTTCTTTCCTCTATTTTTATTCCTTACTCTTTTTTTATTTTATTTCCTTCCTTATATTTCCTTTCTCCTTTTTTTTAATTAAAAATAAATAATTATTTAATTAATTATTAATACATTCATGCAACATTTTATTTGAGGTGGACAGAACTAAGTTTCATTTCAAATTGTTTTATTTTTTTTTTTACTCCTTTAATAAATTTGATGATTTTACTTGTGATTTTTACTTCACACTCATGAAAAGGGGATACATTTCTTTGCCATCCAGCTGATACCGACAATAGGTCAATCTACCAACTTTACTACTACTGCAGAGTGAATACATAAAGAAATATACCAATAATCTTGCACAGTTCTTCTTGACTCCATATGAACCCGACAAATGTATGTTAGTTGATGATGATGGTTGGTTGCTACAAAAAGTTATGGGTTTAAAACAAACATTGCAATTTACAATGAGATAAAGACAAGCAAATCTATACAACTGAAAAAAATATATATATATATAACATCTATGGTTGTGAACAAGATAATTTTTTTTTTCTTTTTTTGTTTTTGTTGCTGCATATAAATGTGTAAACTAAAATGGTAGGTAGTAAAGAAATATACAATTTCATCGTGGAATAAAATCGATTTGTTTTGAGAAAAAGGAAATGTTTGTTTTTTTGCATCTTTCAACATCCCATGTTGTTTGATCTGTCTGTATGTTTCTTTACATTGATCAGATGAAACTTATTGGGAAAGAAAACAAGACCCCCCCCCCCAAAAAAAAAAAGATCTTTCTTTCTTTCTTTCTATCTTTCTGAGCAGCTGTACAAAAGCTGGCAATTTATGAAAAGAAGAAATTGGTAGAAAAGTACAAACAATGGAAGACAAAAGAAGTTTAAATCCGGGATATTTTAAAAAGATATTTTTTTAAAATATCTATTAATAATGGAGATTCGCTTCCAGTTTTTGTCTGCAACAAAAATTACGTCACTGCTTACGTCACTATACCCGAAATCGTCATAACATAGAATAAATACACTCAAAATTTGAACATGCAGCATTAGACAGTCCTCATTGTTTTGTTTTTTTTTTTTTAATAAATACATGACTGGTATTATATATCTATATATAGTTTGTTTTATTTTAATAGATATTCAAAGTTAATAAAACTTAGTTTCGATTTCAAATTGTTTTATTTTTTTTTTTTACTCCTTTAATAAATTTGATGATTTCATGATTTATGGTTCAAACTCTCCGACATTTAATTTTTAAATTTCACCTCCTCAAGCAATATCTTTCAAAAATTTATTTTTACATCGCCCGGAGGGTGTTTTTTTTATTTTGCTAGTATATATAAAAAAACTTAGAAACGATGCAAAAATCTATCATTAGATTGTGCAAAAGAACTTTAGTCCTAAATAATCCAATCAAGAAGAAAAAAAAAATTAATTTCTTTTAATTTGTAAGATATAAAACCGTTAATCAATAAGGGACAGATTAGAATCATTAAATCCTATAGTGTATCAGTTTGTTTTTCTTTTTTTATGGCATATCAACCTAGGTGGGTCATTTAATGCCGACAACATTTTTGAAAGATTTGTAGTGAGTTTGGAAGAAAATTTTTTAAACTGAATTTTTTTTTTTTTTTAATAAACAGAACATAGCCATGATATTGATCAAAGTGTCCACACTGAAAACCAGCAACCAATCAGAATCCAAGGAATGAGCTTGGCCAAAGTACATAGTGGAACAATCCAAACTTGTATATAAAACACCTACCAACACTGATGCTCAGATCAGATTCAACTTGTAATACAGTAGAATACTAATACAAAATTCTACACATAAGATTATCTAAAAAATTAAATCTATTTTCTTTTATGTAGATTTTTATTTCCCCCCAAGTTACACAGCCGAGAGCACATCTGGCTCTTTCAACTCATAATTCCAAACTCGCTCAATATTCTCACCTCTCATTCCTCCTCTCTCCCTTTTCACCATGTCTCACCGCTTGTCCAATAGAAACATGCTATGTGATAATGATGATTCATCCTTAAACTTTTCCATTCTCATCTAACACATATTTTTATTTTTATTCCACATCAGTTTTACACTCATGGCTCGACCCCCCCCCCCATTATGTTACACATTTATGAGTGGTGTAATTTTTTTAAACTGACCACAAACATTGTCAAATAGAGACATTGCTTAGAAATATAAGATAAGTAATAGAAGATATTTTTGACATTTGTCTCTTAGGCTCTTTTTATCTGTCTGATTGGAGATACACCTGTCATAATCAACTTCGATCCAATACTTCACCTGATTTACTTACGTATGCATGTATGTATGTATATATATATATATATATATATATATATATATATATATATTCTGAAAAAATTACCTTATCTATTGAATGAACTTTATGTGATATATATATATATATATATATATTCTGAAAAAATTACCTTATCTATGAATGAACTTTATGTGTGTATCTATGAATGAACTTTACTCTCTCTCTCTCTCTCTCTCATATATATATATATATATATTCTGAAAAAATTACCTTATCTATTGAATGAACTTTATGTGTATCTCTCTCTCACACACACACATACACATTCACTAAATTCATTCAATAAATAAGTAGATATAAATGAATTCTGAAAAAAATTACATTACTTATCGAATGAACACTGTGTGTGTATATGTATATATATATATATATATTCTGAAAAAATCACCTTATTTATTGAATGAACACTGTGTATGTATGTATGTGTGTATATGTATATATATATATATATATATATATATATATTATTATTTATATTTTGCTTGAAGGCAATTATAATGCATGTATCGCATAAAATTCAATAATTATAGAAAATAATCTTGACAAGTGAATCCCGGCAAAGGATGGCTCACTATGTAGAACACCGTACAGACTGTTTTGACTTTATTAAGTCTCTTCAGCGATGTATACTAACGACTCCCCTCTGACAACAGGAATCGAAACCGGGACTTCACAGGCATAGTCAGAGACCATATCCGTTCGGCTGCCAGTACATAGCGAACAATCCCTGCGAATATATATATATTCTGAAAAAAATTTTCTTTATTTATTGAATGAACCTTGTTTTGTGTGTATATATCTTCTTATTATAATAGAGATTATGTGTCTGTAACCGAAACTATGTCACCACCAACGTCACAATTCTCTTAGTTATTTACATTATATCCTCAATGGTTATTAAATCATGATTATATAATCTTAATTAGCATCTTATTTATTAACAATGTCTCTATTAAGGTCTAGCTTAAATAGATTTGCCTCAAAACAGCCCATATTATTAAAGTATTTAAAATCCTAGGATGTGTATTATATATAATTAAGAAATAAATGTATATGGTGTGAATAATTGTATTCTACTGTTCTACCGACTGAGCTAAATCGGTACCAACATTCTTCTTTTTATAGAGACAAATTGAATTTATTTTGATATTCAGAAGAAGAAAAAAAATTAATCAGAATTTTTTACTTTTTTAAATTAAAAATACAACTTCTTTGATACTGTTTATATGGTTTAAATGGTTTACTAAAATGATGAGCAGTTATAATGGCACGGTTCTAAAATATATGTAAAAAAAAAAGAAAAAAAGGTATACTATTTTAGTTTGTAGCTGAAGTGCTTCATTAAAATTCATCTGTCTTCTCTTTTTTTTTTTTTTTTTTCTGGAGAATTTTTTTTTTTTTTTTTTTTTTTTTTTTGTCGTATTTTCAGATATTCAATCCATTAAAGGTTTTCCATTCTCTGCTGATAATGATTCTTTCCGTTATCTTTAGCAATTAGTCTTTTGGTGGAGTTCCAATAGGAATTTACAAAAGTAAAAAATAAAAAAAAATAAAAATTATATATCAGAAATGATATTCCTGGAAACTTGATAATTTTGGTCACTTTCTTTTACTTATTTTAAATTTTTCTTTTTTTTCTCTCTCTATTTTATCTGTTCTCTGTTTGAATTTTCCTTGTGAGACTTCTGCAGCATTTTTGTTTCTATCTTTTGGTTAAATTTATATTCTTCAATATGTTTATTGTTTTGACCTTTTATATGTTTGCTATACTTTTTATTATAAAAACATGATTATAATGATGTGATTTTTGCATCTATACGAGATTGTTTGTTAAAAAAGTATCGAGGAGGAAGTAGTTTTTACTGAGACAGAAATAAATAAATAAAATATTAAATTAAAATATGAATACTAAACTATTCTTTAAAATAATTCTTTTTTCATTCAATATGTTTATTCCAGTGAGTTTTTCATTGGTCAGAGCACCTCTGAAACACTTATGTGGTAGGTTTGTTAAAAAAGTATCTAGAATGCAGGTGTTTTTGCCAAGACAGAAATAAATTAATGTAATATTAAACTTTCTTTAAAATAATTCTCTCGGCATTCAACATACATATTTTTAATATTGATATTGAAAATTTGATTTTAATAAATATGTGCTTAGTATTATTGATTTCTCATTGTTTGAATATGAGCAAAGATCTCGGAGATAAATCTTAAAAGAAATCCATTAACAAATAGAAATACCTGTAATTTTATTCTTTACTTCCTATTTCAACTATATAGTTGAATTAGGAAAATTTAGCAATGAAAGACTAGGGTGATAGAAGAGTAAGTTTCAGTTGAGCTATTTTTCGATTATACATCCTCTGTTTCAAATCTTTTTATCTGCATTCTTATTTAGTTTCATTAGCCTTTCTAATTTATCATGTTTTATTATATTAAAACTTAAATACTTGCACCGTACGGAGGGTACATACATTTGCTAGTATGTATAAGAAAATGTGGCAACAAATAGATAAAAATAAAATTCCTTTTTAGGGGGGGATTTTTTTTTTTTTTTTTTTTCAAGAATGGTTCATAGAATTCATGTTTTGAAGGGAATGAATCGGAGACAGCACAGAGTTTCTTTTTTTAATTACCAAAACATTGCTGCTGTTTGTACTGCGTTTTGTCTTTGTCAAAATAACGGTAGAAAGGTTTTTGATGGAACCCCTTTTTTCAAAGAACAAAAAAATTCCTTCTATTTAAAGTAAAAGTTAATTAATTTTAGATTTTTTTTCTTTTTCTCAATTGAATTTATATGGAATTATCTCGGTCTCGATCTGAATGAATTGAAATACATTTTTTTTAATATAAAATGTTTTATATTTATCTATAAAATACTGATGTATAATTATATATAAAATACTATATATTTATACTGAAATTAGTGAAATATTGAAATTCTGTTATATTTATATTGAAATTTTATATTGATATATAAAATACTGATATAAATGATATGATAATATATATATAAATCTTTTTAAAAAGGAATATTAATGTTGGTACTAAATTAATAAAAATAAAAATTCCTTTTTAGGAGTGATTTTTTTTTTAAATTTTTTAAAATTTTTTTTTTTAAGAACGGTTCATAGAATTATGTTTGAAGGGAATGAATTGGAGACGGCACAATGTTTCTTTTTCTAATTATCAAAACATTGCTGTTTGAAAAATAATGGCAGAACGTTTTCTTATGGAATATAAAACTCACAAAAATATGACTCTTTTACTTTTTCTTTTTTGTTCAATTCAGTTAATTCTAAATCATCGTGCTCTCAATCTATATATTAAAACTCTTGTTCCTTAATTGAATAACCATTATCTTGCAACACCCTCTGGTTAAAAATGTGATCATCCAAGATGAAATTAAAAAATGTAAATCCTGATTATCTGGTGTTGCTTATCTGCCAAATTTCTTATTTCTTATAACTGTTGTCACCTCAGCAAAATAATGGACCCTTCAGAAAGAAAGGCAAGAAAAAGGACATGCTACATTGAAAAAATATTTTTAAAAAGAGTAAGGGAAAGGTAGACTGTGTGAGCACGTGGAAGCAATAACGCTAATCTGTTTCAATTGAACATAATGAAAAGATGGAAAGAACGAAAGAGAGAGAGAGAGAGTGTTAAATCAAGATTATTATACTTTTTATATATTGAAGTAATTCAATAGCTCTTAAGTAAACATAACAAACATTGTAATAATTAAATTATCATACTGTGGTATATCCACAGGTCCTGCTAGTATTGAACTATTTGGAAATAGCTCTTAAGTAAACATAACAAACATTGTAATAATTGAATTATCATACTGTGGTATATCCACACTAGTATGAACTATTTGGAAATAGCTCTTAAGTAAACATATCAAACATTGTAATAATTAAATTATCATACTGTGGTATATCCACAGGTCCTGCCAGTAGCTCTTAAGTACTAGGTCCTACTAGTAATGAACTATTTGGCAATAGCTCTTAAGTAAACATATCAAACATTGTAATAATTTAATTGTCATACTGTGGTATATCCACAGGTCATGCTATTTATAATTAATTTGAAATTACGTTATATTCAAAAAATGTTTTTGTTTATTTGTTTATAGCAATGGAGTATAGTCGTCAATGAAAATAAAGTTGTGTGATTCCATTCATTATTAGAAAAGCACTTTGTTGTGCTGTGATCGTCTGAGAACATGCAAGTACACAATGTTGTGTTCTGATGTTGTGTGTGTGTGGTAGATTATTTTTGTCGACAAAACGAGTCAAGTGGCATCATATTGTAATGATATATATATATATATATATATATATATATATATATATATATATATACAAGTTCTTGTTTTTTTTTTGGGGGGGGGTTCGTCTCCACCACTTGATGTGGTGGATGTCTCATGCGTAAATGATGAAGTTTTCATAATGTAAGTAGTTTTGTATTTGTTGTTTTGAATTGATGGCTTATTTTTTTTTTAGGGGGGTTCTTTTTTTCCTCTATCTTCTTTTTTCCTCTTCTTCTTTTTTTTCTTTTCTTTTTCTCTTTCTTCTTTTTTCTCTTTCTTTCTTCTTTCTTTTTCTTCTTTTTTCTTTCTTTTCTTCTTTTTTCTGTTCTTTTTCTTTTTCTTTCTTTTTTCTTTTTTCTTTTTTCTTTTTTCTTTTTCTTCTTTTCTTTCTTTCTTTTTTCTTTTCTTTCTTTTTCTTTCTTTACTTTTTTCTTTTACTT
>CM042160.1:57830177-57872677 GCA_023376005.1 Doryteuthis pealeii | reverse complement strand
ATATTATATGTATGTGTGTGTAGATGTGTATATATTATATGTATGTATGTGTGTGTAGATGTGTATATATTATATGTATGTATGTGTGTGTAGATGTGTATATATTATATGTATGTATGTGTGTTATATGTATATATATGTATGTGTATATATTATATGTATGTGTATATATATATGTGTGTGTGTGTGTGTGTCTAATTGTATGTGTATATGTCTGTATAAATATGTGTAGGTGTGTGTAGACAAAAAAAACTCCAGATTTTCAAGTGAATATGTGAAGATCAATTTATATATATATATATATATATATATATATATATGTGTGTGTGTGTGTATATACTTTTACTCTGTAAAGCCAAGAACAATAGTTAACCTGAAGTTGCAATAATCATCTAAATGAAGTAGATGAGTAAAAAAAAAAAAACAAAACAACTTCCCAGAAGATAAAACAATTTTTGACTTTTCACTAAAGAAACCGAGACACTTGAGTGTCAGACGAAACGATGGTATATTAGACTTCTTTTCTCTTTTCTCTAATTTTTCAATGATTTTCATCGATTGGCCCAACTTTCCTTCTGATGATTGAGTACAGAATTTGTTTGAATCAATTGTTTCCTTCTCCACAAGGAGATCATCTCTGGAAAAATCTAATACATCACGTTCTTTGGATGAAGACCAGCCATCGGTATGTCTAATGGTCGGTCATTTTACCTGCTTCATTATTGTAAAATATCCACTAGTTTTTTTTATCAATTGGATGTTTCTTTATAAGATCTTCTTAGTCAATGTCACGTTTTCAATATTACATAGCATTACCTTTTTCTTTTCTTCTCTTATTAACATTAAATGAAAAAAAAAAAAAAAAAAACTTTGTTGAAGTGGTTGGGCATTAAGGTAGATTGATTTTTAACTTTCTTTTAGAATATCAAATTCTCTCAAACAGCAAAAGTTGTATGTTGGTATAATGAATACTGATACCAAAAACTAGATTTCTTATTTGCACCATTGTTTGAGGAAATAACATCAAACATTGTCAGTTAAGTAAGTAAAGTAAAAGTAAAGTCGTCGGGGTGGCCTAATGTCGGTATCAGCCAGACAGCGATCTATCCCCTTTTCACTAGCGCTAGACCAAGGAGATTTATTTAGATATCTGAGGTGGAGTGCCACACCTACCATCAGCTCCTCACTTTACCGTACAGAACTCTGTGCTACTCATACACTGAGTTGGCAAGGGCCGGTATCTTGTGATTCTTAGCCAACGCTCTACCGACTGGTTAGAAAATTTAGCAATTTCAATATTTAAAACAGAAATTTATTTTACTAAGATGAAACGAATAAGATATTATAACTAGAATTAAAATTGAAAATATCTCCCCATCACCACCAACACCTCCGATACGCTGCTTTTTCATATGCTGAGTTGGCAAGGGCCGGTATTGAATCCGGAACCTTGTGGTTCTGAAGCAAACGCTCTACCGACTGAGCTAAACCGGCCCTAAATTATTGATATGTAATGTAGAAATATTTAAGTAGTAACCTGCACACAATAATATAGTCTGGCTTTTTTCTTTCTTTCTTCTTACTTATGAGGGAGCCATCTATGACAGCAACTAATGATTTTCAATATTTGATTTGGATCTGTGAAACCTGTTAACTATTCTTGTAATTGATTATCCTTAAGTAATATTTGATTGATTTTAACCTCATCTGACCTGGCCGACCACGGAGAGAAAAGTTCAGTGTGAAATTTCCAGACAAAAACTTTGGAACATACTTTTGATACAAAGGTTAGTGTGAGCAACTTAATTAGTTCCATCGTGGTGGTGTTGCGTAGCGGCTCTCACTTGGAAGGGAGTGATGACAAGTCAATCCTATTATAATGGAGATTGTGTATCTGTCTGTGATGATGGTAGGTGTGACGCTCTGCCTCAGATGCAAAACAATCTCCCTGATCTAGTGCTAATGAAAAGGGGAGACACTCCCTCGCTGTCTGGCTGATACCAACGATAGGCCACTTTGCCTACTTTACAATTTCATAATGATAAAAAGATAATAGTAATAATAATACAGTGATACAATAGAAATAACATAATAATAATACTTATTAAAGTAATAATAATGATGATGATGATAATACAATAGTAGTAGTATCTTATTATAATGGAGATTGTGTGTTTGTCAGTAACTGAAACTATATCACTACTCAAGTCCCAATTCCCTTAGTAATTCACATCACATACTTCATGATTTTATTTTATCTAAACCTTAATTATTAATAAAATTGTTTTACATTATTAATACTGTTGGCCATATCTACATACTAATAACATGCAATTCTATTTATATACACAACAAAATAGTGGTTTACAGTGTGAATGGGAAGGCTTATTTGCATATTGATCTTAAAAATTTGATTTCAATAAATATATGCTTGGTATTATTGATTTCTAATTGTTTGATTTTATCGTAATGAATATAAGCAAAAATCTCGGTGAATAAATATTAAAAGAAATTCATTAACAAGAAATAACTGTAATTTCATTCTTTACTTCCTAATTTAACTAGATAGTTAAATTAGGAAAATTTAGCAATGAAAGACAGGAGTGATGGAAAATGATAGAAGATTTAGTTTCAAAGTTGTTCTATTTTTCGATTATACCCCCTCCCCTCTGTTTCAAATCATTTAATATACATTCTCATTTAGTTTCATTAATCTTTCTAATTTGATATATTTCATTACATTAAAACTTAAATATTCGCGCCAGGAGGGTGCATATTTATGCTAAATAATAATTGTGCAATAAGTAAGTAAAGTCGTTGGGGCGGCCTAATGTCGGTATCAGCCATGCAGCGAGGGAGTCTATCCCCTTTTCACTAGCACTAGACCAACGAGATTATTTTAGCATCTGAGGTGGAGCGCCACACCCACCATCAGCTCCTTACTTTACCGCACAGATCCCTGTGCTACTCATACGCTGAGTTGGCGAGGGCTGGTATCGAACTAGGAACCTTGTGGTTTCTAGCCGAACGCTCTACTGACTGAGCTAACCCGGCCCTAATCTCTATTTCTGTTCTATTTCGAGAAGCTGGGATCTGGTTGTTGGATCTGATGTTGAGTTAGCTGGCATTCTTTGCTTTTTGAGTCTTGATACAACTTGGGTTTGCTGGAAGATATCTTACCTTGCGTCATTTATAGTTTTTAATAATAACACAAAGCAAACTTATTTTTTTCTTATGAGATATTTTATTTTAGGGTTGGCTGTTGCCACAAGGGCAATAGGGTTGAGACAATCATATAGGTGCTAGGGCTTGACATGACCAGCTGATTGATTGGAGGGAGCCTCTCTAACTGTCCATCTAGCCTAATTAAAGACAAAGATGGAGTGTTGATGTCATAGGTTGCTCAGCTGCCTGTGTTCCATCCTTAAGCATCACGGGTCACAACCCATGGCCAGTAAGTTGCCCCATTGGGGGAGTCTTATCCCTCAGCATAGGTGCAGTCAGTGTATTCTAAAGCCCAGCCAATCGGGCTATGTGTAAATAGTAGGGCAGACTAGGCTCTCTAGCCTTGATAGAGTAACTGATTTAAGAGAAAGAAATATAATTCTACACCCCTACCAACACGGCAGGGTAAATGGGGAAGGCATTCGTACTTCAGTGGACTGAGAAATATGGAAATGGGGATGAGTATATCTATTCTACCTTCCCCCACCTTTGGGTAAATAGTAGGGCAGACTACGTTCTCTAATCTTGATAGAGTAACTGGTTTAAGAGAAGGAAACCTCTGAATTCTAGCCTCCTACCAATATGTCAAAGACCTGTATGGCAGGGTAATTGGGTGAGGTGTGGGTACTGCAGCAGAGGACTGCGAAAATCTGCAAATGGGAGATGTGCATATAAAACTGCATGGTGATAAACAGTTACCAGCTTGAGGAAAATGAATCGCTAATGGAATTTTGTCGCTGCACGAGAGGTGATCAGTATTGGTGAACTGCTTTCGATACGCCTGCCAGGGTTTTAGACGTTTCTAGTCGGCCTGAAAAAGATCAGTTCTGGATCAATATCTCCAGTTAAATTACTGATTGATGATATTTACCCGCTCGCAACTACTTGAGGAATTCACTTATTTTTGCTTTTATAATCATAAATAACTTATCACTCGGTTCCAAACTCTAATGTATTGGCAACATTCCAACATCACCAGCCAGTCTTTCTCTAAGTGAATTTTAACGCTCACATCAAACGGCACCTTTTTTTTTTTTTTTTTTTTTTTTGTTGCTGTATGGCAATATGTTAAGAGTCATGCATATATATATTTACCAACTCCTCCACACGAGCAGGATACGACACAAGGTTAATTTCTTAAGCGGAGTTCAACAGGTTTGAATTGAGTTTTCCTTCTCCTAGATTGGTTACCTAACCATGGTTAAAGAGCCCAGTCTACCCTGCTATTTACCCATAGCGGGAGAGAGAGTAGGATTCATACCTTTCCCAAGGGTATTAGCGCTAAGTGAAATGCAATTACCACGTCCAGGACTTGAAGAGTCATGCATATATGCACCTAAAACATATGGAAGCGCGTGGTGTAATGGTTAGAGTCGTAGGAAATGGACTCGTCGACCAGAGTTCAATTCCTGGACGAAGCTGTTAGCATTTCATATGGCACTAATACCCTTGGGAAAAGTCTGAATCCAATTCTACCTCCAGCTATGGGTAAATAGAAGGGCAGACCGGGCTCTTTAACCATGGCTAGGTAACCAGTCTAGGAGAAGGAAAACTCTGAATTCAAACCTGTTAAACTCCACTTAAGAAATTGACCTTGTGTCACATCCTGCTCGTGCAGAGGGGTTTGGTAAATACGTATATATATATATATATATATATTTTCAAACCTCAAATTTTAAACAGACTGAATAACAAGGACTACCACTCGCTTTTCTCATTATTCTGTGATAAAAATTTCTTATTACCTTCCATATACCAACAAATGCCCTGAAGATGATCTAATTAATAGATCGAAACACTGCAGCGTCGGCCAATAAACTCACCACTTAACTCATTTAAACCTGTGTTTTTTCATTCTTTCTTAATATACTACATACCGTCGGATTCACTTCCAGGAATGGTAGTACCTGTTCGGGTTCCATCTATGGGCTAAGTAGAAAAAGTGAATTTGCAAAAATGTGTTTTAGAAAATTGAGTACCCATGAAGGAATTAATAAAACAAATGTCTTTGGCATAAAATGACCCAACAGGGGTTGACATACTGCAAAAACCAACCAACCAACAGTTGAATCGATGTCTTAGGAATGGAGTAAAACAAAGTATTTGGCATAAAAATGACCCAATGAGTTGTTGATGTGCCTTAAAACCCAAACAACCAACAAGCAACCTGAAGCAAGCCAAATGGCACATCGGCTGAAATGTGGTATATATGAAAATAAAGATGAGGACAACAGTCCGAAAAATCTTGATCCTACAAAATAAGATTTGCTTAGTAAGTCACTCTAAAGAATAAAAAAAAAGAAATAAAACATTGAGAATTTTTTTTTCTTAATATTATTAGCAAAATACCCACCCTCAGGGGCACAAGTATATAAGTTTTAATATAAATAAGTATTAGATTAGAAAGACTAATGTAATTAAATATGAACACAAAAAAGATTACATTCATTTTTACTTTATTCTAATTGATTTCGATATAAGATTATACGTAGGATTACTTTTAATACGTATGAGAATAAAACAATATTAGGAATCAATTACACCAAGTAATTATTTATTAAACATGGTTTTGTTAAAACCAGTATGCAAATTATTCACACCATATACTCTGTAAACTTTTATTTTTTATAATATATAACACTTATTTCAAGATTTTAAATGCATTAATAACATGGGCTGTTTTGAGGCAAATCTATCTCAACTAGACTTTACTAGAGACGTTGTTAAAAATATGATGCTAACTGATTAGATAATTATTGTTTAATAACCATTGAGAATATAACGTAAATAACTAAAGGAATTGATGTTGGTTGTGATGTAGTTTCTGTGACACACACACACACACACAATCTCCATTATGATAAGATTTACAGAAATAAAATCTGTGGAATGGATGCATGTCAGGTTAGGTTGATTTTTTCCCTTTTTTTTTTTTTAATATCAAATTCTCTCAAACAGTGAAAGTTGTGTGTTGGTATAATGAATACTGATACCAAAAACTAGATCTCTTATTTGTACCATTGTTTGAGGAAATAGTATCAAAGTTTGTCTACTAAAACGCACCAAAATTCCCCATTTTCCAACATTTAGCCTAGAAATTGATTAGAAGATTTAGCTATTTCAATATTCAAAACAGAAAAGGTTATCATTTTAAATGAAATGAATAAAAAAAAAAAACCGCTTTTTACCTCATTAATTAAGCTGTAACAGTGGTAACATTTTAAAAGATTGAAAATATTTCCTCAAACGAAGGCAAAGTTTTGAAGAAAAATATTCTGTGTAGTAATTCATTATGTTAATTTGCAACTTTTACCACATGGGAGACATTACAGTTCCAAAATTGACCCACTCTAATGCACATGTGTGTCTCAGAGACAAATTGCAGCATCCCACAAGACGGACACGTTGCAATGCATCTTTCGGCAATAAAGCTGTTAAGACTCAAAAAAATGTCAATTGGTCTGCAAAGTGGATTGGAGAAACTGTCTTATTTTAGACTAATTCCCTGCGGTCATTAAACCGAGCGAGAATGGGGGGTGGGGCAATGTCTGCAATGCTGCCTTACCTTTAATTAAGAAAATATCACTGCAAATATTGATGGTAGAGTCCACCGAAGCCGAGAGCTTAGTGGGAGGGGGTGCTTGGTTGAATTACAATCGGCTATGTTCAACCCACTTGAAATACACTTGTAAATCACGTATCTTATATGGTGCGAATGCTGTGCCGTAATTAGTTGTGTATAACAAGCACCCCTAACTCTTGGCTACAAAATTCTGGAAAAAGGATCTCTTGTGTATAATACGAATTGATTTCTTTTTGAATTTCCAGAAGCGGCTACTCAGCATCTCTTGGGTAGAGGAGGGGTGAAACTCTGGTGTATTGATTTGTTTACTTTTGAAATTTAAAAATGCTAGAATTTCAATGCTATTTCTATGTGTATTTTAATTTTTAGATATCTTTGAATATAAATCAAATCTTCATAATTTTTGCACAAAAAGCAAGAACCGGTGATATTTAATGTGTACATATATTTACTTTGTCGTTAATTGTTTTTATTTTCGTAGTTTCATCTGGGTATACATACACACAACTACCCTTTATATATGTGCTAGCAGTAACATTTGTTCAACTTTTTCAAGGAATACACTTTAAGGTGTTCCTGACCACATCATTATTGATGTAATTCCTAAGATCCTAAGGTGTTTTAGGTCTTTCAACAACATACACCTTTTTGGGAGGCTGGAGACCAACTTTAAAGAAGTCTAGACAGGAACAAGTCATTGTGTCCCGATTACACATTGGTCATACAAGACTAACGCACTCCTATATACTCAAACAAGAACAACAACCACAATGTGGAACATGTCAAACACCTATTCATGGAATGCAAGTTTTTTGCTCACATCAGAAACCGTTATTTTAAAGCAAACAAATATGAAAGATCTGTTTGAAAATGTCAACATGGAGGATATTCTCTCTTTTTTGAGAGAAATAAAATTATACCATAGAATATAGACATGAAACAAATCAATACCATACAACATAATCACCAATAATGCTAACACATTGTTAAAACCAATTACTAAAATGTATAAATATAAATACACAATATGTATAACTTCTTAACCGTTAGGCATGACATAACCCCAGACGGGTTGATATGCCGTTAAAATCAATAAACAAACAAACAAACCAGCTAGTGTTGATCATCCACCAGGGAATATTCTCAGCAGCAAATAACCATATGACGAACTTTGAGGCTTTATATTAAGCAGCACAAGAGGAACATCCAATCAAATGCGACTCCAGGCTATACCTCTCCCAAGCAAATGCCCCCCCCCCTACAGAGAAAGTGAAAGTCGGGAGATGCATTTTGATGCTCAGAATTTGTTCAATTCTTATCCGGTTTATATCAACTAAAAATAAGAATTTATATGCAGTGCTGCTGGGACACACATATTTGCTTTGAATGAGTCCCCAGGAAAATTTATGGGTCCCAACTAAAGCCGGCTAATTCCTACCTTGTAACCTATCCTGTGTAATTCATTTCTAAAAAAACCATTGAACTGTATTTACAGTTAGCTTGAAATGGTGAGGGAAGAAAAAACACTGGGATGCATGTATATGATTTTACTGTGTCAGGGACGCAGGACGCATATCTATCAGCATCTCTGTATGTGATATCTTATTATAATGGAGATTGTGGGTTTGTTAGTCTGTAACCGAAACTATGTTACTATACAAATCACAATTCCCTTTAGTTATTTACATCACATTCTCTATGATTTCATTTTTATTTAAACCTCAATTATTAATAAAATTGTTTTACATAATTAAGACTGTTGACCATATCTACATACTAATAACATGCAATTGTATTGATATATACAGCAAAATAGTGGATTACAGTATGAATGGGAAGGCTAATTTGCATATTGATCGTAAAAAATTTGATTTTAATAAATATATGCTAGGTATTATTGATTTCTAAATATTAGGTTTTATCTTATTGAATATGAGCAAAAATCTCTTCAATAAATCTTAAAAGAAATCCATCAACAAGAAGAAATAACTGTAATATTATTCTTTACTTCCTATTTTAACTAAATAGTTAAATTAGGAAAATGTACCAATGAAAGACGGGAGTAATGGAAAATGATGGAAGATTTAGTTTCAAAGTTGTTCTATTTTTCAATCATACCCCCTCTGTTCCAAATCTTTTTATCTGCATTCTTATTCAGTTTCATTAGTCTTTCTAATTTAATACAATATTTTATTATATTAAAACTTAAATACTTGCACCCGGAGGGTGCATATATTTGCTAGTATATATAATGTTTATTAAGAAAACAAAACTCAAGTGTTTCATCAAGTATTCTTCTAATACATGAAACTTTTAGTAATGAAACCAACATGAGGAGGTGAGATTTAATTCAATTAATTCCATGCAGAATAGTCCTGATGATCCTTGCAATGAAACCCAGACAGACTTATTCCGACTATATTGGTTTATTAAACCTGTTCTACAAACGTATTGAACACTTCTATAAGTAAGTAATAGGGGTGGCCTAAAATTGGTATCAGTGCCAATCAGCGAGGGAGTCTATTCCCCTTTCACTAGTGCTAGATCAAGGAGATTGTTTTTTGGGCGTCTGAGGTGGAGCGCCACACCTACCATCAGCTCCTTACTTTACTACACAGATCCCTGTGCTACTTATATGCTGAGTTGGCGAGAGCCAGTATCGAACTAGGAACCTTGTGGTTTCTAGCCGAACATTCTACCAACTGAGCTAACCCAACCCTAACTACAAATAAATAAATACTCTTTGAATATTTCTCTTTGTTTTTGAGATGAGGTTTGATAATTTGGATTATTCGGACTATTGTCCTCATCTTTATTGTTACTAGCAAATATATGCACCCTCCGGGTGCAAGTATTTAAGTTTTAATATAATAAAATATCATATTAAATTAGAAAGGCTAATGAAACTGAATAAGAATACAGATAAAAAGATTTGAAACAGAGGGGGTATGATTGAAAAATAGAACAACTTTGAAACTAACTCTTCCATCATTTTCCGTTACTCCCGTCTTTCATTGGTAAATTTTCCTAATTTAACTATTTAGTTAAAATACGAAGTAAAGAATAATATTACAGTTATTTCTTCTTGTTCAGGGATTTCTTTTAAGATTTATCCGCGAGATTTTTGCTTATATTCATTAAGATAAAACCAAACAATTAGAAATCAATAATATTAAGCATATATTTATTAAAATCAAACTTTTAATATCAATATGCAAATTAGCCTTCCCATTCACACTGTAAACCGCTATTTTGTTGTATATATAAATATAATTGCATGTTATTAGTATGTAGATATGGTCAACAGTATTAATAATGTAAAACAATTTTATTAATAATAGAGGTTGAAATAAAAATAAAATCATGGAGAATGTGATGTAAATAACATACGGAATTGTGACTTGAGTAGTAATATAGTTTCGGTTACAGACAGACAAACCCACAATCTCCATTATAATAAGATATACACAAGGTTTCAGCTGATGTGACCTCCACAATGGATATAAGTTAATACAGTTCTAAGTGACATTCATCTCTTGGCTGCAGGTTCAATCCTGGCCAAGGGTGACAGTAACATAGGATAATTAACACAGCTTAACACTTGTACCTGGTCATGTTTAACAGAATGAGAACAGTCTACTCCTGTGGATTGGCGAGGGCCAGTATCGAACTAGGAACCTTGTGGTTTCTAGCCGAACGCTCTATTGACTGAGCTATTCATTCATAATTCCGACTTATTTCAGTTGATTGTTTTTTATTGACAGTCTAAATTGTGACTCGCTCAATTCTTTGGCCTTCTCTGCTAAGCAATCTTCTCTTCAAAAACATATTTAGATGAAATGTGAGATAATGAACGTTGAGAAACTTTGCCAAGTGTGTTGAACTACTAGATGAATATATTGAATAGCATGTTTTCATTTCATGGCTTAGTTATTACCATCTTGGTGAGGTCAAGAACTCTTCACCAGTCCCCCCCCCAGCCCTATATATAAGTAGACTAGCAGCGGCTACCCGGCATCGCCTGGATGATAGAGGGAGATTTTTTTAAAGTTAGTCCCGCAGATCCATTATTACTGAATTGTGAGTTGAATCCTTGTGGGATGCCCCATTTAAATCCCTATGTAAAAAAAAAAAAATAGACCTTGCATTGATCCAGCTACTCTGAAACGAAATAATGTCTACTATCTAAAATATTAAATGAAAAAAAAAATCCATGCTGTTATCATTTAAATTTTATTTCTTAATTATCTTCACGAATATAAATAAAATCTTTTTAATATTATTTTTGCTCAAAAACCAAGCCCTGGTGATATTTAATGTGTATATATATTTACTTTGTTGTTAATTGTTTTATTTTCGAAGTTTCCTCTGGACATACATATACATACAACTGTATATACTTTATATATTTATAGATAGATTATAATTAATGAAAAGGGCCAGTTTAGCTCAGTCAGTAGAGTGTTCGGCTTGGAATCACAAGGTTCCTGGTTCGATACCAGCCCTCGCCAACTCTGCGTATAAGTAGCACAGGGAACTGTGCAGTAAAGTAAGGAGCTGATGATAGGTTTGGCGCTCCACCTCAGATGCCAAAATAATCTCCTTTGTCTAGTGCTAGTAAAAAGGGGATAGACTCCTTCGCTGTCTTGATGATACTGACATTAGGCTGCCTCGACAACTTTTATTCTAAGCTTACTTTTGGAAATAATCAATATCAGTTCTATCAGGAAATTTGGGTGAAATAATATATATCTTATTATAATGGAGATTATGTGACTGGCTGTCTATAACCGAGACTATGTCACCACTGGTGTTGGGATTTCCTTAGTTATTTAAGTTATATTCTCAACAATCATGAAATAGTCATTATTTAATCTTAATTAGCATCTTATTCATTAACAATGTCTCCATTAAAGTCAGATTTGCTGCAAAACTGCCCACATTATTAACGCATTTAAAGTCCGAAATATGTGTTATATAAGAAATAAAGATTTACATAATATATGTTAAGAATAATTTACATAATGATTTTAACAAAACTTGGTTTAATAAATAATTATTTGTTGTTACTGATTTCTAATACTATCATGTTATTCTCACACATATTAAAAGTAAATATATAGAAATATAGAAATATATATATATATATATATATATATATAATTCTTTTTAGAAATCAATTAAAATAACATTAAGATTAGTATAATGATTTTTAATATGTTTTTATTTAGTTTTGTTAGTTTCAATATATTTTATTACATTAAAACTTAAATACTTGAACCCAGGGGGTGCATACTTAATTGCTGGGGTGAAGATTAGAATATTCAATCTACAGGACATTGATATGGAATGTGACTTATCATTATCTCTGGTACCTCAAAATTGTGGCCTTATGTCAGACTAGGCTCCAATTCATTTTAAATGAGATTTCGCCATAATATATCCATTGGTAGAATAGTGATTTCTCATTATGTGGATGTCTCACAAACCAAAGCTCAGATACCATTGTTAGTGAGTTTGATTCTCACTGTGCACACTACACCCCCAGCCTAGTTTGAATGATATGTATACCAATGTATAGGTACAGTGCATGGTGTAGACAAAGTAAATATATATATATATATATATATGAGAGTAAGTAAATAAACAATGTGTTTATTTGATATGGTTTTTTTAGCCGACAATTTTTGGAGGATATGTGCTTAATTGAAGTCATACCTAATTTTGAAAATTAATTAGTTAATAATTAATGAATTTAGGCGGGCATATATGTTCAAATGTAAGGCTAAACAAATCGAGAAAATGTCAATCCCTGAATGTACATTTCGACCTATTAGGTCTCATCAGCAAGGTTATAGACATGGGAGACTGCTCCGTGTATATATATATATATGTATATATATATATGAGAGAGAGAGAGATGTTAAAAAAAGAAATTTATTAGTAAAGAGAGAGAAAGGGATTGAAAAAGAATGTGTAGGAGAAATAGAGATTGAAAAAAAAAAAGTGACGGAGAAAGATTAAAATGTAGGAGAAAGAGAGAGATTTTTTTTAAAGGACTTGAGAGAGAGAGAGAGAGAGAGAGAGAGAGAGAGAGATTCAGAAAGAAAATATAGTTTGGAGAGAGAGAAAGGGATTGAAAAAGAATGTGTAGGAGAGATAGAGATTGAAAAAAAAAAATGACAGAGAAAGATTAAAACGTAGGAGAGAGAAAAGAGAGAGAGAGAGAGAGGTTTTTTAAAGAACTTAAGGGAGAGAGAGAGAGAGAGAGATTCAGTAAGAAAATATCGTTTGGAGGGAGAGTGAGGGGAGGAGGAGGAGGAGGAGGTTAAGAAGTGAGTTTTATGAAAAAAAAAAAACAAAAAAAAAACTGTGTAGGCTGTTATTTTTGCAATCTGTTTTCTTTCAAGAGCTCTCCTTTGATGGAGGAATATAAAGTGGAAGAGACCGGTAAGAAGAAAGAGATTGGTTGAAGAGAGAGAGAGGAAAAGTGAGAGTAGAAAGAACATTAAGGGAGTGAATTGGTGTGTAAGTAAGAGAAGAAAGTAAGAGAGAAAAAAATTGGTTTTCTTACAAAATTATCCAATAAAAGTTAATGATTTTTAAAGCTATTTTAACCCAACTAGAGCAAGATAACCTAAGATTCCATCTTGAATGCAAATTTTTGCAGCTGCAGAATTATTTCATCTTGATATTAAAGTATTACAGGTACATCTCTCATGTTTTCCCCAGTACTCTTGGTCTCCAGAAGCATATTGGATTATTATGGTGGGTCAATTTTGGAACTGTAACATCTCCCATGTGTCAAAGGTTCAAATTAACATAAAGAATTACCCCACAAAATATTTTTCTTCAAAACTTTGCCCTCATTTTAGGAAATAGATTTCAATCTTTTAAAATGTTATCCCTGTTACAGTTTAATTAATGAAGTAAAAAGTAACATATCAGAGGTGTCGGTGATGATGGCGGGGGGGTATTTTCAATTTGAATTCTAGTTATAATATCTTATTAGTTTATTCTTTGTAAGATAAATTTCTGTTTTAAATATTGAAGTTGCTAAATTTTTTAACCAATTTCTGGGCTAAATGTTGTGAAAATGAGAATTTTGAGTGCATTTAAACTGATGATTTTTATGAAGATATATATATATATATATATATGGAGGCGTGTGGTATAATGGTTAAAGTTGTAGGAAATGGACTCATTGACCCGAGATCAAATCCTAGACAAGTCTCTTTACATTTCACATAGTGCTAATGCCCTTGGGAAAGGTATGAATCCAACTACTCCCTTCAACTACGGGAAAATAGTAGGGCAGACTGGACTCTTTAACCATGGCTAGGTAACCAGTTTAGGAGAAAGAAAACTCTGAATTCAAACCTGTTAAACTATGCTTAAGAAATTGACTTTGTGTCACATCATGCGTGTGTGGAGAGGTTGGTTTACTCATCTGTTGTTTACAGACTTGAGTTGTCTGGTGATTGTAAAAACATACATCTATGTAAGTATTTACCAATTAATTGTTCACCTCTTACTGACAGTTGCTGTTGGCCGAGAGGGTAAGGAGCTTGACGGATGAAAATTCAGTCGTGTTTTGCACCCGGCTAGAAGTAGCTGTTAAAGTTGAGCCACGCTGATGAGACGTAAATGTCAAAACGCTGTGTCTATGGATAACTTATATATATATATATATATATTTTATTTTTTTTAAGCATGTGTTATTGAATAACACGGAGTATTTCTTCTTCATTATTTGGATCTGTGTCTTTAGCAGTCGTCTGGTGATCTTTCTGGTGTTTGGATCCAATTGAAATAGGATATTTCCCATACTGTTAGCCCGATGCGCTTTCGACCACTTCTTCAGTCGTCATCATGGGGTATATGAAGGTTTTTTTTAGGTCTTTTATCTGTTTTTTTTATTTTTTTAAAAATTTTATTTTATCTTATTTATTTTTTTTAATTTGAAGAGTCTATTATCTTTTAGAGGGTTGCAAGTTAAGTGTGTTAGTTATTAAAGATAGTTAATATGTTATGTCCGATGTTGAATGCAATTTTATTGACGTTAGATTTTATATTTTTTATGCATATTGCTTCAAGAATTTGTAGCCGTTTGTTATTGTTATTTTTATAGATAATTTTGGTGTTTTCAGTGAGAATTTTCCTAATATCGGGGGATATATGAAAGATAAAAATGAAATAAAAACAATAGTAGAAGGAATTGTATAAACCATTCTTCTTCTTCAGAGCACAGTTATATATTTTTTTATTTAAAAAAAAAATAATTTCATTTGGATTACATTGTATAAACATCATAAAGTTGAAACCAGCACTTGTTAGCACAATCTATACTATTGTTTTTCCTTTTATCTTTTCTTCAAATTGTCAGATTTAATTCCATTTTGTATTCTCTCTCTCTCTCTCTTTATATATATATATATATATATATATAATGTGAATATAAATGCCTTAAATACCATGGGTATCGTGGTTATGGACCATTTCCACTCGTGGGTCCATAACCACGATACTCATGGTATTTAAGGCCTTTTTATTCATAAATAACTTTGCTCTGTTTACAATAATTAAACATTGAGCTCTCAATCGGAACCTGAACTCTAAAGCAAACTACTGGTAGAGAATAGGACCAGCCTAGAATCACCTTGTACCAAGAAACTTGGTACCACACCAAAGTATATATATATATATATAATATATATATATATATATATATATATGAGTTAAGAGTAAGGAAATGAATCCGACGGTATATGTATAGATAAAAGGGTATGAAAACACACAATGTTGCTAAAATGAATATATTTTTATGTCCTTTTTCATTGATAATATTGACAATATTTCGATTTATAAAAAATCATCATCAGAGCATGATAATTATCATTATGCTCTGATGATGATTTTTTATAAATCGAAATATTGTCAATATTAGCAATGAAAATGATATAAAGATATATTCATTTTAACAACATTGTGTTTTTATACCCTTTTATCTATACTCTCTCTCTCTCTCTCTCTCCCTCTATCTATCTATCTATATCTATATATATATATATATATATATATATATATATATAGTTGGTTAGTTATTTACCAAGCTTAGCTTAGATGTGGCAGAAGGCCAGAAATATGGAGCACCCAGTGATAATCAAACTCACTAACAATGGTTTGCAAATCTAGCTTGCAAACCATTACACCATGTTGGTTAGGCTAAGAACTTTTCAGCAGCCCTTCATACAGAATCCAAAATACCCACGGGTACAAATTTAATCTTTGTTATATTTACTGCATCAGCAACTGAATAAGCCACAAATGTGCAGTGAGGTGGATGGGGGGGGGGGGGAGGTTGTAGACAAATATAAACGAGGAGTGGTGTGAGGAGCAAAGGTGTACTTTTTTTTTCTATTGAGGGTGAAAATAAAATTCTTAAATTAAATCAAAAGAAGAAAGGGGATGGGGGTATTGTGGGGTATGGTTGGTTGGTTGGGTGGGTTTTAAAATTCTGAAAACTAATTACATGCATATATTTTTATGAGGTTCCAAAAGAATTTATTTTTAATCTACATTTCTGGTAAGATCTGAGAGAGAGAGGGGGGGGCAGGCAGGCAGGAGTAGAAGAAGAAAGCAAAGAAAACAATTACAGAGTTAGAGGTGGGGAGCACGAGAGAGAGAGAGAGAGATACTTAAGAGAAGCAGGAGTAGAAAAGGAAAGCAAAGAAAAAAATTACAGGTAAGGGATGGGGAGCACAAGCGAGTGTGTATGTTTGTGTGATATATATATATATATATATATATATATATATAGTATCCAATTGCCGCTTTAATTTTCCCCTCTAATATATATTATTATATTATTATATATATACATATATATAATATTAGTATTATTATATATATACATATATATATATTAGTATTATTATATATATACATATATATAATATTAGTATTATTATATATATACATATATATAATATTAGTATTATTATATATATACATATATATAATATTAGTATTATTATATATATACATATATATAATATTAGTATTATTATAATATATACATATATATAATATTAGTATATTATATATATACATATATAATATTAGTATTAGTATTATTATATATATACATATATATAATATTAGTATTATTATTATTATATATATACATATATATAATATTAGTATTAGTATTATATATATATACATATATATAATATTAGTATTATTATATATATACATATATATAATATTAGTATATATATATTATATATATACATATATATAGTATTAGTATTATTTATATATACATATATATAATATTAGTATTATTATATATATATATATTAATATTAGTATTATTATATATATACATATATATATATTAGTATTATTATATATATACATATATATATTATATTAGTATTATTATATATATACATATATATAATATTAGTATTAGTATTATATATATATACATATATATATATTAGTATTAGTATTATTATATATATACATATATATAATATTAGTATTAGTATTATTATATATATACATATATATAATATTAGTATTATTATTATTATATATAATATATATAATATTAGTATATTATATATTATATATAATATATATAATATTATATTATATATATATATATATATATGTGTATATATATATATATATATATATATATATGCTTAAGAGAAGCAGGAGTAGAAAAAGAAAGAAAAGAAAACAATCACAGGGTTAGGGGCGTAGGTAAGACAAGCTAGTGCGTGTATGTGTGGGGGAGTGGTTTCAATAAAAGACAAGACACCAATGAATAGTAGTTGCTGTAGGAAAGCAAATACGATCATATAAATCCCAACTGCTAGAAAAGGTAAAGATAGAATGAATGAATGAATGGCCAAACTCTGTGGGTGGGTAAGGGTGTGGGGTGCTGCAAGGTGTGTGGGGGGGGATGGATGGTGGAAGGGTCGATCGGCTTCATCTGAAGGTTTAAAAGCAATCATACCTGTTCTGCCTTACAGGCTACCAAAATACTGAATCAATTTTGTTTATGGATAGACAAAAAGATCTTACAAAATATACTTGTAGAAATTAATTGTTGAAATTGTTTTGATATTGATTCAACAATCATAATGATGATGACAACACTATCACAGTCATAATGATAATAATAATACAATAGTAATTATTATTATTATGAAACAATGATAATAAAATGATAAGGATAATAGTAATAAAACTATAGTAATGATAATAGAAATAATTATAACAATAATGATAATAGTAATAAAACTATAGTAATGATAATAGAAATAATTATAACAATAATGATAATAGAAATAATTATAACAATAATGATAATAGTAATAAAACTATAGTAATGATAATAGAAATTATAACAATAATGATAATAGTAATAAAACTATAGTAATGATAATAGAAATAATAACAATAATGATAATAGTAATAAAACTATAGTAATGATAATAGAAATAATAACAATAATGATAATAGTAATAAAACTATAGTAATGATAATAGAAATAATAACAATAATGATAATAGTAATAAAACTATAGTAATGATAATAGAAATAATTATAACAATAATGATAATAGTAATAAAACTATAGTAATGATAATAGAAATAATTATAACAATAATGATAATACTAATAAAACTATAGTAATGATAATAGAAATAATTATAACAATAATGATAATACTAATAAAACTATAGTAATGATAATAGAAATAATTATAACAATAATGATAATACTAATAAAACTATAGTAATGATAATAGAAATAATTATAACAATAATAGTAGTAATAATAACTCAATAGTAATGATTATGATAATAGGAGTAATGATAATAATATCAATAATACACAAAACAATGCCCTAAGAACAAATTATATCAAAGCAAAAATTGATAACGCACAACAGAACAGTAAATGTAGACTGTGTGGTGACAGTTATGAGACCATAAACCATCTATTAAGTGAATGTAGCAAACTAGCACAATGAGAATACAAAGCTATGCACAACTGGGTTGGAAAGGTGATCCACTGGGAATTGTGCAAAAAAAAAAAAAAATTTTGATCATACAACAAAATGATATATGTATAAACCAGAATCTGTTCTTTGGAATAAAACACGTAAAATTCTCTGGAACTTTGAGATAAAGATGGATCACCTTATCCCATCCAGAAGACGGGCATAGTATTGATTAACAAAAAAAAAAAAAAGAGAATTTGTCATCTGGTAGATTTTGCATTTCCAGCAGATCACAGGGTGAAGATCAAGGAAAATGAAAAGAAAGACAAATACCTGGACCTTGCCAGAGAATTGAAAAAGCTGTGGAATATGAAAGGGATACCAATTGTAGTTGGTGCGCTAGGAGTAGAAACGGTCCCAAAAAATTTAGAAAAAAGACTTGAGGAACGGAAAATCAGAGGAAGAATTGAGACCATCCAGAAAACAGCATAGCTGAAATCAAGTAGAATACTCAGAAGTGTCCTGGAGACCTGAAAAAACTTGTTTTCACTTGGACTCCAGCGAAAGACCATCAGCTAACGCTGGTGTGAAAAACACATAATAATGATAATAGAAATAATTATAAATCAATAATAGTAATAATAACACAATAGTAATAATTATAATAATGATAGTGATAGGGGTCACTTTAGCTCAGTCAGTAGAGTGTCTGTCAAGGAACCACAGGGTTCCATGTTCGATACCAGCCCATGTCAACTCAGTGAGTAAATAACATAGCTTTGGATCTGTGCGATGAAGTTGGGGAGCTGATGATAGGTGTGGTGCTCTCTTAGATGCAAAACAATCTCCTTGATCTAGTGCTAATGAAAAGGGGATAAACTCCCTTGCTGTTTAGCTGATACCAACAATAGGCCACTTTACTAACTTTACAATTTCATATAATGATACATAATGATATAATGATACATAATAATAAAATGATACAGTCGTAATAACATAATAATAATACAGTTGTAATAATGATGATGATTATTCACTATTGTATTTATTTATGTTATTTTTCCGAGAAGGCAGGTATGGTAATTTAGCAGTAAATAAAATCATAACATAAACAATTAATTATAAAATATTATTTATTAACATTATAATTAAATGAAATTGTTTTGTTTTAAAAGTATGTGTTAATGTACCCAGACTTTGTGGACACACTGTAGTATAATATTCAGTGTATCAGAAAAAAGCTAAATTCAGTTTTTGATTTTATATTTTTAGGCTTTAGATGCAAGAAAGTAAAAATAGTGCTTATTCTCTCTTTTTTTTTTCTTTTTTTTTTTTTTAAATTTATTTCTTTTTTGCATTTTATGATAAATTTTTTTCCCTTTTGTCTTTTTAGTTTATTTATTTTTTTTTTTGTGTTTTTTTTTTTTTTTTTGTTTTTTTTTTTCCTTTTAAGGTTTTTTATTTTGAATGCAAAATGTTTTTCTAAATATGTTACTGAAACAAATTTTTTATCTGCTTGTATGTCATTTGTATGTTTGTCTGACATATCAGTGTCCTGGGTATGACATTAAACCACATCTGGTGATGAGGTTCAAATTCTGGAGATCTTCTTTACCATTACTCCCAGGTCCACTTTGACCTGGAGTGGTAGTACCTGTTAGGGTCTAATTTATGAGTTAAATAGATTTTAAAAAATGTGTTTAAAAAAAAGTATTGAATATCCAATAAGAATGAATGAAACAAAAACGTCTGACCTAAAATGGTAGTACCTGTTAGGGTACCATCTATGGGTTAAATAGATAAAATATGTTTTTTTAAAAAAGTCTTTAAAAAAAAGTTAAAAGAAAAAGATTTGAATACCCAACAAGATTGAATAAAACAAAAATATCTTTAAGATTTTGGATGTTTGTTTTTTGAAGCATTGTTGAATAAAGTATATATTATTATTTATATTTCGCTTGAAGGCAATTACAATGCATATATCGTATAAAATTCGATAATTATAGAAAATAATCATGACAAGCGAACTTGGCAAACAAATGTGCAATGCGCAGAACATCGTACAGCCTCTTTCGACTTTATTAAGTCTCATCAGCGATGTATACTAATGATTTCCCTGTAACAGGCTGTACGATGTTCTACGCACCACACATTCGTTTGCTGAGTTCGCTTGTCATGATTTTTTTTATATAATTATCGAATTTTATACAATATACGCATTGTAATTGCCTTCAAGCAAAATATAAAAAATATCTTTGGTATAAAATAACCCAACAAAGGTTGGCATGCCATAAAAACAATTTAATCTGAATTAGTTGGGGAATAAAGTAAAGCTGGTGGAGTGACCTATTGCTG
Source organism: Doryteuthis pealeii (assembly GCA_023376005.1). NCBI lineage: Eukaryota > Metazoa > Mollusca > Cephalopoda > Myopsida > Loliginidae > Doryteuthis > Doryteuthis pealeii. The sequence continues at coordinate 57,851,487 of CM042160.1, read as the reverse complement.
GTATCAGCCGGACGAGGGGGGGGGTAGTTTAGCTCAGTTGGTAGAGCACCTGCTCAGGAATCTCAAGATTCTCGGTTCGATACCAGTCCCCACCAACTCAGTGCATGAGTAGCATGGATTGGGTAAAGTGGGGAGCTGACGATGGGTGTGGTGCTCCACTTCAGCAAAAAAGACTCCCTGGTTCAGTGCTAGCGAAAAGGGCATAGACTCCTTCATTGTCCGGCTAATATTGACAATAGTCGACTCAACCAACTTTACTTTATATATCAAGACAGAATAATTTAAGGACAGAACCCCAGTGGCTGAGCAGCCCATGACATGCAACACTCCACTTTGACCCTTACTTAGGCTAGACAGGTGGTCAAAGAGGGACCCTCAATTGGCTGGTCGTGTCAAGCCCTAGCACCTATATGATTATCCCAACTCTATTTCCCTTATGGCAACCCCCAACCCTTTTTATCATATATGTGCTAGAAGGCGGTGACTGAGGGTCTTAATGTCAAATCTGATGGTAAGGTTCTAGTTCTGGAGGTTTGGGGAATGTGGAGCACTCCTTCATCACCATTACTCCCAGGTCCACTCTGGCCTGGAGTGGTAGTATCTGTTAGGGTCCCATTTATGGGTTAAATAGAAAAAATGTGTTTATAAAAAAATTGAGTTCCCATTAAGAATGAATTTATTTCAAAACTTAGTTGGTATTAAATGACCCACCGGGGTTGATATGCCGTAAAACAAACCAGGCTTCAGTTGAAATCATTTTAGCTTTCAGCCACAGAAAACCAGAAACTGGAAAACTGTTTTTTGAAACAATTTTGAAATGTATTCTATAGTAAATTAGAGATCACAGATACAACACTTTGATCTGATTTATTGAAATAAATGGCATTAAATGACCCACTGACGTTGATATGCCATAAAACAAAACAAAACAATTTATATTTGAAAACAGAAAATTCCAATTCTTAGTGTCTTATTTTTAAAAAAAAAAAAATCTATTTATTGTTAATCAATGAAAGTAGATATTGATCTGTTGGTATGTTTCAAAAAAAGTCAACAGAGAGATTTTATAGAATATATAAACGTGTGAGTGTGGGTACTCAACTCCTCCACCATGGATAGGGTGTGGCACAAGGTCAGTTTTTAAGTAAAGACGACTGCTGGTTTGAATTCAGAGTCCTCCTACTCTTAGACTGGTTGTCATACCAAGGCCAAAGATCCCAATCTGCCCTACTATTTTATCCATAACTGGGAGCAGAAAAGATGGATTCATGCCTTTCCCCCCCAAAAAAAAAGGAAAATTCAAATAACCTTATCCAGGATTTCATTTCAAGTTCTTTTCCTTTGATGTTAATCATTATATCAATTGTAGAATATATATATATATATATATATATATATATATATATATATATATATATATCGGCCAATCAAATCCTCACAAACTCTATCCCACACTCCTGACTTTATCAACAAACCCACCCCCTCACCTGTTCACTTTCTCTACTATAAAAACAAATGTATGAAATTTCAAATAAAATGACTGAAGAAGTCGTGCTCAATGTATGATGAAATATATCTCCTACATCTTCTTGTTTGAGTTGTTCTTTTGTCCACATTTTCCCTCTATTCTTTACCACACACATATATATATATATATGAGGTATAAACAAAAAGTATCAAGACTGAATTTAAAAACTTTTGAAATTCTAAAATTTAAATGAAGATGTGGGGACAGCTGAGCAACTTGTATAATAAAGGGATCTGTGCGGTAAAGTAAGGAGCTGATGGTAGGTGTAGCACTCCACCTCAGACACAAAACAATCTCCTTGGTCTAGCGCTATTGAAAAGGAGATAGACTTCTTCACTGACTGGCTGATACCGACTTTAAGCCACCCCGATGACTTTATATATATATATATATATATATATAGCAATGTGGATCATAAATACAGAATAAATCTTGGCTGAAATTCAAACTCATCAGCACTTTTTCCTTTCAATGTCATCTTATTCTTTATTACCAGTCCGCATGGATTTCATACAATCAAAGAATAAGAGTTTCAAATAAAGAGCAACAAAAATAAGATTTAAAAAATACAAGTAAAAAGTTTATTTCCATATAAAATACAAGGGGAGTGACTTTATATATACTAGCAAATATATGCACCCTCCGGGTGCAAGTATTTAAGTTTTAATGTAATAAAATATCATATTAAATTAGAAAGGCTAATGAAACTGAATAAGAATGCAGTTAAAAAGATTTGAAACAGAAGGGGGTATAATCGAAAAATAGAACAACTGAAACTTACTCTTCCATCACTCTCGTCTTTCATTTTTATTTTTTCTAATTTAAGTATTTAGTTAAAGAGGAAGTAAAGAATAAAATGACAGTTATTTTTTCTTGTTAATGGATTTCATCTAAGATTCATTGAAGAGATTTTTGCTTATAGTCATTAAAATAAAACCAAACAGTTAGAAATCAATAGTACCAAGCACATATTTATTAAAATCACATTTTTAATATCAATATGCAAATTAGCCTTCCCGTTCACACTGTAAACCGCTATTTTGTTGTATATATAAATATAATTGCATGTTGTTAGTATGTAGATTTGTTAACAGTATTACTAATGTAAAACAATTTTATTAATAATTGAGGTTTAGATAAAGAGAGCAATCATTGAGAATGTGATGTCAATAACTAAGGGAATTATGACTTGAGTAGTAATGTAGTTTCGGTTACAGACAGAAAAACACACAATCTCCATTATAATAAGATATATATAGGTAAAATTTTTTCCGGATGAAACAAGGAAATCACAGTGCTCAACTACAAGTTGTAGGAGCTTTATTTATTAATTTAATTATTTAAATTTTTAAAATTTTAAAATATTAAAAAAACAGTTATATTTAATAAATAAATAAATAAATAAATATATATATATATATATATATATATATATATATATATAGTATTATTTGGATTATTCAGACTATTGTCCTCATTTTTATTGTTATCTGTACAACGTTTCGGGCCAATGTGCCCTCCGGCCTTCTTCAGGTATTTCTTGTTGGACTCAGGAACCTTCTCTGACAAGAAATACCTGAAGAAGGCCTGAGGTCATATCGGCCAAAACGTTGTACAGATAACAATGGTCCAAATAATCCAAATAATCCATCTCAGAAACTCAGAGAAATAGTGTGTGTATATATATATATATATATATATATATACACACATACACTCACAATATATTTTATATCTAAATAAACTCTTTAGGCATTACTCATGTGTTGTTTACAAACTTGAGTTCTCTGGTGATTGTAACATACATCTCCAGACGAATGTAATTATCAATTAAATCTTCACCTCTTACTGACAGCTACTGACGGCCGAGAGGTAAATGAATCAGACTGATGAAAATTCAGTCGAGTTTCGCTCCTGGCTCGAAGTACATGTTAAATCTAGCCACACTGCACTTATGAGACGTAAACAACTCTAGATGGCTATATATATATATATATATATATATATATATATATATATATATACCGTAGTGACAAGTAAAATCCACAAAGTAAATGAAAATAAAACCTTAAATACTTCAGAATTTTTTTGCACTAAAAACATGTAAAACAGCTCAATAAAAAGAGCTAAATGGACGATTAAAAACAAATAGTTTAAAATAGACCAACTCAAGTTTCTCACGGATCACAAATCAGAGTATTTTTTGTCCTCCATCGTTCTACAATATAGAGGTGGGTTGTACCCATTTTTGATGTGGTGGGTGCATTACACACCCGTCTTTATCCTTTACATAATACCTGAAGTCACTAGGCAGAGTTTGGGCTTATTTTTATGTCTGCACTTATTTATTAACCCTGCTCGAGTGTTCATTAGCTTAAACTTTTTAATCGTGTATATATATATATATATATATATATATATATATATATAATATAGAATGAATAGAGAATAAATGAGAAAAATATTGGCATAAAAAGGTGCTCAATGCTAATATAGCCGAGCAGATTTACAATTAATAGTAATGATATTATGGATGACTTAAATTCATAACTTTAAGTTTCATGCTTCAGGTGAGTCAAATGGTTGAGATTTTAAAAACCAGTAGTTTTTTAGCATTTATATAAACGTAAAGTGTTTTCATGTGATAGGATGTTATAATGCTAAAGTTTTGTTTTTTTTAAAACTGTGGCTTGTTTAGCTATTTAAAAAAAAAAAAACAGTAGTTTATATATATATATATATATATATATATATATACCAACTCCTCCACATGACATAAAGTCAATTTCTTCATCGGAGTTTGACAGGTATGAAATCAAAGTTTTCCTTCTCCTAGACTGGTTAGATTTGTTATTATTAACCTCATGTGCATAGATAAATTGGCAGAAATAACCTACATCAACCTACAATCAGATCTATTTAACTCTTAACATCCCGTTGAGAATTTTCTAAGTCCAGAGTCCCATTCCTACAAGGATTTATCAATAAATGGCTAAAAATGATCTTTTCATTTAAAGTTACCTATTATTTCCTTTAAATCAAAGACTTCTAAATGTGTTTAATATTATATTTAAACAAAGGCTATCGTTTGGGGCAGATTAGGAAAATGAATGTGACTTCTGGCCGGGTGGAATGAGGCGGTATAGGACGTTAAGAGTTAACCCATAGATGGGAGCCTAAACATGTACTACCACTCTAGGTCAGAGTGAACCTGGAAGTAATGGCAATGAAGGGGTACTCCACACTCCCCCAGATCAGGTGCAGTTTAGTGTCATACCAAGTACACGGCTGTGACCCAAGAGTGCATAGATCTACTCCAAATTATTAAAAAAAGAATAATACAAGTTCGGGCCAGGATGCATGTAGATGGATATAAATAATTCTATAAGGAGAGTAAGTAAATGAAAAAAATGCACAGAAATAGACTCAATAATTACCGAGATAAATTTTATAAAATAACTGGGTTTTTATCTTTTTATTTTTTAAACTAATCTTATTTGGCAAGGGTGAAAAAAGATTGAAGAGGTTTACAAGGTCTTCATTTGGATTCGTACCAGTTGATGCGTTATTTTGCCAAAAATAGGGAAAAGGACAAAGTTTAACCTTTAACACTGAAGAGAATTAGTTTTGTTTCATATCTCATTAATTTACTTAAACCAAACATCACGTTGCCAAAAACTTGTTTGCATTTATTAAAAAGATAAAAATAAAACTGAGTATTTTTAACAACTTTGACTTAAGTTAATTCTAGTCATTCACTAAGGCTTTTTTTTTTTGGTTTTTAGTATTTTACATTAAATGAAATTTTCATTGAATTTTATGATGGTTAGAATAATCATTTATTAATAAAATTAAGAGAAAGAGAGGAAAGTGGCCGCTGCAGAAAAGAGAGACAAAAGGAAGGAGAGACAACAGCAACCCCAGCAAGCAGAGATTGCCATTCAAAAATTGGTCTGATCAGCCACTCACACAGCTGCAGATAAATAATTATTTAAAAAAAAAAAATAAAGTAGATACTACGTCTTCAGTAGATGGACGGATGCCAACAAACCAGAATAATCATTTAATAAAATTCATATAAAAGTTATATGAATAACTACTAAAAAAAACTTTTTATAAAAGCAAATAAGAAAACAATATTTGTTATAGAATATAAAACTTTTATGATTTAACTTAAAATTAGTTAAATCAAAAAATTTACTATATTTACTTTTTTGTAAATAAAAAAATTATATCTTTCTTTTACATATTTAATACGGTGAGTTGGCGAGGACCGGTATCGAACTAGGAACCTTGTGGTTTCTAGCTGAACGCTCTACTGATTGAGCTAACCCAGCCCCTTATATATATATATATATTAGAAGCGACTACCTGACACTACCCTGCCCTGTTGTCTGACCTGCAACATTCCACTTAGACCCTTACTTAGGCTAGACGGGCGGTCGGAGAGGCCCCTCAATCAATCAGCTGGTCCCGTCAAGCCCTAGCACCTATATGATTTCCCCAACCCTATTGCCCTTATGGCAAGCCCCAGCCCTTTTTATCATCTGAGTGCTAGAAGCCAGTGGCTGAGGGTTACATATCCTGGGAATGACGTTAAACTCCATCTGATGGTGAGGTTCCAGTTTTGGAGCTTTGGGGAATGTGGAGCACCCCTTCATCACCATTGCTCCCTGATCCACTCTAACCTAGTCTACTCTTACCCGGAGTAGTAGTACCTGTTAGAGTCCCATCTATGGGTTAAATAGAAAAATGTATTTATAGAAAAAAAAAATTGTGTATCCATTAAGAATGAATTTATTTCAAAACTTTATCGGCATTAAATAACCCACTGAGGTTGATATGCCGTAAAACAAACCAAACAAAACTGATACTACCTGGGTAAAGGGGGGGGTAAAAAGGTAGTCTCACAGATCCATGATTGTTGAATCGCGAGTTGGATCCTCGCAGAATGCCCCATTAAAATCCTGACGCAAAAAAGATCTTGCGTTGATCCAGACACTCTGAAAATAAAAATTAATGTCCCCTATTTAAAATATTAAATTTGGAATTCTCCTGCTCTCTGCCATACCAAGGTTAAAGAGCCCAGTCTTTGTTTTTAGTATTTTACAAGGCCTGAAATATGTATATTTACCAACCCCTCCGCATGAGCAGAATGTGACACAAGGTCAATTTCTTAAGCGGAGTTTAACAGGTTTGAATTCAGAGTTTTCCTTCTCCTTGACTAGCTACCGGTAATTCATGAGGAAGACCGTCCTGGTCTCCTACCTCAAAACTTGCTACCGGTGAGTGGTGAAAAACCAACCCCAATTACGATTGAAATCCGTAGCCGAAGCAATATATAGATATGAAGATGACTAGATAGATAGATAGTTTTTTTATTATTAAAATATAAAAGAATATCTAAATACTCAGATTTTCTTTTATTCATGTTTGTTTAATGTCTTGTTTTTAGTTTAAATAAACAAGAATATCTAAATATTTTGATTTTTTTTTTTTTACTTGTAATTGATTGTTGGAAATAAATAAACGTTTTGGATTTTTTTATATGTAAGTGAATGTTGAAAAAAAACAAAAAAAAACAAAACGCCCCGAGTTGGTTGTTTACTTTCAAGTGACACTGCTTCGTCTACGGACTTCAATCGTAGCTGGGTTGGTTTTTCAGCAATCACCGGTAGCAAGTTTTGAGGCAGGAGACCGGGACGGTCTTCCTCATAAATTACCTATCTACCTAGCCACGGTTAAAGGGCCCATCTGTGGTCAAGAATGGTTTTGAAAACATTGGACTTCACAGTCACAGGAGGTGCTGTAACTTCAGGGGCGCAAAAAACATATTATAGTCTTCCGAGACTGAAAGGCCAATAACCAAATGCCAATATTAGCACTATGTGAAATGCAAGCAGCATTGTCCAGGATTTGAACTCGAATTGACAAGTTCATTTCTTACAACTCTAACCATTACACCATGCACCTCCACATTGCTTTATAACTGTCGAATATGACAGTCTGGAAATCATGATAAAGGAAAAAAAATGAAAAAAATTCTTGTTAAAAATCAATAATTCCCAGCAACTTGTCGGAAATATTGTTATGCGTAATAGTTCCATAACATTTTTCTCACTATCAGCTGGAGCAGAAGAATATACAGACTGCACCTCTGCAGAGGGGTAAAAATCCCCCCAGTGGGATCACCTGTTGGCTGTGGTTGTGACCCATGATACTTAAGAATAGAGCTCTAGTGGCTGAGCAGTCCATGACATGCAACACTCCACTTTGGTCCTTACTCAGGCTAGACAGGCAGTCAATCAGCAAGCCATAGCACCTATATGATTGTCCCAACCTATTGCCCTTATGACAAACCCGAACCCTTTTTATCATATATTGGCTACAAGGCAGTGGCTGAGGGTCTTATTTTTCTGGGTATGATGTTAAATTCTATCTGATGGTAAAGTTTCAATTTTGTAACTGTTAGGGTCCCATCCATAGATTAAATAGAAAAAAAATGAGTTTAAAAAAAAATGTGTTAAGAAAAAATTGAGTTTAAAAAAAATTTTGAATACCAATCAAACATGTATATGATACCTGGTCGTTAAGCTTTGTCCCTCATCTGATACCCAGTCATTAAATTTTGCACCTATCCGATACCCAGTCATTAAATTTTGCACCCATCTGATATATAGTCCTCAAACTTTACACTCCTCTGATATCGAAGCATTTAACTTCACACAAGTTGATATACTTACTCACTTGGATTTGTGATATTATTTTAATATTTATATCTTTCAATATTCATAAATGTCATGTAATAACATTCATCCATTTGGCTATGTTCAGATGAATCATCCTGAAAAGACCGAGAAATTGTACCCTCACCCCCCATGTCGTTCCCTGGTCCCTGCCATGAATATCCAATATTTATTTGCCTCATGACTTTTAACATTTTTGTTATTAATGCCATTTGCTTTTCGAAAGAAAAAAAAAAAAAACCTGGTCAAAAATGGAAAATCTAATATGACCTCATTATCTTGGGTAGAGGTAGATAGATGCCAAGAGCCTCTCCACCCCCACCCCTTAGATGGTGAAATCCGTCTGCTAACAGAATAGATTCGAGATATCTCCAAAAATTCTCACCTTCTAATTGATAGTCTATTTTAAACATGTTCCCTTTATTTTGGCCCATCCAAAATTATCTGCATTATGTCTTCTTTTGCACTTTATTAAATCAAATGCCCTGCAATATGCATATTGGTATGGTTGATTTGTTTGTTTTATGGTACATCAACCTCAGTGGGTCATTTAATGCCGACAAAGTTTTGAAATAAATTCATTCTTATTATCATTTGTATTATTTGGACTATTGTCCTCATCTTCATTGTTATCTGTACAATGTTTTGGCCGATGTGCCCTCTGGCCATCTTCTGGTATTTCTTGTCGGACTCTCTTGTCTTGGAACTATCTTGGACTCGGGAACCTTCTTTTTGAACTTGGGAACCTTCTTGTCGTAATCAGGAGACATCACAGAACTTTGAACCTAACCCTTTATTCAGTCCACGGGGGTACCCTGTTCGCATTCCACTAAATATAGCTGGGGTAGAGGCGATAAGCTGTGTTAATTATTATTCTATGTTACTGCTGCTCCTGACCAGGATTGAACCTGCAGTCTAGAGATAAACCTCATCTCAAAAAATCAGAGAAATAGTAAATTCCTTCTTAATGGATACTTAATTTTTATTTATAAACACATTTTTTCTATTTACTCCACATTCTCCAAACTTCAGAACTGGAAACTCACCATCAGATAGATGTTATACCTAGGACAATAAGAGCCTCGGTCACTGCCTTCTAGCACAGATGATAAAAGGGTTGGGAGTTTGTCCAAAACCTATTGCCCTTATGGCAATCATATAGGTCTTGATGTAACAGCTTTGAATTCAGTTTTCCTTCTTCTAGTCTGATTGCCATACCAGAGTTAAAGAGTCCAGTCTGCCTTAATATTTACCCATAGCTAGAGGGAGAATAGTTGGATTCATACCTTTCCCAAGAGTATTAGTGCAATGTAAAATGCAAACAGCCTCATCCAGGATTTGAACTCTGGTCTTCATGTCCATTTTTTACAAGGATAACCATTACACTATGAGCGCCTGCAGATGTACCAACTATTATGGGACAGAAGTAGTAAAACATACAACCTCTGTCCCATAATAGTTGTTACATTTGCATATAAATTTCATACACTAAATGTACCAACTATTATGGGACAGAAGTAGTAAAACATACAACCTCTGTCCCATAATAGTTGTTACATTTGCATATAAATTTCATACACTAAATGTACCAACTATTATGGGACAGAAGTAGTAAAACATACAACCTCTGTCCCATAATAGTTGTTGCATATAAATTTCATACACTAAATGTACCAACTATTATGGGACAGAAGTAGTAAAACATACAACCTCTGTCCCATAATAGTTGTTACATTTGCATATAAATTTCATACACTAAATGTACCAACTATTATGGGACAGAAGTAATAAAACATACAACCTCTGTCCCATAATAGTTGGTACCATTGCATATAAATTTCATACACTAAATGTACCAACTATTATGAGACAGAAGTAGTAAAACATACAACCTCTGTCCCATAATAGTTGGTACATTTATTTATGAAATTTCTATGCAATGGTACCAACTATTATGGGACAGAAGTAGTTGAACTTGCCTTGTGGTTTTCAAACTTTTTTTCACCCATGTGTCCCCTTTCTTAATTTTCTATGTGGACCCTCAGTAATGTTACATTAACACTGGGGTTCCATTTGGATCCCAGCTGAGAACTGTCAAATACTGTCAGTATTTGATACTGTCAAATGTAAAGTATTTTTTCTTCTACTTGATTGCCATGAAAAAAATTATAGCTAAATGAATAACTCTACTTCTAGAATTTTAATATGACGTAGATTTCTGTAGAAATTCAGTTCTCAGCCATAACAATTGTTCTGAAGTAGAATTGCTCTATGGAATAATAAAATATCATCGTTGACCCCCTATTCAGTATTTTCTTTTGTGTGTGTGTGTGTGTGTGTGTGTGGACCCCCCCAGTAATGTTACATAGATCTCCCTGGGTCAATCTAGACCCCATTTAACAACCACTGGTCTAAAGAAAGATGTATTGAGTTCATATTTAAGTAGAATTTTCTGTTTTGATTTATTCCTGTTGATTTTTTTGTTTTTTCTTTCTCTTTCTTTCTCTTCTTTTTTTCTTTCTTTCTCTTCTTTTTTCTTTCTTTTTTTCTTTATTCTTTCTTTATTCTTTCTTTTTTTTGTTTATTCTTTTTTCCCTTGTTATTTCTATTGATCTGTAAGACTAAAAGAATTTGAATGCTACTAACCGAATATCTACAATAGTTCCAGTGAATTTACATTTGGGGTTTGATATTAAAATGAAATAAAATCTCTTGGAGGAGGAGTAGGAGGAGGGGGGAAGAAGACCTTATAAGGAATTCTTGTGCAGAATGAGTTAATTTTTCAATCCATCTGATTTACGCCTGCTGAAACCATTTTCAGATAAACATTTCCATAAATTGGATTTTGGAACCGCTTAACTATTTATTGATGAAGAAGAGGAAACATGGAAAAAAGAAAAAAAAGAATAATTAGAAAAATAATTCCCCCCAAAAATGATCGAATAAACAAGACACACACAAATTATTTTGTAATAAAGAAAAAATAGGCGGGGTGACCTATTGTCGGTATCAACTGGAAAACGAGGGATTCTATACACTTTTTGCTAGCGCTAGACCAGGGAGATTGTTTTTGAATCTGAAGTGGAGCGCCACACCTACCATCAGCTCCCCACTTTACCGCACAGATCCAAGCCATGCTACTCATATGCTGAGTTGGCGAGTGCCTGTATTGAACCCAGAACCTTGTGGTTTCTAGACAGATGCCCTACCATCTGAGCTAAAACAGATGTTTATATCTTATTTAACCTCTGCCCCATAACAATTGTTATATTTACTAGTACAAAATAAAAAAACGCCCTCCGGGCGATGTAAAAATATATTTTTAAAACATATTGCCTGAGGGGTGGGAGTTAAAAAATTCAATGTCAGCGAGTTTGTACCCTAAGTAAGTAAAATCATCAAATTCATTAAAGGATTAAAAAATAAAACAATTTGAAATGTAAACTTTAAATATGTATTAAAATAAAACAAACTATATATAGATATATAATACCAGTCATGTATTTATTAAAACTTGTTTTAAAAAACAAGACTGTCTAATGTTGCATGTTCAAATTTTGAGTGTATTTATTCTATGTTATGACGATTTTGGGTAATGTGACGTAAGCAGTGATGTAGTTATTGTTACAGACAAAAACCGGAAGCGAATCTGGACCATCCATACTACAGCATTGTTGAGATCGGCTAGAATACTCAGAAGAGTTCTGGAGACCTGAGGAGACTTGCGGTCATTCTGCCTATGAATATGAATAAATTATAAACAGGTCTATTTGAACCATTGATGGGACCCTGACAAGTACTACCATTCCAGGTTAGAGTGGACCTGGGAGTAATGGCAATAAAGGAGTACTCCACACTCCCTAAATCTGGAGACTCACCATCAGATATATTTTAGTATTGTAACCAGGACACCCAATTGGGGGTTGGGCAGGTAGAAGGTGTCTAACCCCTCTGCATGGGTTACAGTCAGGGTGGACCAGAAATGGAGGGGAAAAAAAAAAGAAACAATTAAAAAACAAATTTTAGTTTGTTCTCAAGATTTTTATCTTACTGAATCTTTTTATGAAAATTCTAATATTTGTGTGTGCGTATGCTGTCTATGTGGGTATGTGTGTATTGTATGTGTGTTTGGGTTGTATGTTGCATGTGTGTGTATTGTGTATGTTTATTGTGTGCCATACAGGTTGTGTGTGTGTGTGTAACTTAGGGAAAACAGTACACCAGAGAAAGTTTTCTATTAGAACAATACACTTAAAATCAAAATGCTCTTTAGAATATAAAGCAATTTCCAGCCCAATTTGCAACTGAATGATCATTTTGTCAGGACTTTTTTTGCCCATGATTGTTATCAAATAGAAATATTTACTTGAAACTATATAATTTTGTATAGATTATTAGTACTAGCAAATATATGCACCCTCTGGGTGCAAGTATTTAAGTTTTAAGTTTTGATATAATAAAATATCATATTAGATTAGAAAGGCTAATGAAACTGACTAAGAATGCAGATAAAAAGATCTGCAACAGAGGGGGTATAATCGAAAAATAGAACAACTTTGAAACTAACTATTCCATCATTTTCCATTACTCCCCTCTTTCATTGGTAAATTTTCCTAATTTAACTATTTAGTTAAAATAGGAAGTAAAGGATAATATTACAGTTATTTCTTATTGTAAATAAATTTCTTTTAAGATTTATCCACGAGATTTTTGTTTATATTTCCTAAGATAAAACCAAACAATTAGAAATCAATAATACCAAGCACATATTTATTAAAATAAAATTTTAAATATCAATATGCAAATTAGCCTTCTCGTTCAAACTGTAAACCGCTATTTTGTTGTATATATAAATACAATTGCATGTTATTAGTACATAGATATGGCCAACAGTATTGATAATGTAAAACAATTTTTATTAATAACTGAAGGTTTAAAAGAATGAAATCATGGAGAATTTGACGTAAATAATTAAGGGAATTGTGACTTGAGTAGTAATATAGTTTCAGTTACAGACAGAAAAACACACAATCTCCATTATAATAAGATTAGCTAGGAATACATGTGCAAACAAATTATTAAATAGAAATATTAATGTTAGATGGGAAAACTTGAAACCATTTAACTGTATACAAATTATTTGTATTAAGAATAGTCACTTGAAGCTATAATTGTTTACAAAGGATTATTATTATTTGTTACTTGAAACCATATATATATTTACCAACCCCTCCGCATGAGCAGAATGTGACACAAGGTCAATTTCTTAAGCGGAGTTCAACAGGTTTGAATTCAGAGTTTTCCTTCTCCTAGACAGGTTACCTAGCAATGGTTAAAGAGCCCAGTCTGCCCTACTATTTATCCATAGCTGGAGGGAGAGTAGGATTCATATCTTTCCCAAGGGTATTAGCGCTAAGTGAAATGCAATTATCACATCCAGGATTTGAACTCTGGGCGACGAGTCCATTTCCCATGACTTTAACCATTACACCATGCGCTTCCATTGAAACCATATAAGTGTGTGCAAACAAATGACTATTATTACATAGAAATAACTACTTGAAACCATATAACTATTAGTATTAGATAGAATAGTGACATCATACAACTGTGTGCAAATTATTTGTATTAGATAGGAATACTTGACATCATACAACTGTGTGCAAATTTTTGTATTAGATAGGAATACTTGACATCATACAACTGTGTGCAAATTATTTGTATTAGATAGGAATACTTGACATCATACAACTGTGTGCAAATTATTTGTATTAGATAGGAATACTTGACATCATACAACTGTGTGCAAATTATTTGTATTAGATAGGAATACTATCATACAACTGTGTGCAAATTATTTGTATTAGATAGGAATACTTGCTATCATACAACTGTGTGCAAATTATTTGTATTAGATAAGAATACTTGCTATCATATAACTGTGTAAATTTCTTAAGAAACAACTACACAAAAATTTAAATATGAATATACAATGAATGTGATTCCCTAACCTCTAGGCATAAAATAGCCCGATACAGGTTGACATGCCATTGAAATCAATTGAGTCAATCTATATCTGATATAAATCTTATGAAACTATTTTTCAAACTTATAAGATTTTATTTTTCTTTCGTTTGAAGTCAATTTTTTGATTAATCTAATATAAAATATATAAAGTAAGTAAAGTTGTCAGTATCAGCTAGACAGTGAGGGAGTTTATAACCTTTTTGGATAATTTATGAGGAAGTGCGTCCCGGTCTCCTGCCTCAAAAATTGCTACCCAGTGACTATTAAAATAACGACCCAGCTCAGTCTATTCAAAACTATCCATCTTCATATCTATCTATCTATCTCAATTTGTTCATATTTATCTATATTAATTTAAATACTAAGATTTTTATTTTTATTCATGTTTGTTTAATGTCTTGTTTTTAGTTTAAATAAACAAGAATTACGACAAAAAAAAGATGCGACCTCCCCCCAAATACATTTACTTGTCGAAAATATCTATCTATCTTCATTTGTTCATATCTATCTATCTATCTATCTATCTATCTCAGTCTATTCCAAACTATATATCCATCTTCATATCTAAACAAGAATTATGACAAATTACGATAAATAAACAAGAATTTTGTCGAAAATATCTATCTATTTCAATTACAATAAATAAACAAGAATTACGACGAGCTGGGGTTGTTATTTTGATAGTCACCGGGTAGCAATTTTTGAGGCAGGAGACCGGACACACTTCCTCATAAATTACCCCTTTTTGCTAGCTCTAGACCATAGAGATTTTTTACTGAGTTGGAGTGCCATAACTACTGCCAACTCCCCCCCACTTTACTGCACAGATCAGATTACCCAATCTGTGTTATTCATGCACTGAGTTGATGTGGACCAGTATTGAACCCAGAACCTTGCAATTGCTATGCAGGTGATCTACCAACTGAGCTAAATCAGACCCTTATACAATCCATACATATATAAAGGGCAGTTGTGTGTATATGTATGTCCGGTGGAAACTTCGAAAATAAAACAATTAACCACAAAGTAAATATATATACACATTAAATATCACCAGGGTTTGGTTTTTGAGCAAAAATAAAAGATTTGATTTATATTCGTGAAGATAATTAAAAAATATTATTTAAATGATAACAGCATGGATTTTTTTTCATGTAATATTTTAGATCATAGACATAACATTTCTTTTCAGAGTCTATCCCCTTTTCACTAGTGCGGGTTAGCTCAGTTGGTAGAGCATTCAGCTAGAAACCACAAGGTTCCTAGTTTAAAATTGGCCCTCACCAATTTCGAAAATAAAACAATTAACCACAAAGTAAATATATATACACATTAAATATCACCAGGGCTTGGTTTTTGAGCAAAAATAAGAGATTTGATTTATATTTGTGAAGATAATTAAAAAATATTATTTAAATGATAACAGCATGGATTTTTTTTTTCATGTAATATTTTAGATCATAGACATAACATTTCTTTTCAGAGTAGCTGGATCAATGCAAGGTCTATTTTTTTACATAATGATTTTAATGGGGCATTCCCACGAGGATTCAACTCATGATTTAGTAATAATGGATCTGCGGAACTAACTTAAAAAGATACCCCTCTACCCAGGTGATGCCGGGTAGCCGCTGCTAGTATATATTATAGATATGATATACTTTTTGACTTAGATGATATAGTATAATATGCTATACTTTTTGACTTGTACAATATATAATATTGTATCATATAATATACTTTTTGACTTATATAATATATAATATAAAGTAAAAGTAAAGTTGTCGGGGTGGCCTATAGTCAGTATCAGCCAATCAGTGAGGGAGTCTATCCCCTTTTCACTAGTGTGGGGTAGCTCAGTTGGTAGAGCGTTCGGCTAGAAACCACAAGGTTCCTAGTTTAAAACTGGCCCTCACCAACTCAGCATATGAGTAGAACAGGGATCAGTATGGTAAAGTAAGGAGCTGTTGGTAGGTGTGGCGCTCCACCTCAGACGCAAAAACCATCTCTCCATATATAATATAGTATCATATAATTCACTTTTTTGACTTTTCTATTTTTCCTCAATATATTTTGCCATTTTAACTTTTACCTGATTTTTTAGTTTTGTGGTCATAATCAAAAGTCTGTTTTTACCTTTTTAGAGTTTTAGAAGTTAGCTTCTTTCAACAAAAAAGGGATTTGCATTTCTCTAGATGGAACTTCTAATTCAGCCAACTCCATTCCTATCTATCTATCTATCTATCTATCTATCTCTCTCACTCTCAATCTTTTTCTCTCACTCTTTCTCTCTCTCTCTCGTTGCTACACAAATCTATTCCTTTATAACTTGAGTATTTAATCATTTCAATGTCTTTTTAAGTGCTTTCATCTATTAATAACTGTTTTTTATTTATTTATTTATTTATTTATTGTGGGATAGGTGAGGGGTAGTACCGTCTGTCATCATTATTCAATACTTAGATATTTATTTTTTTTATACTTATGTCATTATTATCATTACATATCCCATTTTTATTTATTTCTTCTTCTTTTCATTCTTTTCTTCTTCTTCCTCTTCCTCGATCAGGTAAAATGATTGATATTAAAGTTTTTTTCTCTTTTTTTTTTCATGTAATGATCTTATATTTTTTTTTTGTGTTTTTTTTTTTTTTTACTTTCTTAGTTAGCAAGTTTATTTCATTCTGATCTCAGTTAACTTTTATTTTAAACTGTAATAAATAAAGAGCGACACCTTTGACAGATTTTTTTTTCCTTGATTTCCCACATCTTTGCCAATATCATCATCATCATCATCAATATCCTATATTCCTGATGCAACTAATTTATGCTGGGCCTGTCTCTCAACATGGATATTTGCCAGAGAGAGAGAGGGGGGGGAGTGTGTGTATATGTATATATATATATATATATGCATATATATAAACACACACACACATACACACATATATTAGATACATATCTATCTATCTCTATCTCTATATCTATATGTGTATGTGTGTGCGCAAATACTGCAGTCTCCATCAGCTTGTCGGTTATTTATATAGATTTAAGAAAGATTTTCATTTGTTGTTGTCCAGTTGGGGTATTGCCATTGATTCAGAATAACGAGAGCAGCAGCAGCAGCAGCAGCATCCCCCACCCATCCTCATCATCCCCAGCATCCCATTCACTTTCATGGCTGTGTCCTCCTTTATAGAATTGACTACCAATCTACTAATACAGAATAAATAATTCAGCTGACCATGATATTTCGTGTGTTCCTACCGAACGAGACCAGTATCAGCCACTATAAACAAGCCGCTGAGAAAAATAGGATCACCTTCGTACCGCCGGTTCATCTCGATCGCTCGCTCTCTCTCTAGTTCGTATTAGCATAATACTGCAGTTTTTGCTAGCTTAATATTTTTCAGTTTTTCCTCACGGGCTGCAGATTTAGATAAAAAGAAGATAAAAAGAAAAAAAAAAAATTTTTTTTTTTTTTGCGTGCTACCATCCTCATCAGCTACCCCGGTCATCTTTCAAATGGAGTAAGGATATCAACTGCGGGTTTTTTTTTTTGCCGGCTATAGATATTTAGCGTTCATTATTATTTTTTTTTTTTTTTAACAACTTAAAAACATTTGAACAAAACTGAATACAAACAAACAAACAAACAAAAAAGATAAAAGATAAAAAAAAAAAAAGAAAAGTAATTAATTCTTCTATAAAGTTTTGATGACTGAAAAAAAAAAAAAAAAAAAAGAATTAACTTCCTAGACACAAATACAGGTTTTGACTTATCTAAAGTAAAACACATTTAGTGATTCCTGTTTGCGTCCAAGTATCCTTATTCAACTTTTTCCTGTTTATTATATATATATATATCTATATATTTATATCCTTTCTAAAAAAACAAAACAAAAAAAAACACCAAAAAAAAAACACTGCTTAATTATAACAGGCAATTTGATTGGACCCAGAACGTTCTGTCTTTAAAACAGCTGTTCCGATTGGACTTTAGTCCGAACTATTCACACCTTAAGCGATACACTGACTTCCAAAACTTTTTAGCCGCCCTTGTCAATAGGATCAGTTAATCTTCAGCATTTCTTTAGATTTCAACTGGTGGATTATCCTAATCTTATCCAGATTAATGTGGCATTTTTCATGCTGGAAGATGTTTGATAAGTTCTATGTTGAAAATATAAAAATGCATTGGAAGAACAAACAGAAGAAAACACAGTTCTTAACTCAAAAGGAATGACAAAAAAAAAGAAAAGAAAAAGAAAAAATAGAATGTACAAGAATTAAGAATTGATAGAATGATTTCAGATTTGAGGAGAAAAGCTCTTTGCTTGCGATGCGTACTTAAACGTATTTATATTGTTATTTTTATTATAGCATTATATTCAACTTAGTGATTTCAATTAATTATTGTCAATAATGTAATCAAGATTTAATTGTGTGATTTAAGTATTTAGTACTTGTATTAATGTTTTCATATTTTTTAATTTTCTGACTTATATATTACTTATATAGTACTTAGTGTTCTTAGTACATTTGTAATCATTTTTGATTGCTTTTTGTAATTTGTGCAGACCGGAATCAATTTTCTAATGCATAATATATATATATATCTTCTTTATAATTAAATTATTTATAATATCAATGTAATTTAATAAAATTCTCTTTATATACTTATCTTTTAACATTATATCAAATTTATAACAATATATATAAAACATTTGTCTATTATTATACGATTTTTTTTAACACCCAACTTTTCAACACCCTCAATTCAGCTTAAGTGTCACATATACGAAAAAAAAAAAAAATTAAATTAAATTTAAAAAAAAAACCCATTTGTTGTTACTTCAGGCAACAAAATGGTCATTGTTTAAAAGAAACTAAGAAAAAAAGTTTGTATTCAAATTGCTTTGTGTCTCTCTGTTAATATAACTTTCTCACAACCAATTAGTAATACTAATAATAAATAATAAGTAATCGGCAAAGTATATCCACCAACCATTTCGGTCTTTGGATAGCTTCTCCAACAGACTGAAAATAAACGCAAAGTTGTTATTATGAATTTCCATGATAATAATGGTGGGCGCAGGCATTCCTCTGCAGTTGAACTGCTGTCCACAAAACGCTCAAAGTTTTTCTGCTCAAACTTTACACAGGATACTAATTCACTCAACACCAATGTAAGAGCCAGATGAGTATTTCTCTTATTACTTTGATTTGTACCTTTTTTTTTGTCTCTCCTCCCAACTCTCTCTCTCTCTCACTCTCACTCACTTTCTCTCTCTATATATATATTTGTATCTCTCTTTATCTCTCTCTCTCTGTCTCTATATATAATGTCACTCACTCTATATATATTTGTATCTCCTTTTATCCCCCTCACTCTCTCACTCTCTCTCATACATATATATATATATATATATATATATATATATATATATAATGTGTGTGTGTCTCTCTCACTTTCTATATATATCTGTATCTCTCTCTTTCTCACTCTCTCTATATATATCTGTACCTCTTTTTGTCTCTTTCTCTCTCTCTATATATATCTGTACCTCTTTTTGTCTCTTTCTCTCTATATATATCTGTACCTCTTTTTGTCTCTCTCTCTATATATATATATATATCTGTATCTCTCTTTACCTCTATCTCTCTGTCTGTCTCTCTCTCTCATTTTTTTGGTAAAATTAAATCCAAATATGTCCTGTTATTCAGAATTCATCAATTTAATGATACTATATTTTCTGCAAAATATTTACCCACCCCACCAAAAAAATATAATGTGTGTGTGTGTGTATGTTTATGTCTAGTTCATTTGTGTATATGTAAATATTTACCAACCCCTCCATACGGGTAGGATATGACACAAGGTCCATTTGTTAAGCCCAGTTTAACAGGTATGAATTCAGAGTTTTCCTTCTCCTAGACTGGTTACCTAACCAAAGTTAAAGAGCCGAGTATTCCCTACTACTGACCCATAGCTGGAGAGGAAATAGTTAGATTCATACCTTTCCCAAGAGTATTAGCAGTATAGGAAATGCCTGTCTGTATATGTATGTTTATGCATGCATGCATGTATGTGTGTGTGTGTGTGCGTATCTATGCCTGAGTATGTATCTGTTTATGTATATGTGTGTATCTATATTTGAATATATATTTATTTTATATAAAAAATAAAAATAGAAATAAATGAGGAAAAAGATTTCATCTATAAAATAACAAAAAAGTAAATCTTTGTGAAATTCTACATATGGGCGACAAGTGATTTCCTCTGACTGTCTAAATTTTCTTAGGTGGGGTGTGTTTTCTGTTTCTGTGACTACATTCATCCTGGGTCGGCTAGGCCGGCTCCATCCAAAGAATTCACCTTTGGTGAATTCACGGAATGAGTAACAAAGGAATAGGTAATTCCCAAGTGGTCTCCAAACCCCGCATGTATATCCCGGGAAGGAGATGCCCTTGTTTGCCACAGATTTTCCACAGACACAGTGACAAATATAGCAAAAGCCGTCAATTCCTGGAGACGCTCCTTGGATATTTGCCAGAGCCCCTTTGGCTGGGTTGTGGCCCTATTACTACTGGGTGAAAGACCTGTCTGTGTTGGGTTGACCCTACCAGGAACTTAAGTTCCTGAAGGTAAAGCCCTCACACTACTGAGTTTACACAGTCCTGTTACGATGAGGAGGGGTTGGACTTTTGAAATAATGTGCTAGATGGCCGTTGAGCAAAGAGTTTTCACAGGTGTGTTTAATAATTGTGTATGGTTAGTTTGGTACATGATGATAGATAGGTCAAGCTATCACCTGGAACAAGATATAAAAAAAAACATTCCAGAAGATGGCAGCAGACAGCTGAAGAAGTTCAGAGGCGATACAGCTGAAACGTAAAAAGAAAACGTAATGGCAAAGATATAGTTATTAGTATAAATGAATGGCATACAATGACTTGGTGGGTGTGCCTGTGTTTGCTTATTTATAGGACTAATATAATATATAAA
>CM042160.1:57805177-57825177 GCA_023376005.1 Doryteuthis pealeii | reverse complement strand
TCTCTTTTTCTTTTTTTTTTTTTTTCTTTTTTATTCTCTCTGCCAATCTGCTCAAAAAACATGGACTGCTATTGACAGGTTATCGACCATATGGAAATCTGATCTCCCTGATAAAATACAAACTGGAATTATTCCAAGCTGTAGCCATGTTAGTACTACTGTTCGGGAGACTTATCTTGTTTATATCATCTTATCTAAGCCCTGTCAGCTGGGGCTTTGGAATACACTGACTGCACCCCTTGTTGGCTGTCATGGCAACCCGTGATGCTTAAGGATGGAACCCTGGCGGCTGAGAAGTCCATGACATGCAACATTCCACTTTGGTCCTTACTTAGGCTAGATCGGCGGTCGGAGAGGACCCCTCCGATCAATAGACTAGTTACTTCAAGCCCTAGCACCTATATGACTGTCCCAACCCTATTTTCTCTATGGCAAGCCCCAATCCTTTTTATCATATATGTGCTAGAAGGCAGTGGCTGAGGGCCTTAATGTTCTGGGTATGAGGTTAAGCTCTATCTGATAGTGAAGTTTCAATATGAAATAGAGCTCTGGGTAGTGTGGAGTACTGCCTCATCACCATTACTCCCAGGTCCACTCTAACCTGAAGTGGTAGTACCTGTTAGGGTCCCATCTATGTAAAATAGCAAAAAATGAGTTTTTAAAAATGTGTTTAAAAAAAATTAGAGTTTTTAAAAAGAATTGAGTACCCATGAAGAACGAATAAAACAAAAACATCTTTGACATAAAATGACCCAACAAGGGTTGACATGCCATAAAATCCAACCAACTAATCATTTTATTTGTTTCTTCTATTTCTGTTAAGTCTTCTCGATGCTCAGGTTGAGCTCTCTCTTCATCTCTGTCTTTTGTATCGGGTTGTATCTCTGGTATATATCTCTTCATATATCTAAAACACAGAGGAGTTTCTTAGCAATGTTTCTATACATTAACATTGAATTGGTCAATGAGCAGCCAATAGGAAAATGCCTTACATTGAGCTACCTTTACACAATCCAACACTACAGTGGGGCCTCCTAGCTATGTTTCTATACATTAACATTGAATTGGTCAATGAGCAGCCAATAGGAAAATGCCTTACATTGAACTAACACAAAATGACAAAAATGTCACTCTGCCTTTGTACTGTTGCTGACAAAAATATCACTTTGTGTTCAAAAGGGTTAATAAATGATTTATTATTTTCCATTATATGTAAATTTGGACCATATGACCTTTAGGCACCCCTTTTGCAATCTCGATTTGTGGGGACATTTTTTCCATTTACACCATCAAAATCTGGTTAATTGTTAACAGACGATTTTTAGAGTTTTTTTTTTTAAATTATAAAACTAACTCCTAACCCTAACTCCTAACAAACAACCGGATTTTGACAGTGTAAATGAGAAAACTGTCCTTGTGAGTCGAGATTGCAGAATGGTGGGTACCTAAAGGTCATATGGTCCATAAATTTTTAAGGCATTCCATAAAATAAGCACAAATTTGTTAGATGCTGTATTTTTATGTTTTTTGAGAAAAATTGAAGTAGCTCAATAAGTTGATGAGATATAGAAAAACATTTTTGGATTCAGAGGTTAAAAATAGTCAAAAACAAGCGAGTCCAACTCAATGAAAATTGTTTTGCTCAGTATAATGTTTTATTTTCTATTAAATGTAAATTTTTTAAACATTCCATAAAATAAGAACAAATTTGTTAGATGTTGTAATTTTTTAATGGTTTTTGAGTGTTTTTTTGTTTTTTTTTAAACATTTATATCAACTGTTTATATTAAATAATATTACTTTGTTTATTTTCAATGATTGGACTGCACTAACAAAAAAAATTCTAAACATTGATTTCACCAAAATGTCTGCTCACCAACCCAAATTATTCATCAAAAAAGAAATTCTTACTACGTATAAGTAAACTTATAACACACCATCACTATAATCAACTTTTAAACTATGACAAAAAAACAACTGAAGGGGTCACTACTAGAATAGTCTCAGTTAGAGATTAGTGATCATCCTCCACACATTAATATAGTGGTTCTCAAACAGTGCGCCCCAGAGCCTTCTCAGGTGCGCTCATGTTTGTCATTAACACAGGAATGAATAAACTTCATAGAAGTATGTTAAGTTTGCTTTTGTTAAATGTGTTATTTTTTATATATTTAACAGTTAACTTAATAACATATTAGTCCAATTTTGTATACAGTGCGCTATCAAGTATTTGTAGTACTGTAAGTGTACCCAGACTGTATACAGTTTGAGAACCACTGCATTAATACAACAACCAACATTGTTTTTTGTTTTGTGTGACATTTTTTATATTGTGTAATGTGTGAAAATAAATCATTGTCTTCTTTTTCTATCTTCTTTTTCTATCTCTTCTTTTTTCTTCTTCTTTTTTCTTTTTCTTATTTTCTAATCTTTTTTTTCTTCTTCTACCAACAACTAATTAGAATATAAATCTGTGAAAATAAACCATTGTCTTCTTTTTCTTCTTTTTCTAATGTTTTCTTTTTTCTTCTTCTACCAACAGCTCCACCTGGCAGCTCTTACATCTTTAAAAGGGGAGATAATCGAATTGACAAACAGATTCCAACATGTATCTGGTGAGAAAAACCTACTGGAGAAACAGGTCAACAAGGCCCAGGTAAGTTGAATTATTCAAATCTCCAAGTGAAATAGAATCGTAATTTATTCAACAAATTGGAAGACGATCAAAAATGGGAAGTGAGATTTAATCACACCTGATACCAATGTTTTACATGTTTCCAATAACCAGCAGCTGATACTTTTTTTTTTTTTTTTTTTTCAAGCTTGAATTTCATAGGTTCATTGATACCTGATATCTGAATACGAGTTAGACTTGTTGAAATTCCATGGATGTTGACAAATCAGACGATTCAATATTTCATACTTCTACTCTTCTCTCTCAACCTTTCCTGTATCTCAATCATTATCTCAAATCTCAACAAACCTTTCCTGTATCTTCTATTCTTTCCCTTATCCCTTTCATTATCTCATGCCTCTGCTCTTCAATCTCAACCTTTCCTGTATCTTCTTATTCTTTCCCTTATCCCTTCATTATCTCATGCCTCTGCTCTTCAATCTCAACCTTTCCTGTATCTTCTTATTCTTTCCCTTATCCCTTTCATTATCTCATGCCTCTGCTCTTCAATCTCAACCTTTCCTGTATCTTCTTATTCTTTCCCTTATCCCTTTCATTATCTCATGCCTCTGCTCTTCAATCTCAACCTTTCCTGTATCTTCTTATTCTTTCCCTTATCCCTTTCATTATCTCATGCCTCTGCTCTTCAATCTCAACCTTTCCTGTATCTTCTATTCTTTCCCTTATCCCTTTCATTATCTCATGCCTCTGCTCTTCAATCTCAACCTTTCCTGTATCTTCTTATTCTTTCCCTTATCCCTTTCATTATCTCATGCCTCTGCTCTTCAATCTCAACCTTTCCTGTATCTTCTTATTCTTTCCCTTATCCCTTTCATTATCTCATGCCTCTGCTCTTCAATCTCAACCTTTCCTGTATCTTCTTATTCTTTCCCTTATCCCTTTCAATCTTTGTTGCCCATCCATCTTTTTATTTAAATGTTATATAGACACAGACTAGTTTCATTTGAAAAAAAAAAAAAGAAAAAAAAAAAAAAGATATCTTCTCTCATTCCTTTCTTTTGATTTATCTCACTATGAACAATTTTTAGGTATCACAATTTCATTGACCAACTATGCGAGGACTCGGGATGCTGCACAGAGGACCTCCCAGGGGCCATGAGTAATAAGGAAGGTTGGCGAAAGATTGTCATGGATATCCGTGCTGCACACGCGACATGTTTCTATCCCTTTCTATCTTATCATAACTTGTCATCTCTTAATATCAAGCCAGCCCTGTCAGATGGGGCTTTAGAATACATCAGCTGCACCTTTACAAACGGGTAAGACTTGCCCAATGGGGCCACCTGACCCATCATGCTTAAGGATGGAATCCAAGTGGCTGAACTGTCCATGACATGCAACAATTCACTTTGACCTTTATTTAGGCTAGACAAGCGGTCGGAGAAAATGCCCTCCGATCAATTGGTTGGTCACGTCAATATGATTGTCCTAACCATATTGCCCTTAAGGCAACCCCCAACTCTTTTTATCATGTGTGCTAGAAAGCTGTGGCTGAGAGTCTTCTTATTGTCCTGGGTATGACGTTAAACTCTATCTGATGGTGAAGTTCCAGTTCTGGAGCTCGGAGAAAGTGGAGTTCCCCTTCACCACCATTACCATTATATATAGCCGGGTTAGCTCTGTCGGTAGAGTGTTCAGCTAGAAACCGCAAGGTTCTTAGTTCGATACCGGCCCTCGCCAACTCGGCGTATGAGTAGCACAGGGATCTGTGCGGTAAAGTAAGGAGCTGATGGTAGCTGTGGCGCTCCACCTCAGACGCAAAACAATCTCCTTGGTCTAGTGCTAGTGAAAAGGGAATAGACTCCCTTACTGATTGGCTGATACCGACATTAGGCCTGCCCCGACGACTTTACTTTACTTTTTATATGAGGTATGAGTACTTGAAGCTATAATAAGAATTATTATCATTAGTTTCCGGAAACCATATGATTGCTGGTAAATTATTGATGTTAGAAATACTTGAAACTATATACTCGTGTATAAGCAAATGATTATTATTAAATAGGAATAGTTATATTAAACCATATAATTGTGTATAAATTATTAGTATAAGACAGGAATACTTGAAACTATATAACTCTGTAGAAAATTATCATTATTACTTAAATTAACTCTTAACATCCTGTTGAGATTTTTTCTAAGTCCAAAGCATTCCTATAAGGATAAATAAAAAAAAACGCGTCTAAAGTTACCTATTATTTCCCTTAAATCAAAGATTTCTACATATGTTTAATATTAAATTTAAACAAAGGCTATTGTTTGGGACTGATTAGTTAAAACAAATATGATTTCCAGCTGGGTGGAATGAGGTGGTATAGGACTTTAAGAGTTAAACAAAGTGTGATTTTGAAAAATAAGTGATTGTAATGGAATGTTGTAAAATATGAATAGTTAAGATTCTTATCAAATATTTATAGAGGAATCAAATTTTGGCATTAAATAACCCATTCGGAGTTGATATGCCATTAAACAAATAAACTAAACCAAACAGAAATCTGGAATTCCCGGTTTTCTAGGATGCATTGAACAAGAAGCTTTGTGTCTTGGGTATGACGTTAAACTGTATCTAATGGTGAAGTTTCAATTCTGGAGCTCTGACCCGGAGTGGTAGTACTTGTTAGGGTCCCATCTATGGGTTAAACAGAAAAAATGAATTAACAAAAATGTGTTTAAAAAAAGAAATTGAGTTAAAAAAAAAGAATTTTCAATACCCATCAAGAATGAATAAAACAAAATGTCGGTAATTTATGAGGAAGTGCGTCCCGGTCTCCTGCCTCAAAAATTGCTACCTGATGACTATCAAAATAACAACCCCAGCTCGTCATAATTCTTGTTTATTTATCGTAATTTGTTGTAATTCTTGTTTAGATATGAAGATGGATATATAGTTTGGAATAGACTGAGATAGATAGATAGATAAACAAACAGAATAATATATAGATATGAACAAATGGAGATAGATAGATATTTTCGACAGGTAAATGTATTTGGGGGGGGGATCGCATCTTTTTTTGTCGTAATTCTTGTTTATTTAAACTAAAAACAAGACATTAAACAAACATGAATAAAAGAAAATCTTAGTATCTAAAGTAATATAGATAAATATGAACAAATTGAGATAGATAGATATGAAGATGGATAGTTTTGAATAGACTGAGCTGGGTCGTTATTTTAATAGTCACCGGATAGCAATTTTTGTGGCTGGAGACCGGGATGCACTTCCTCATAAATTACCAAAATGTCTTCGGCATAAAATAACCCAACAAGGGTTGGCATGCCATAAAACTCAACCAACCAACCAACAATCTGTGAAAGAATCAGTTAAGATCCTCGGTCATTGCTACTCCCAACCTTTTACCGATCGTCATTGCTGTAAAGGTGAAATGAAACAATCGAGTCCTGGCTTTACACTCCATTGATAAATGTGATCTAATTGCTAACGATAAATTGAAGTGAGGTGTGTTTGTTTTGGCTCGTTTCCCAGAATAGCGTGGCCATTGCAGGTATATCAGATATCACTCACAAGAGTTGAAACAATGGAGCGTTTAATTAGTGTCTGAAAAAAAAAAAAATGGTTGGGGGGTGCCTATCTCCTTGATAAACGTGACATTATACAACGAAGAGTCAAATCTGAAATTACCACCAATTTCACTTTTAATGACATATCAACTTTCATGGGGTTATTTAATGCCAAAACAATTCTTTTCAAACAACAGTAGTGGTACTATTTAACCCATAGCTGGGGGAAATGAGGGTGTTCATACCTTTCCCAAGGGTATTAGTTTAAAAGTGAATGTAATAGCGCAACTGGAGTTTGAACTCGGTTACTAGGATGTCATAGTCCAGCACGTTAACCATTACATCATGGGGACTCCCTGTCACTATAACACTAGTGGTACTATTTAACCAATAGCATGGCGCACACTCGGTTGGTTGGTTGGTTTGGTTTTTATGGCATTTCAAACCTTGGGCGGACCTGAGCATCTGGAACCCTAAAATTTTTGATGAGCACCCCTGAAAACTCAAAAAATAAATAACTTTTTACGATTTTTTTTTTTACAATCTGATAGATTGGTGTGTAAACGACAATAATCCATTGAAGAAAAAGAAAAAAAATTACAAAGAAAAAAACATTTTTAAGCGGTTCCGATATGGGGGATCGATTTATGATAGACTTATACGGGGAACTGAGCACCCCTGAAAACTCGAAAAATAAAGAACTTTTTTTGAATTTTTTTTTTACAGTCTGATAGATTGGTGTGCAATCGATAATAATCCATTGAAGTAAAAGAAAAAAATTAAAAACAAAAATTTTAGATGGCGGGGGGGGGGGAGGGTTCCAGACCTAAGTCCACCAAACCTTGTATTATTTTATATTGAAAATGTTTTTGCTTTATTCATTCTTGTATATTCAAATTTTTCTTTAAACACATTTTAAACTCTTTTTTAAAATTCTATTTAACCCATAGATGGGACCCTAACAGGTACTTTCCCCTCCGAGTCAGAGAGGAGCTCTAGAATTGGATTCTCACGACCTAAATGCAGTTTAATATCATACCCAGGACACTAAAACCCTCAGCCTCCGCCTTCTAGCATTAATACGATAAAAAGGATTGGAGTTTTGCCATAAGGGAATGAGAGAGTTCATACCTTTCCCAAGATTATTAGTCTGAAAATAAACGTAATAGCACAACTGGTGTTCAAACTCGCTTACTTTGATGTTACAGTCCAGTCACTAATTAAAAAATATATGTATTTATTCAACCCCTCCACATGAGCAGGACAAGACAAGACAAAAGGTTTAATTTTTATGTGGAGTTTAACTGGTATTAACTTCAGGGGCACAAAAACTATATATAGTCTTCTGAGACTGAAATGCCAATAATAATAATAATTAACTGGTATGAATTCAGAGTTTTCCTTCTCCAAGACTTGCCTTACAAAGGTTAAAGAGTGCAGTATGCCTACTATTTCCCAATCTCAAAAGGGAGAATAGTTGTATGCAGGATTTTTTTTCAATGATATTAGTGCTATGGAAAATGCAAACAGCTTTGTCCAGCAACTGAGTTCTGGTCGCCGTGTCCAATTCCTGCGATGATAACCATTACACCACACACCTCAATGTAACAATATAATACTAATGTTACTTAATTGTACAACATTATCATCTGGCAATACCCTCACCATCCAAGATGAAATGCAAAAATGTATCATCCTGTTCTTAATTGTATGACCGTTATCATCATGCAACACCCTCTGGTTAAAAATGGGACTGTCCAAGATGAAATGCAAAAATATAAATCTGTGTATCAATACTCGTGTTCCTTAATTGTATGACCGTTATCATCATGCAACACCCTCTGGTTAAAAATGAGATTGTCCAAATCTTCCAAGCTGAAATGCAAAAATGTAAATCCTGATTATCTGGTGTTTCTTATCTGCCAAATTCTTATTTCTTATGAGTGTCGTCACCTCAGCTAAATAATGGACCATTCTGTTTTTATTATAAAGAAAGAAAGGGAAGAAAAAGAACATGCTACACAGAAAAAATATGATAAGAGAGTAGGCAAAAGATAGAGAAAGGTGGTGAGCATGCCGAAGTGATAATGCTAATCTGTTTCAATCGAACATTATGAAAAGAATGAAGGAAAGAAAAAAGAGTGAGAGAGAGTTAAATCAAGATTGATATAAGTTGTTGGGGTGACCTAACGTCGGTATCAACCAGACAGCGAGGGAGTTTATCCCTTTTTACTAGCACTAAACCAAGGAGATTGTTTTTTAGCATCGGAGGTGGAGTGTCACACCTCCTATCAGCTCCTTACTTTACCACACAGATCTCTGTGCTACTCATATGTTGAGTTGGTGAGGGCCGGTATCGAACCAGGAATCTTGTTGTTCCTAGGCGGATGCTCTACCGGCTGAGCTAAACTGGCCCTAAGATTGATATACTTTGTGCATATTGAACTATTTAGCAATAGCTATTAAGTAAACATATCAAACATTGTAATTATTGAATTATTATACTGTGGTATATCTAAAGGTCTTGCTAGTGTGACAATAAAAACCCATTTTCATTGTCTAAAGGACCCCACTTGTTGCTATGACTTTTTTTTCTATTCCCCTGGTTTGGTTTGTTTGTTTTACGGCATATCAACCTTTGTGAGTCATTTAATGCCGACAAAGTTCTGAATTAAATTCATTCTTAATGGATACTCAGGTTTTTTTTATGAATACATTTTTCTATTTAACCCATAGATGGGACCCTAACAGGTAGTACCACTCTGGATCAGTGTGGACCTGGGAGCAATGGTGATAAAGGGGTGCTCCACATTCCCCAGACCTCCATAACTGGAACCTAGTCTAGACCAAGTAAGGGCCAAAGTGGAGTGTTGCATGTCATGGACTGCTCAACCACCTGAGTTCCATCCTTATAAATCATGGGTCACCTCCTATGGCCAACAGGCAGCCCCAATGAGGGGGAGGGCCTTACCCCTCTGCAGAGGTGCAGTCGGTGTATTCTAAAGCCCCAGCCAACAGGGCTGCTATCCTCCCACCCCCACACCCACCCCGGGAAGTTGAATTTATTCAAATGAGAGTCTTTCCAATTTTAAAGATGATTATTTGGAGGTTTATTTTTGGTCCAAAATTATGATTGTATTTTTGGACGCCAACTTTTGTTTTCAGGGAAAGAGTTTATAAGCCAAAAACTGAAAAGATTCAGTCAGCAAAAATATGGAGAATTGCCACCCAGAATATCTGTCCCTTTTATTTTGGTCCCTTTCCAGTAATTGTTGTGCCAAAAAAAGTCAGACATTCAAATTTGACCCCTGTAAAAGTAGACATGATGGTTCCCCCTAAAATCTGAAAAAAAAAAAAAAAAAAAAAAAAAAAAAAAGAAAAAATCAATTCCGGTCTTGAGTCTACGTTAGAATATTTGATTGTTGCCCAAAATAGGTTTCTCTCGAATAACTCTGAAAATTTCCCGAATGAGAATGGAACAAAGGTGACATGTGTGCAGTGAGATAATGCGGATAAATATGGCAAATTATTGTTAATCTTAGCTTAGTCTATAACAGCTACTTCAATAATAGGAATTTAAATTATTACCAATTGCTTGCTATACCATCTGCTAACATAGCAATTGCCCAATGAATGGTTTGGTTTAGTTTAGTTAAGAGCATGTCAACACCTTCATGGGTTATTTAACTCTTAACATCCTATACCGCCTCATTCCACCCAGCCGGAAGTCACATTCATTTTCCTAATCTACCCCAAATGATAACCTTTGTTTAAATGTAATATTAAGCATATTTAGATGTCTTTGATTTAAGGGAAATAACAGGTAACTTTAAATAAAATGGCCATTTTTAGTTATTTTTTGATAAATGGTTATAGGAATTGGACTCTGGAAATTCTCAACAGGATATTAAGAGTTAATACTGAAATAATTATAATTAACTACCAGGATCTGTGGATATACCACAGTATGATAATCTAATTATAACAATGTTTGATATGTTTACTTAAGAGTTATTGCAAAATAGTTCAATAATTAATGATATATTTAAATGGTGGATTAGTTAATGTCTAGTTTGAATTAATTATATAAAGATAATTATAATTAACTAGCAGGAGTTGTGGATATACCACAGTATGATAATCTAATTATTACAACGTTTTATATGTATGAATAAAACAAAATGTCTTTGGCATGAAATAACCCAACAAGAGTTGACATGCTGTAAAAAATCCAACCAACCATCTGCCTTTTTAAAAAAACAACAACAAAAAAAAACAATAAAAGAGAAAAAATTGATTGAAGGATGTTTGAAAAATTAGTGTGAGTTGTTGGCTAAGGTTTATAATTGGTGTTGAATGATATGAAGATCTGAAAATTATTTGCTATTTGAAGCGAAATTAAAGTTTGTAACACTTGATATAGAATAAAAACAATCTTAGATACAATCGGTGAACAATGATCGCTTATCTTTTCTTAAAATAAAACATTTTTTTATCCATCTTGATACAGACGACCTAATTGTATTGTGTTCTCTTAAAAACGGGTACAAGGATCACCCACCCACCGCCCCCAATACCAAATTTGTTGAATTGTGGAACCTTCCAAATTAAAAAGGCCACCCCAGAAATGGACTCTTCCTCTAAGACTATTCACCCTATCAGCAGCCCTGTCAGTTGAAGCTTTAGAATACACCGACTGCACCTCTGCAGAGGCCACCCCCATGGGGCCACCTGTCGGCGGTAGGTGGCGACCCGTGATGCTCAAGGACAGAATACTGGTGGCTGAGCAGTCCATGACATGCAACACTCCACTTTAGCCCTTACTTATGCTAGACAGGCGGTTTGAGAGGCTCCCTCTGATCAATTGGCTGGTCACGTCAAGCCCTACGGCCTATATGATTGTCCCAATCCTATTGCCCTTATGGCAAGACCCAACACTTTCCATCATATATGTGCTAGAAGGCGTTGTCTGAGGGTCTTCATGTACTTGGAATGACATTAAACTCTATCTGATGGTGAGGCTCCAGTTCTGGAGGTTTGGGGATTGTGAGGCACCCCTTCATCACTTTGCTCCCAGGTTCACTCTGACCCAGAGTGGTAGTACCTGTTAGGGTCCCATTTGTGGGTTGGTTAGGATCTAGTTTGAATTGATTATCTATTTAAATGGTGGGTTAGTAAGGGGGTCTAGACTGAATTAATTATATGATAAGTGAACTTATGTCACATTATGCTATCCTTTCGGAATAGAGAGATGACGTGTCAAACGTTTGTTACATTATGGTTCTTTTCCTCAGAATGGAGTGATGATACAGAAATCATTTAATTGTACTAGAAAAATAAAAAACACCCTCCGGGCAATGTAAAAATAGATTTTTGAAACATATTGCCTGAGGTGTGGGAGTTAAAAAAATTCAATGTCAGCGAGTTTGTACCCTAAGTAAGTAAAATCATCAAATTCATTAAAGGATTAAAAAATAAAACAATTTCAAATGTAAACTTTAAATATGTATTAAAATAAAACAAACTATATATAGATATATAATACCAGTCATGTATTTATTAAAACATGTTTTAAAAAACAATGAGGACTGTCTAATGTTGTATGTTCAAATTTTGAGTGTATTTATTCTATGTTATGACGATTTTGGTTAATGTGACGTAAGCAGTGATGTAGTTTTTGTTACAGACAAAAACCGGAAGCGAATATCCATTATTAATAGATACTTATCTTTCTTGACCGTTACTGCATTGTAAAGGCTTGAATCTTGTTGGTGTGTTAGGGAGAGATCTTGCCTTATGCCATTTAGAGTTTTTAGTAATAACACAAGGACACTTCTTTTTCTCATGAGAGTTTTATTTCCCCCCAAGTCGCACCAGCCGAGAATCTGTCTGGCTCCTTCAACTCATAATTCCAAACTCAATTCACACTCTGACCTCTCTCTCCTCCTCTCTCACACTTCACTATCTCATCGTTCGTCCAATAAAACAATGCCAGGTAGCTCTGATGATTCATCCTTAAACTTTTTCCATTCTCATCTAACACATAATCCTTGCTAAAAACTTTTCCATGCTAATTTACCCTCATGCCCTCCCCCATTATTTTACACTAAGAACAATCTCCTTGTTAACAATCATCCTATAAAAGTGTTGTTTGTCCCTTTTTTTTATCTTTTAGCAACTTTTTTGAGGGCTGGAGTAAATATTGGCAAGAATGATTTTTTTTTTTTTTTTTTTTTTTTTTTTTTTAACTGAAAAAAAGTGTCAAAAATAAATCAAGGGGTGAGGGGGGGCATGAGGGAGACAAATAACCAGTTAGGTTTATCTACCATCACCCCTACCCCACCCCACCCAGCTTGTGTAATCAAACAGGGTTAGGGTTCTCGCCAAGATGGCTACCTCTGATTGCTTTTGGCTCAATGATTAAAACACCTTTTTATTGATTTTTTTTTTTTTTTCATAAAAGAAAATCACTTTATCGTAGCGGCTAGACAAGTTTCTGATTCTATTAAACTTCAGGGAAAGGTTGTTTTCTTTTGTTAACTGCAACCCAAATTTTCCGCCGCGTCTTCTCACCGATGAATAATGTATGGACGCCTGCATTTTATATTTATCTCAATTGAAAATTGTCACTTTGATCAACAAGAACAGAAATTAACAGGCAAACATGATTTTATGTTTGCGTGTTTTAGTTTTCCTGAAACATTTTGAGATGCCATAAAGTCTAAAATCTACTTACTTAGTTGGAGGGGGGTGCTGAGAAATTCTTGGTCCCACTAAGGAAGAGCATGGATTTTTATTGATTTTTTTTTTCTTTTTCCTTTTTTTTCCTTATTGCCTACAAAATTTTGGTAATCTGAACATTAGCTACATAAATGAGAGTAACCTCCCCTTGTTTCTTTCACTTTGAGGAAGCCTTATGTTTTGGTTTGCCATTTTCATTTCACCGTAAATCTACACTGAAAATACGAATTTGTTTGAATCTATACAACTGCATGTTTTAATATGAAAATATCATAAAATGTGCTCTTAATTGTGCTTGGGCATTATTTGAAAAGAACTTGATTGTTAAGGCTTCCTCAAAGTGAAAGAAACAAGGGGAGGTTACTCTCATTTATGTAGCTAATGTTCAGATTACCAAAATTTCCTGCATGGCTGTATGAAATTTCCCTGGTATTTTTTACCTGTATAATGGGATATTTCAAAGTTCACTATTCACATCAGAATTCATTCTATTCAAATAAAGTATTTTATTATTGTCATCAGGGTCCTTCTCAATTATAATGAACTAGCCGTTTTTTGTGCTTCGTTTACGGTAGGATCACAGTGGTCGGAGAGCCGCTATGAGAGGCTTAAAGTAAGTTGAGACATTGCCAATGTTTTATCAAGAAAATATAAATCGATTATAATGGCAATATATATATCCCAAATTAAGTTAGCAATAAAAACTATCTATTCACCTCTGAACTTAGAGTCCTATAATTATTGTAATCTGAATCCTGCTCACTTATAATGAACTCAATATGAGCAGCTTATGGTTACGATATTAAAAAAAACAGGCGTGTAATGGTCAGAGTTGTAGGAAATGGACTCGTCGACCTGAGTTCAATTCCTGGATGAAGCGGTTTGCATTTCACATAGCGCTAATACCCTTGGGAAAGGTATGAATCCAATTCTCCCTCCAGCTATGGGTAAATAGCAGGGCAGACTGGGCTCTTTAACCATGATTAGGTAACCAGTCTAGGAGAAGGAAAACTCCAAATTCAAACCTGTTAAACTCTGCGTAAAAAATTGACCTTGTATTGCATCCTGCTCATGCGGGGTGGGAGGTGGGGAGGAGGGCTAAATATATATATATATATATATATATAAATAAAACAAGATTTGGCCTTAACTCTTTGCCTACCAGATTTCCCCTACAGTTGTTCCAAATTTTCTTGGTATTATTTTACCTGCATGATGGAATATTTCAAAGTTCACTACCTATTCAAATAAAGATGGCAGGGGTGTTCATGTTGTGATTTTTCAGTGTAAATAAGTGACACGTGCAAGAGCTGCAGTAGGTGGCTTAAAGTAGGCAAAGAGTTAAGTGTTAAAGAAATTTGATTAATAATTTTCCAAATGTGTTAAACTTTGAAATGTGGAATAGCATATTTGTTTCATGGTGCTAGGTCATTGTGTGCAACTGCGGTTGAATCCTCTAGCACAGTACGCAACTGCGGTCGAATCTCCTTGCACCATGTGCAACTGCGGTCGAATTTCCTAGCACTGTGCACATCTGCGGTTGCATCCCCTAGCACTGTATCCAACTTTTTTTTTTTTCTTTTTGTTGGGTAGCTGCATAGAACTGAGGCTCACTTAATAGCTCATCCATAAATTTACCTTTTTTATCCTTCTTCCTTTAGTGCAATGGAGGGGTGCTTGTCTCGATTACCAGGCTTCAGTGGAAATCATTTTAACTTTCAGCCACAAAAAAACAGAAACTGGAAAACTGTTTATTTTGAAACAGTTTTGAAATGTACCGTATTTGACGGCATATAAGACACACCCATTTCAGCAGGTCAGATTCAGGAAAAAAATTTTTTGGTGTATTTAAGCATATATTGTTCAAAACAGTCTAGCTGTGCATTGCACAAGCAGAAACATAGTTAAAAATAAAAAATGAAATAAGGATGCATGGAGTTTAGGGTAGGTAAAAGTACTGAGCGTGAGCTGGGTTAGTGAGCATCATAGAGAAGATTAGCCTAGGCGTACGGGAGGTCTCAAACTTCACCTACGATGTATAAGACGCAGGGCAATTTTTTTGAGCCAAAATTTTTTGAAAAAAGTGCATCCTATATGCCATGAAATACAGTATTCTATGGTAAATTAGAGCTGACAGATACACCACTTTGATCTGATGTATTGAAGTAAATGATTTTGTATACTTTTATAAAAATGTTTATCAATTATTGTTTTATTTATTTTTTTGTTTGTTTGTTTGTAGACGGATAAATTACGTCTTCAGAGAGAATGTGAAGATAAGTTAGAGCAGATTACATCTCGCTACGAAGAACGAATCACAGAACTGCACAGTGTCATTGCAGAACTGCGTAAAAAGATTGAACGTCACAACATTAATGTGATCAGGTAAGTGAATAAATAATTTTTGATATTGTCTCATGAAATTTCATTTACTTTTTTCTTTGGTGTGATAGTGGAGGTGTGGACATTAGGGTAGGTTGATTTTGGAACTGTAACATCTCCCATGTGGAAAAAGTTACAAATTAACATAAAGAATTACCACACAAAATATTTTTCTTGAAAACTTTGCCTTCGTTTGAAGAAATAGATTTAAATCTTTTAAAATGTTATCACTGTTATAGCTTGATTGGGTAAAAAGCAGCATATCAGAGGTGTCAATTGTGATGGGGGACATATTTTCAGTTTAAATTCTAGTTATATATTTTATTAATTTCGTTTAGAGATAACATGCTTTTCTGTTTTGAATATTGAAATTACTGTTAAGTATCTGGGTGCCATCCTTGACCAGTTGCAAAGAACTTAAAGTAAATAAGTAAGTAAGTCCCGAGTTATAGAATCCTTTGGTAAGTGAATAAGTCCTGTGATATAGAATCCTTTGGTAAGTGAATAAGTCCTGTGATATAGAATCCTTTGGTAAGTGAATAAGTCCTGTGGTATAGAATCCTTTGGTAAGTGAATAAGTCCTGTGGTATAGAATCCTTTGGTAAGTGAATAAGTCCTGTGATATAGAATCCTTTGGTAAGTGAATAAGTCCTGTGGCATAGAATCCTTTTGGTAAGTCAATAAGTCCTGTGGTATATTCCTTTGTTAAGTGAATAAGTCCCGCGATATAATACTACGTTCCGTCGTCCAAGAAGCTCCAAGTAGTAATGATTAGTATAACCAGAAAAGGTCAGTATAAATAATAATATCAGCAGCAGAGCACTGCCAGTGATTGGACAAGAGGTTGCCTTCCCAGGTCACGTGCTTATCGGCGAGTCTATAAGTAGGAGTAGTAGGCGTCTGGCACACGTCTTATATATCACAAAAATTCCAACAATTATTAACTTTTCTAACCAATTTCATGTTAAAATGAGGATTTTTGGTACATTTTAGCTGATGATTTTTTATGCTATTTCTTCAAACAATGAATCAAGTAAGAGATCTAGTTTTTGGTATGAGTATTTATTATGCCAACATACAACTTTTGCTGTTTGAGAGAATTTGATATTCTTAAAAAAGTGAAAAATCAACCTACCCTAGTGGGTATTTCAACTAGTGGATAAGATTGAAAATAAAATGAAAACTCTTCTATGTTGTTATCATAATCTATGCATATATAAAAATCAATTAATATGTATATAGGTATGTCCAGATGAAACCACAAAAATAAAAAACAATTTATGACAAAGTAGAGATATATATATATATATATATATATATATACATCACCTGTTCTTGCTTTTTGTGCAAAAAATGAAGATTTTATTTATATTCAAAGATATTAAAAATTAAAATGTACATAGAAATAGCATTGAAATTCTACTTAAAAATGTCCAGCATTTGTGAATCTCAAAAGTAAAAAAAAATCAAAACACCAGGGTTCCCCCCACCTCTACCCAGGTATCACTGGGTAGCCATTTCTAGTTAATAATAAAAAAGACTTCCAGTATCTTATAATGTATTTATATAAATATCTATTCAAGGTTTGTAGGCAACGACTATAAACAGATCCAATCAATTATTTGTCTAAATTTTTCAGATAAGGCTTTGTTGTATACTGAAACATAGGATATTTCAGTATACTAGTACATCCAATAAGGGTCCTTGCTAACAATAAAATACTTTGCCATAGAGTGCTAAGAATTGAGGTCATATTGTTGCATAGGGCCAAATTCGAGTTGTAATAGTAGTCGTTATTGTTAAGTATCTGGCCGCCATCCTTGGCCAGTTGTAAAGAACTTAAAGTAAATAAGTAAGTAAGTCCTGAGTTATAGAATCCTTTGGTAAGTGAATAAGTCCTGTGATATAATCCTATGTTCCGTCGTCCACGAAGATCCAAGTAGTTTTGAGCAGGTATGACCAGAACAGCCAGTATAAATAATAATATCAGCAGCAGAGCACTGCCAGTGGTTGGCTAATAGGTTGGTCACATGGTTATCAGCGAGTCTATAAGTAAGAGTAGGCATTTACCACACGCCTTATATCCCAAAATTCTTAACAGTTATTAGTTCAGAAACAACATACGCAAGTCGTATAGTCACAGAGGGGTTGTTTATTCCTTTCTGGGCTCGTGGGTTCTTTTTCAGAGAGGAAGAGAGAGGGTAAGGACAAATTATTCTATCATAAATCATGTTCGGTACTACTATGTAAAACCCATCATGAGGAACCCGGGAAGCCCCGTCTGCCTCTTACGAAGGCCCAGCTGAAAAAAAAAGATTTTTTTCTCTTCTTCCGTTTGTCGTCCCAGGAGTAAGAGGGCACCAAACTTCCACTCCTCTGCAGAAACTAGAACTTCTGGTTTTATTTTTTTAACTTTAGTGCTAGGGTTATTGGTCAATCAGTGGATGGACCATCACCCTCCCCCTGTTAAGTGTTTACTGTTTCAAACTTTAACCTCTCTTTGTTCTTATCTCTTTTTCTTCTCTTTCTCCAAAAATCTGATTACTGTTTTTGAATCTCGGCTGGTCACATCTAGCCCTAGCACCTATGTGATTAACCCAACCCCTTTGCACTGAGGCCCCAACCCTTTTCATCATATATGTGTTAGAAAACGATGGCTTAGGGTCTTAGTGTCTTGGGTATGACATTAAATTCTATCTGATGTTAAGCTTCCAATTCTGGAGCTCAGGGGAGTGAGGAGTACCCCTTTGACTCCATTACTCTCAGGTTCACTCTGACCCAACATGTAGTGTTGAGCACATGGCAGCAAGTCGTTTAAATCCAGTCTATCCCAAAACTTAAAAAGAAACTCAGTAGAAAAGTCTGCAGCAAATGCCATTAAGTTTGCAATCTGTACCTTTCTGAATATGTTTTTATTTTCATTTGTTTGTTGAGTCTTCTTCATCCGAATTTAATTGCCTACCTGTTAATATTGGAAAATATATGGTGCCAGCAAAAAAAAAAAAATAGTAGGATCTTACTCTTTGCACTTACCCAGTATTTCTGCTTAGGATCAGTGTGTAGTATCTGCGTGCCCTACCTAGGATCAAAAAATCACTCTTCCAGTGTTTCTGCTTAGGATCAATGTGTAGTATCTCTCAGTATTTCTGCTTAGGATCAATGTGTAGTATCTGCGTGCCCTACCTAGGATCAAAGCATCACTCTCTCAGTGTTTCCGCTTAGGACTAGTTTCTAGTTAGCAATAAACATTGAAATGATTTATTGAAGGTTGGATTAAATGTTTGTTTGATTATTTGTTTCCAAGTGAAAAATCCGGCCATTATAAAAACAGGTTGTGTGTGTTTTTTTTTTCTTCCTTAATGGAGGCAAAGAATCCTATAAAGAATTAATCACACAACAAACCCTTGTTTATCAATCACCATCTTTCATTATTTAAATCAATTGGGTGTGTGTATGTGTGTGTATAAATGTTTTGGGAAGTAAGTTGGCCCTAAATCGAGTTCTTTAGGCCATTTTTATTACTATGAATATTTAAAAAGGATCACACTTAAAACGAAGAGTAATGGTGTTGCCATGTAAATATTGCCAGGAGTAATTAATGTAACTAGCAGGACCTGTGGATATACCACAGTATGAGAATTTAATTATTACAACGTTTGATATGTTTACTTGAGAGCTATTGCTAAATAGTTTGATATGTAAAAAGCATAATAATCTTGATATTACACTCTCTCACTTTTTTTTTTTTCCTTCTTTTCATCATGTTCAATTGAAACAGATTAGCGTTATCTCTTTCGTGTGCTCACCCTGTCTCTCCATCTTTCCTCTAGTCCCTTTCTTTGTTATATTTTTTCTGTGTAGCCTGTCTTTTTTCTTCCCTTTCTTTCTTTATAATAAAAAAGGGATGGTCCATTATTTAACTGATAAGAAATAAGAATTTGGTGGAAAAGTAACACCAGATAATCAGGATTTACATTTTTGTATTTCATCTTGGATGATTTAAATGGTCTCATTTTTAACCAGCAAGGTGATAACAGTTGTAAAATTAAGGAACATGAGTAATTTTAGATAATGTAATATATATTTACCAACCCCTCCATACGAGCAGGATGTGACACAAGGTCAATTTCTTAAGTGGAAGTTCAACAGGTTTGAATTCAGAGTTTTCCTTCTCCTAGACTGGTTGCCTAACCAAGGTTAAAGAGCCCGGTCTGCCCTACTATTTATCCATAGCTGGAGGGAGAGTAGGATTCATACCTTTCCCAAGGGTATTAGTGTTAAGTGAAATGCAATTACCACATCCAGGATTTGAACTTGTGGCGACGAATTCATTTCAACTTTTTTGCAACATCAAGGTTTTCGTTTTGAATTCATATCACAGGACTATTAATATAAAAAAATTAAAAAAATCTGTTTTCAAATGCCTTTAAAGTAATAAAGAATTTAATCATTCACATCTGATGAGTCGGGAGAGTTAGACACTTTGTCTAAGCTCCCTGAAATAGACTATAATGCTAATCTCTAAGTCTTTTGTTATTTCTTTACTTATAAATTTGCTCTGTGACTCTAACATTAAGAGCACACATTGACTCTCAAACTGTGACAGGTTTTTAAAAAAAAACTTGTGTCGTAAGGAAGATTTCTTCTCTGGACTTTTGGATTA